>CM033027.1:19049715-19260797 GCA_019207045.1 Branchiostoma floridae x Branchiostoma belcheri
CCCGTCACCCTGACACACCCCACACTGGTCATAGCTGGCAGAGGAACCAAACTTCCCATCACATCCTACAGGCTGGACAGAAACAAGTAAACACAAACACGAGTGTTAACAAGCGACCTACAACAAAAAAACAAATATTGCTTGAAATACCTCATATTTGCAGAGGTAGCAGTATAATATAGTGAATACATTTTGTACCTTGAAATACCTAATATTTGCTCTTTCGAATTTTATTTGGTCATAATTTTTAAACCAGACAGGTACATATTCCTCAATTGCCCAGTAAATGGTTGTCCTAGATAGCAATTTTGTTAAAAAAACAACAACGTATAACCGTATATTAAGTAAAGTGTACAATGTATATACTATTAACGCAAATGAAATTGTACAAAAGCGTACCTTGCAGGCACCTCCAACACACACATCCCCATTCCTGCCATTTCCGCAGCTCGTCCCATCTGCCACACTGCCGAAGAAGTTATAGATCCCACCCACCTGGCACCACAGTTCACAGGCCTCAGGACCTATCATACAGAGAAAGATCATTTAAAAGACCTTTCCAAAATTTATCATTGCCTCTACAATGTAGGTCAAGCTTGTCCCCTCATTGAATCATCTCTAGAAATATTTTTGAAAAAACATTAACATTGCAAATTTTGCAAACCAACCTACCAATTGATAAAAGTTTGACAGATGTAGAACCATTTTTAAGAAAAAAACTTCTTTTGTCTGATTATTTAGTAACTACGGTTCTGTTTATGAAAAATGTAATGACTGGTACCCGCACAGAAAGGATGCAAAATTGTATATTTTTGGACACTACAAAAGGCCATGCTATGTTAGCTCACCTTCAAGGCTCTTGGTGAAGGAGGTGTTGCTCCTGCTCTGAGTGGCATCCTGGCACTGGTGCCCTCTCACAACATCAGGGTGAGGTTCAGGTTCACTGCAGGGCTACACAAACAGGCCAGGTTCAAGTTCAACATCACAGACATTACATAACAGCTGCTGTCTGGTACCTCAGTAGTGCCTGTCGAGATTACCTTACACTCACAGTGCGTGCTTACACGCGATTACAAGTTGTAAACACTGTTACCTGCACCTAGGCTGGTCACAAAGGTGAGAATACCACAGCTCTATTATGCTGTCGTTTAAGTCTTGAATGTTCTGGATGGTTCTTAAAGTACGAAACTGGCTAAGTGTGAAGCCAGCTGTTGGCAGTTAGTGTCAGAAGCAATTAAGGCAGTCTCTGATCATGGATAACTCTGTGCTGTACTGATACTTGTGCCTGCAGGACTTTTACATTGCTTAGTGTTCGTGCAGTGATGCTGCAGTATTCGGTGACAGTTGGATGTCTGTACTCATGTAACAAGTTGGATGTCTCAACTTATGCAACACAGAGTGGTAAGACTGAAGTATGTTGAAAGGTGTACTGTCCACATACCTGGGTGTTACAAAGCTTGTAGACCAGTCTCTCACCAACACAGTAGCGGCCTCCGTTGGCAGGACTGTGTTATGAAAGCGATGAAAAGAAAAAAACAGTGTATTAGACTTCAGTCTGCTTTGATATTTTACTGCAGATAACAATAAATCTGGATGACAACAACCCTAAACTCACTGATTGTTTGAAACTGTTACTTTCGAAACATATAACGATTATGATAATTTTGGCAGTTAATTGGCAAGTCATTTCTTTATACGAATCTCTCTTTTATATGCTCAGCTGCACTAATCTCCAGTCAGATTTACCAGTGGCATAAGATAGTATCAAAACTGGCTAAGGAGTGTAGCTGGCCAAAGGGACGTCATCAGGGAGCCAAACAAACTCCTAGGCCGGCTTCACTCCTCTGCCAGCTTTTGATACTATCTTATGCTACCGTAGGATCTGCTTGGAGATTAAGCTGCACCTCAGATTTGTATCTGTTATGCAGGACAGTTCATCAGATCTAGGGAGGTAAAATGACATTGTAAACCAATAAATTAATGTTAGAACCACTTACACAGGGTTGTTGCAGGATCTCTCTGCTCTCACCACACCGGTGCCACATGTAAGGGAGCACCTGCCAAAGTCAGCCTCAGATGGGACGCTCCATCCACCGTCTATGGGGGCCGGAGCAGTGCTGGTACGGAGGACACACTCACCCCCACGGCACCACTGTGTAATGATCCAGAGATGTTTTTGAGCCAATGCAGTATTAATTGTCACTTTACATTGATTGAGGTAACGCTAGTTCACCTTTGTCCGTGGGGTAACCTATATCCGTTGCTTTCAGAAATGGGTATGAAGTCGACGGACGGTAGTTTCAAACTACAATATTTTGAACATATTATTACAGCTTAAAACCAGTGTCCGTCCAGTTGATATCCCTTAATATCGTGCTGGTAAACACAACGATTATAGGTTACCTTGCGGATAAAGGTGAACTAGCGTTAAGTAGCATGTTATGGATTTTTGTTACATAATAGGATCGCTACAACTGTTTTGACATTGAATCTAGATTTTAGTATCAATCTTTTGGTACGTCTTAAAAAATGATTCTGTAAGATTGTTTATCTTATGATTGATACCACTTGATATGATCAATCAATCTGTGATCTTCAAGAAATGAATCTTCTGTCACAAGAAAATGTAAGACTTTCCTAATAAATGGCACCCTGACAAGTCTAGTAGATTCAAAAGTTACAGTGCAGAATTCCACAACAGTATATCAATGTCTCGCCGCCATCAGGCATAGTTAGTGTATCAGGCCGGCTGTACTACATGTAGCTATGGCCGGTATGTTGATTAAGGACCAAAAGGACGTCACATGTGCTCTGACCTTGCCGGTGCCACAGCTGGTTCCCTCGGCGGCCGGTGACGAGCTCCACCAGATCTTGTGGTTGGGCCTGTCCAGACATGTCAATCTCGTACAGATGCTCTGTCAGAAACATTTTACATCTACTGTCAATCACTTCTGCTGACACACGATTGAAGCAATATCCAAAGATATTGATTCCAAAGCACTTCCTTTAAAGCTGTTATTGGAAAGTTGTTGGAAATTTTAAATTTATGGACCTCCTTTGCTGTGGAAAATATGTTTGAACCTTAGTTTATTCATGAAAGCTCAAATCGGCCTGCAGACCGCTCTTCATTGAGGTCATGAGGGAAGAGGCAAGAGTCAGGCAAAGTATATAACAGAGATACTGTTTACATCATTTAAAGTCCTAATGAGTCAACATCACTTTCATATCAACTGAAAAAGTTTGAAGCAATGTTATTGAGTGATGATTATTGTAGTAAATTGTAACCAAAACTGCAAAAGATCTTGTCCAAGAAAGCAAACTAGTTGCTATAGAACATTCTTCTACTTGTATTTATTTTGAGTTTAGTTAGATACTCACACTGCGGAAGTATTTGTGTTCTTCTGTCCCTTCTCCGAAGCGCAGTTCGCACTGTTGGTCTGCGGTGTAACGTTCTCCAGGTAGCTCCCCTGTAGGCAGCGCCAACTCGGGCGGAGCTCGCGGACTGGGGCTGTCGTTCAAGCAATCCGATTGGTCTGTTCTGGAAGAAGAACACCGAGACTCATTCTCAGGGTCTGCCAAAGTTTGATTAAATCTTTTGCGCTTCAAGCTGTCAAAGGCGCTCGCAGCACGAACCCGTCATAATCATCATTAACGCAAAATGAACCAGAGCCCGAGGACACAGTCACCTCTTGACTGAGAGCGAGTCCGTGGGAATTCTTGGAACCTTGGATGTAGGTCTGACCCGAGAATCAAACCCAGACCTCCTACCCTTGACACAAATCAGTAGAATCAAAACAAGTCAGGAGTGCCAATAGTGCAATGGAGCAACTCACCCAACAAAGACCTCTTCACCAATACTGCACAAAAACCCATCTTTAAGCATATGCTAAAGCATGCATACAATTACGTTTTGTCAGCAATAATGAAAAAGATCAGTATTTATGCATGCTCTAAGGCTTGCTTTCAGATGGCATTTCCTGCAGTGCAAGCTTTTTCCACTCAGATTTTGCTCTTTTACATCATTTATTAAAAGCAATGAAATTTTTGTCTGACTTTTTAGACTTTAACTTTTGGTAAAACCACATGTGGTCTGCACGATTTTCATGAAGACAGCTGCTCATAAACAAAATTGTCCTGAGACTGGGAGAGAGATGTGCAATGCTTTTAATTAACATACCCTAACACCTACCTATGGGGAACATGTAAGCTGTAAGGTGAAGACAATTATGTGTACTTACAACAAGAAGTGAGAGAAGTGGTCAGCACTGCAGGGTGACCACTCCATGTGGCCTGGCCCGGTGTGAGTGGCCATGATGAACTGACCATCAGCACAGTTGTTCTGGTCGCCGTCGTGGCGCATGCCCAGACTGACCGCAACAAAACAACAACAATTAGCAAGGCCTTCACAAAACCTGTTTTGACACTCAGAAAAAATACATGCATGTCATGTACCTGCTTGAAATGCACACTATTCTCTTCCTTTAAAGTAGTTAAAAGTATCAACAGTTGATGACCATTGTATGGCACAATATTATGCTCCAAAATGACTTTTATTGCAAGTCAACAACTTGTGCAATGTTTCAACCATCAACACCCATAGATCGTTTTGTTCTTGTTCACTAAAAATCAAGAGATTTTAAAGTTAAAACTATTTGGTTTTCAAAAGCAGAAGACTTGATTGTAGTTTAAAGCATCATTGTCCTGTTATCAACTTGTTACAAAACAATAGTCAATAGTCATAACATCAAAACAACTCACTTGTGTCCAATCTCATGCCCCAGTAGGAAAGCGCTTCCCAGCCCGCTGTCTTCGTTCAGTGAACAGCTTCTGTCTTCAGAGCACATACCTGACACAGGTGCCATACCTGGGAAGGGTGGGGATATCTCAGGTGAGTTACAGGTGACAGGTATCAATGAGGTGTGTTGGTGCTGGACGCCATAGAGAGTGCCTTAGAATGCTTAATAAGTTTGAAAAGTTAACAATCAGCAACTAGGAACAGCAAGCAAATTCGCTGAACTCAACTTTATCCAAAAATGTATGTTGACCATTCCTATCAATTGTAAAATTTGTTACCTAAAAGACTCCTGTCATGATTCTCATAAATCACATTTGATACTCAAAATTGTGATTTAGTCTTTTCACACATTTGCCAAAAAATCGTTCAACCTGCAGTGCAATGTTTATTCCCAGTTATGCTAAATAGATTGAAGGTATAACAAGTACATACCTGCAATAGCACATGACTGCCCAGGCCTGCACATCTCCATACTGTAGTGAGAGACATGAGATATAACGTTACATGCGAGAAGTTGCTCGAAGTGTTGAATTGAAACTTGCTGCATCTTCGCAGTACTTTAGCGCAGCTGTGATGTTAAACCTGCTAATGATGTAATGGAGTCTGGCAGGAGTTGTAGTTAGCTCTGTGGGTCACAGTGCCAAGTGTCATAGCAAGCAAATAATTCATTGCTTAAACCAGTGTCCACAGTTCTCTCTTTATAATTAACACTATTTAGAAGCACTTTTGTGAGTTCTACGATCTTGCCTCAGTCTGACATTGTAGTAACTGTTGGTCACAGTGCCAAGTGTCACAACAAGCAAATATTTCATTACTTATTTTCTGTAGCCTAGGCTTTTTAGCACTCCTTAGGCCATGTTGATTTGATTATATGGATGACATCCGCGCTCGCACCAATTTTCGGCCTTTTCCAAAAAAAAAAAGAAGTTTTCGACTACACAATAACTTGTGCAAAGCAGCTGTAAAATGAGCACAAATATTCCGTAGATTGAAAAAAACAGATGCCATAGAATGGCAAAATAAATCTAAAGTCAAAGAATAAGATGTGAAAGGACAGAAAGAAAAAAATCTATTGTTGGTAGGGGGGGTACCAGTACAGAAAATTCAGATTCAGAGGATAATTTCCAGGTCTTGACCTGAACCTGGAAACTTGAGAACTGGCAATACTCAAAACAATGGTAATTGCTCAATTTTGCTACAAAGGAATCTGTTTGGTGGATTATTGGACTCCCACTGGCATCTTAAAATCCCATCTCCATGTAATAAAGGCTAACTTTCTCCGTACCTTTGACTGTAGAAACTTGGTACAATTGACTATAAACTCTACTTGACTTCGCTCTTGTTGTCTTCTTGGCCCCCAGTAAGACCCCAAATGCCTGCCAACATAGTGTGTCCATTTTGTAATTGGCAAAACCTGTTCCTCCGATTTTTTTTTCTGGTCTATTTTTTTCGGATTGGTCCAAGAACTTGAAGAAGAAAAAAAAATGTTTTGCACCCGTATGATGTACTGGTCCCTACACTTAACTACTGGTATACCATACTATGTGTGTTAAGTCCTATGTTCAACCTTCCTGGCCACTTTGATTTCATACTGAAGGCAACTTTTTTTTTTGGCCAAACTTTTTTTTTTATTCGCTCGCTCGCATCAGTTTTGGAGTTCCCAGAGGATGTCATCCATATAATCAAATCAACATGGCCTTACAAGTTATTTTATAAGTCCCATAATCTTGCTTCAATTATACAGTGTATAGCTGAAAATTGGATTCATGCAGAAAATGCGCTATAGAAATATTAGTGTATGATCTCTATGATCTTGACTGAATTTTACACCATGTTCATAAAATTGGCTCCATGCAGAAAATGTATTATCAAAACTCTTTGTGCTCTTTCTCCAATATATCGTGTTGCTGAAATTGGTTCCATGCAGAAAATGTGTGCTATGAAAACATAAGTGTATGATATCTATTATCTTCCCACAATTATGATGTATTTTGGTAAAATTAGCTTCATGCAGAAAACGTGTGTTATAAAAACATACAGCTATGTTCTCTGTGCTCTTGGCCCAATTATGCAGCGTGCTGCTAAAATTGGTTCCATGCAGAAAATCTGTGTTATGAAAATATTGATGCATGTTTTAGCTGACCCGGTGATGAAGACAGCATGGTCCCAGTGTTCAGGGTGGTCGTCTGGTGCGTCGTACATGATGTTGTTATACCCGTGGTTCTGGGTGTGCTGCCACTTACAGAAGTTGTGCAGGGTTTTCTCTGTATCATTGTTGTCTGATATAAACTGTGAGAAAAAAAAAAAACAAGTCATCAACAACATTTTGATTATCAAAACATAAGCATGATTTTAAAAATTGTATTTAAAAAAATGAGTAAAAAGAATTAAAAAGTAGAATTAAAAAAGATTATAAAAATGACAAAACAACATGATGAAAAGATGTATGTATTGTAATGTAGTGTGTCAACGACTCAAAGACTATCTTTGTAACTGTACAGCGTCTGGTTTTTGGTAACTATATGCAAAAAAGGTGCATGAAATTGTCTCGTGACTGTCCTAAGATTAAGATATTAATCTCCCAAAAATATGCCTGTAATATGATTGTCTTTGACTGCCTCACGAATAGAATGTTAACCACTTCAAATATTCCTTATGATTGTCTTGTGACTGTCTTAAGATTAAGATATCAATTACTCAAAAATATGCCATATGACTGTCTCAAGATGAAGATATCAATTACTCAAAAATGTGCCTTATGATTGTCTTGTGATGTCTCTTATTTATCTTTCATACCGAAATCGCAGACGGATACATACCAACACTTCATCATGCTAGATGTTCGGAATACCAGTCATCACAGTTATGCCTTTAGTGACTGTACCGTTAGTTATTCTGATTGTGCAGTGATTGGTCAAAACAACGGTCCCTTTCAAGTCTACCGCCGAATGCCTTGAGGGCAGCCCAAAACCTTACATTATCTTTCATAATTGGGCCCACTCGACGTCAATCTACCACTTATCGATGATTGAAGCGGTCCGTATGGACCCAATTTGATACGCGTATCCAGTTGGAGTATATCTGCCGGCGGTCTCACCTCATTGCCCTCAATTATCCGGAGTCGTAAAACAGAGAGCTGGACTCGATGTCCGAGGGACCCACTGTTGTAGAGCAGCTGCACCTGTTAGAACACCAACACAGTCGCTTTGAACAACACTTCATCTTCTGTTTAGAATGACTTAAGCCATGACCAGAGAGGCTTTGAAGCTTGTTAGGTAGCCATTTGTGGTAGCGTTATTTTGTAGTGATGTTAAGGCAACCGTTGATCCCAATCTTAACCCCTGTATAGAGTTTCTGTTTGGTAACTGATCTCAATTAAGACCTGCTCTTACAAGTTTAACATAGCTTTCGTCTGAACCCATAGAAATCACACACATGTTAGTTGTGCAAACAGACGGCATTTTGCTACAACAAAGTTATGCCCCCCAACGACCTGATAAGATTCCAAGAAAAAAATTCTGATTTATTTCTGTGGCTCACGTAAAATGTGTATGTACGGTCACGTGTCTGTACGGTTACGTGACGTGACCTGATAAGTCATTGGTCATTCAGGCCTGACGAAGGCTGCAGTGCGCTCAGTAGACAATTCTGTGGGGCCTCTTAGCCATTTCATGACACAATTAAGCTGTTTAAGGTTACTGTGTTAACCACAAGCAAAAAATGTATCTATTTTGGCTCCCACCCAGCTAAAATATTGGACAGAGAAGCGATCAGAGGTCGCATTTGATCTAGAATACAATGGATACTAGTACCAGGCGAGTAGTAAGTATGAAAAAAGGCAAACGGTCGTCATTTCTTACCGTGTTGATAACGGACAGGTAGTACGTTGTTGCCCATTGAAACTTCTCCTCAGCGCTGCCCTCGTGTAGACTCTCCACCTTGTCCCAGGCGTTCCGGTCCACGAACAGGGCCAGCTCGATGGTGAGCCGACGGGAGGGGGACAACCTGTTCCGCGAGTCCGCACGAGCCGTGCCCCGCTTGGTACGACGAGGATGAAGTGGCTTCACCGTCGCATCTGTGAGAAAGAATCAATGGTAACATTCGAATGAATGCGAATGAATGGTAACATTCTTGGTTATGTTGAAGTATTTGTCGTTTACATGTAGTCGGCAACTTCTCATACTCGTGTAAATTTTACTTGCACACGACATTTGATTGGACGAAATTGCACGTTGGGCTGTGGGCTAGCTTTTATAATTCATGATTATGTCATTTGGTGTTGGTTTACTCAAGATGCCTTGTGATTTTCTCGACAGCTACTTTGACAGAAGTATTTGGGTTAAAGTTTCGTGTAGTGTATAGAATATAAGTTTGCAAATGTGGCAATTTCCGTAACATCTCTGCGTTGTGGCGGCGAGGGTCACAACCCAGTTGTTAGGCTTAACAGGTAGTTTTAAAAAAGTTCTTATAAAAGTCCGAAGGCCGAAAAATACGCGTTAAACTGCTTCCCAACCACACTACCAAGCAACATCTTTTAAGTACCTTTGTGAAGACCATGTTCCGTTAAAGCCGTCACGTCGTCCAGCGCCTGAGAACTTCTCCTGTAGACGATGTGTGGTTTCCCCGTCTGCCCGTTCGCCGACCTTGGATGCCGGCTGCGAAGCGACAATCCCCCAGACATCGGCGTGATGACGAAATCCTCTCCAGAAGCCACCACCACTCCATGCTGCAGCAGAGAAGGTGCCAAACGCGATCAGCATAATCCTTTCTGCGTGTATTTTTAGACCAAACAATGCCCTTAACTATTTTTAGGCGGCCTTAGCGCGGGTAACATGCTGTTTCTTTGTGCAACGAATTCTATTGAGTCAGCTCGGGAATGGATTCAGTGATGAATTCGACATGCCTGGTCTTTAAGAAAGGATAACCTTTGCTGTCTTTTTTCTGTGCTAATTTTCTTTCTGTGTTAAACGTAAGGAATTAGGAATGAATACGTACCAGACCGTTGCAGGTGCTAAGGGCTACGTTGCTGCCGGGCAACCCTTGTACCTCTCCCGTGAAAAAACAATCCAGAGTCCGAGGGATGACCTCCCCGTTCGTACCCACGACCCGGAGACCGGCCGCCGCCACAGACATGTCTCGGGTGAGGTTCAACAGATGTTTGGTGCCGAAGAGTTGGACGGAGTAGAACCGTCTGTCGCCATCTCCACAGCCTCTGTCGTCACGGCATCCGGCAGATCTGGTCAAATCAGCTGGCAGGTCAACTTCTTGTGGGACAAATACGTCGTATTCTGGAACTGAAGTAGAAGTGAGAATATAAGATAAATTACATGTAGCTAATCAATTTTTCTTTCTTCACTTCTTGGTGTTTGACATAACAGTTGCTACAAAAGTCGACTACGTCATGAGTCATCCTGATGACGTCAATGGTCCTTTTGTTTGTAACACACCTATTGTTTACCCTGACAAGATAAATGTTCGGGACTTCCGTTCCTCTTCTATTGCACCGTCGGCGGCTACACGATAAAGTGATGTATAGTTCTTAGTCATCACAACGTTGCCCTTTAAACCATGCACATGTTTATCTCCCAGGCTTATGCTTGACTAGATGATAATCTCCTTGCTTTCTTCCTTTGCCAAAAGATATGACATCTTAAGCTGGCGCTGACTCTTCATTTTTGGTCGTTTCCCATTTTTGGTGTCGTGGATAAAGAATTACAAGGAAAGGATACTGGATTTAAACTTGGAACTGTCACGCTTGTAGCTCTGTTGGAAGCTGTGCTGTATCCAATGTTAGCTGCTAACGAAGCATGACAGAGTTCAGAAATAAAACATTCTAGCGCTTATCTATGGTGAGAAAGGACAAGGGCGCTGTGAACCCACCAGACTAACGTATCAGTAGACTTAATTTGACATGCCCTATAAATCAGGCTATTTTCTCGTACTCACTTCCAAGTAGGTCATCAGTTCCTAAATGCAACTTCATTTCGTCTCTTGTCATGTGTTGGTGTATTCTTGGTGATACTCTCATCTATAGGGAGAAATAATAGATATTGGTGAGTGCAAGAGAATAGTGAAATTTGTAGTCTTAATCCTTTAAACCCAGAATTATATTGGAGTTTGCTGGCGTAACTTCTAGGCTCTCGCACGCAAACGTTACGGTAGGACACCTTTCTCTTCTCGAGTAGCCACGAGGGACGGCAACTCTCCTGGCCCGGAGGAGGGATCCTTCTCTCCCGCCTGAACCCTGGCATATTGCGTGATGTACACAAGTCTCGTGGTGCCTACAGCAGTCCCGTCACCTTTCTCGGAATATCCTTCTTCTTGGAGGCTTCTTTCACATTTCGTGCAAGCTCCGTGCAGAAGATAACACGATGGCTGACTGTGACGGCAGGCTCGAAGTCTTGGACAAGCGACCACCTACCGCCAAGGTTTCTTTCTCATGGGCTCTGGCATATCAGAGGACAAGTGATGTGCCAAGGATGGCGAATGTAACTTTTAGTGTTATAAAGAACAGATGCAGCGATGTGTGAAAATTTAACGTCATAGCTCTTCTTAGAATACGTTTTAAAAACATTGACGGGTAAACCAGCGGTCATTTGTTGATAGCTGGTAAGATTTTTAGCATGCTTTGAGCGAGTTGAATGTTCAGACTTCATACATCATTTGGGAAATTAGCGTTTAAGTTACGATGTTTGTCCTCGAGGTCATTGGTATACCGGTAACAGTTGTTCGTTTCAACATCCGGATTTGTCGCTTCGGGGTTTCCGACAGCGAAGTAAATGTTGGGGACAAGAAAGACTTGGAATCATTCAAGTCAAGTTTGGCACAAGGTTATGACTTCCTTGCCTTTTCTGTCGAGGTTTTTCCCCCGGCCACAAGGCCTGTTTAGCAAGGAAAACATCTCCCAAGTTGGGTTTAGTGAAAGAATGCTGGAAGCATGCAGTAAGTCTCGCTGTGTGAAAGGACCGCAAGTCGTTCCTGTCACGCTTAGGCGGACTGTTTGTTGTTACAGACCAACGCCTCTGTTGTAAGATGACGTCAGAAGGAACAAGAAGGGAGCGATAAGACCGGCTGGTCATTTCTTAGAAGGGTTCCTCAATTATTCAGCTCATTAAGACAAACTTTAAAGATCCCCGTGAACGAAAAGGTCTGGCTCTCACATCTAGTATAGTAATGGTTAACAAGTTTCCTTGCCGTTTCTGAACTATGGGGATTTACTAGCCTACAGGATGGTACATTGCACGCTCTCAGTTCTACAATGATGCAGATGGTATCGCGTGTAGGTAGAAAGCCTTTGGATTTGATTCCGTCATCTCATGACCATATGAATCAAACCTGGAACGAGGTGGTAGGGGTTGGGTTCAGTTCATGATCAGTTCATCCTCAGAGGGGTGACACCAGGATACCAAGGAGGTTAAAAAAGGAATCTTTTAACCTTGAGGATACCAGGTAGTAAACCCCACCAATGAAGTACTAGTATATATTTCGCAACGCAACACCTTTTATGCTGACATAGGTACACGTTCAACAAAACGCAACCAGAGTCGAAACTTTTGCAACAATTTGGTTGGCAATAACGCATTGTTTTCTTCAACTACTCTTCAAGTAGAGCTTAGCCTCTGTCTTGTTTTAACCTATGTTAAGCGTTTTTTGTCTAGCTTTTTTAAAGTTATTTTTTCAGGTTTTTTTTTCTTTGGCTGACGGACAAAAAGAAAAGAAATGACAAAATATAAAGCCCGACTAAAAGAGCTTAATGACGCCTAAATGAAACCAAGGACGTTTTATGAATATCCTTGATCAAACAGAAGCCTAGACTCTGCTTGGAGAGTGCTGTTCAACAGTGCGGGCTATTTACTATCACCTAGGCCCTTATCGGATGACGTCAGTGGCAGCCAGGAGGTTTTAAAGCTCCTTGGTGGCACACATAAAAGTCGTCCCGTCAAGTGTGACGGAACAGTGACGTAGGTGAGGTTGTTTTGATCGGGCCGACCTAAAAGCCCAGACAGTACGCAGAGATATCAGCTAGCCATCAGGTTACGGGTACTGAGCTCCCTGGCGTACAGACGACATTTGGGAGGTTGGGATGACAGTTCATCAAGATTTTTCGGCGATAATTGGGTGAAACTTAAAACAAGCCGCTTCGGTTTGGAAAAGTGCCCAGTTTTGGGGTAGCGCGCCCCGGTATGACATAGAACAACACATGCATGGTTATCTCCAAGCAGATGTGGGGAGCGACTCAATGTTTTACGCGATTTTGGAGGCATTTCATGCATTTTCTAAAAAAAAAAAAAAAAACGCTGATCAATGGAAAAACATATAAAAAGCCTCAACATCGTGTTAAACACTAAGCCGAACCCTGTATCTGCTTTAAGATTAAAACATGAACAAAACAATCTGAAACCGAAGTAACGAACGATCCTACAATCAGTGAGTGATAGCAGTAATAAGTTGATAGGACTTTGATGTTGTCTCTGGAATTCCTTATCCGACGAAATGAAACCCGAAACAACTTTGTTGGTAGAAAGTCTGTCTGCTTCCCACCAGTTCTAATGCCGAAACTTAGTTATGTACGGAAGTATTGCGATTGTTGTCGCTACTCTCCAAGCAGAGGTTAGGCCCTGACCTGCCAGTTCAGGGCGTCTTTTTTGTCGAAATCTCTATCTAGTCATGTTTTCTCTTTGTTCTTTTAGAGTAGTTGAAAAGCTGAAATATAGAGAGCTTGATGAACAAAAGAAACAAACAAAAAAAACACATAAAGAGATTTCCAATACAAGCCGGAACCTTTCATAGTGCTTAGAGACTTATTATTGGCGAAGGCGGCAACTACCGGAAGGGAACGTGCTCTAGGCTTATTGGATGATTGTATGGGACAGATTTTAACCTTTTTTTTCTCAGAATAATACATAAAAGGCGTTATCCTTATGTTTGAAATGCAGCATATCCTGCTAGACCACAAAGTCAAGGGCATGACCGTGACGTCATTCCCAAACGACATGCGCACAACACGTGAGTTCACTTGTCCTCTGCGTTGTATTTGCGGTTAGGTCTCCGGGTAAACTGCTTGCTGAAACGCTTTGCTTCTTTTCAGTGACAGAAAAGGCCTTTGCTATTACACTCAAAAACGTTTTTTCTTTGTCTGGGAGAGAACCAATTTGCTCCCTTACGAATCTGCATCACAATAGAGGCATAGGACTTGGTCTAATACCCAAGGAAAAAAAGACACATGGAGGATGAGACAGTTTTACTGTCTTTCCTCTATTTTATCCTGCCTTGAACAATCCTAATACACAAGCTAGAACATGTGCTGGTATAGCGGGGATCGTCACATCTTTCTCCTGTATCCTTCTATCGATAGCACAGTGCTACGGATAGAAGAACACAGGAGAAAGATGTGACGATCCCCGCTAGGAGCACCCGTACTCAGTACAAAAGATAAACAAGACATAAGTACTTCATTCAGTCCAAGTGGTGGGGCAAATTTGTTTATCAACTCGAAGTGTGTAAAAGTCAACAAGTTTCACAAAGGGGGCAAGGGCTATGATTATTGTTTAAACTGAGGAGAGATGGTGTTTATTTTCCTTTGGCAATCTAAAGGACGTGGTAACAAAAAACGTCGGTGTCGTTTTTCTCCCCACGTTTGCAAACTTCCTGGCGACTGTGGTCTTGTGAGACGAGATAACGTTTTCGGTACTTTTCGGTTATTTTCGTAATTTTTTGCTGTTTTCGGTATTATTTGGTTCTTTTCGGTATTTTGGAGGCTGTTTTCGGTATTCGTTGGTTCTTTTCGGTATTTAGTGAGACCGGGCATAACGTTACAAAAAAGCATACAGTTGCCGATACGTTCTGGTCTGTGTTGGCAGTGGCAGCTAGCGCCAGTTCAAAGCTGTTATATCTTTGCGATGACGCCGTGAATGCCAGGCTAAACTCACGGCAGATGGGTATGAAGAGGAGGGAGATGGATGATTGATGGAGCGGAGCCCGTGTTTGTCAGCGCGCTACACCTGTCGGCACTTGTCCGGCCGACCCCGACACCCAGCCAACCATTCCCGGCCGCCCTCGCTACATGCCCCCGAGCGCAATGATAACTCATGACGGTCGGAGATCTCACAGACCTACTCTGCTCGAGAACTTGTTTTTCACAACAAAAACTGTTCCTTTTTTCTAGCAATCCTGTAGTTTTCCCAACAAATCACTCAAACATTATTCCTAATTTTCTTTCTCAATGTAACTCTTGCCTAACCTACAAAGCCGCCCTGGTCTACCATATAAGAACATTTGTACCCGCTGTGCGAGAACACGACAAAATGCTGTTTACCGACTTGAACTAAAGCAACCATATGAAGTAAGGCTGAAGAAATGTTATGTGTGTACTCACCGTGCAAGACGGGCCCGCCGTCCACACCAGAGAAGCGAAGAAGACTAAGATTCGTGCCGCGTGCCTCATGCTTGTCGTCGGGACTGCCTGCGCCCTCACCCGTCAAGCCTGCGAATGGGGGAAGGATGGAAACGGTTATGGTACCTCTGGTGCCGGCTGACAGCCTGCACGTGACCGGGTCTTGGACGTGAGACTGGTTTCAATGCTACCAAAGAATAACTCGAATTCCTCCAAGTGGTAATTGTTGTGCCGAACCCACAACTACACAAGCAGTGCCGTGGGGCAGCGAAAACACAGGCGGCGTTGGGAACCGAACTGGTGCCGCAAAGGCAAAGAACCCGGTTATTTATCCTAAACCATCGCAAATTGAAAACATTGTTTGTGCGATGTGTCGTCTATGATTAAACAAGAAATATCCGGCTTAGACTAGCAGCCGACCACGGAGAGACACCCAGGGGTAGGTTCCTGTGGGTGAGAGAGCGTTCGCAGCGCGACGGATCCATTTCACACGTTAACAGGCTCGTCCAAGGTCTCAGCTTTACACTACAGGGACACGGTAGTCACCGGTGCCAAATTCTACAAGCTTATCGCCGTCCCTAATACGCCAGAACCACTATCTACGCACACGAGGCCTCCCTACAACTTACGGAAGGACTACATTGACATGATTCATACGCGAAGTACCTGGAATAAAACATGTCTTGAGGGGGATCATCAAGAATAAGTTACAAATTGTACATTGTCAAATTCTACGAACTAATCGCTGCTGTCCCGCACACACCGGAATCACCGTTTGCGTAAATGGGACCGCCCAATACAACTTAGGCACCGTACGATTTAAACCGAAGTACCCGCGTAGTTCGTAGTATCAAACACCCTTCCTCACAAGCAATAAGAAAGTACACAAGAGCGTAACCATACCCAAAACATACTCACTCACCGATGTAGTAACTCCGTGTGGGTACACGTGAACTCTGATTGTCGCGAGCAAACCCTTCGGTTTTAATCCAACCCCACAGCTAGCTGACTGGGAGCCGGTGCACATAACACTAAATGTGACCACGGCTGTAGTGTCTGCGCGTTTATATAGGGCCAGGCTATATCGAGAACAGATACGCAGGCACGGTCTACCCTGACCTTTGGTGACCAAAAAGAATAATTTGTTTCACCCCGGCGCTTGCAGAAAGGTTATAAAAGAGCTGTCTATCACGCGGACTCCTCCCCCATTTCGTGACGATTAAAAGTCGATCGGTGACCGGGCGAGTTTCCTTAACAATTTGGCACGCTGGTGAAGTCCTACGTCATCTGACGTAAGCCTGCCTTTCATCACCTTGTACGCGGCGCATGTTACCGGTCCCCGATTCGCCGCTACGGTTGTGAGCGCGAACCCACAAGGTGTCCTACTGGGAGGTAGCCTTTCCTCCTTTCTTCTCACTTAATGTCAGTGAACATTGTATCTGCGAGAGAGCATTTGCTATGGTTGCCGGCCATTGTCGAGTGATTGAGTTAATCATTGTAACATCGTCAGAGCCTGAAAGGAGATGTCGGCGGATAAAGCCTCTAGACTGCCAGTGTCATCCATTAGACATACTTGTCATCTCCTGTGAAAACCCGTTTTTCAGGGGAATTTGTTGCCTTACACAGGGTCAGATTAAAGCGACAAAGAAGGCCGAAATATCTGTGTGCGTCCATGGAAGTCTGCGTTGCCCCGTTACAGACGAAGGAGAATGGGGAAACTTTCACTCCACGTTACACATAGGCAACTGGGTCAGAGATTTGAACTACACATATACATAAGACACAAATAGGCGCCGTAAACCTTATAAAACATGTGTCTGCATATAGCTCGACCGTGGCACAGGTCTTTGTCCTTTAAAAGTTGGCGGCTATTTTTGGTACACGCAGCTGAAACTCAGTGTCGGGCGTAGGTCCCATGGTTTTAGTAAAGAGGAAGAAGGTTTACTGCAAAAGACGTATATATAGCATTTTAAGACACTCCGTGGCCAAAATCTTAAGACCCTATTAAGCACTAGGGACGAAGTTTCCGTCACACTTTCGCTTCTCGTTATTATTACAAGAGATGCTGGTGTTTTGGTGCACGGTCAAGAACAGTCTATTCAACAAAGAGCTAAACGGGATTACCAAAAGGGGCTTCCTAAGCCTTTCTCTTCACAAATCTGTCTGTGTTCTTGAAATCTTTCACACGAAAACGGCAATAAGTCGGAGATTAGTTGGACGAAAATAGCTCTTTTTAACAGGAGGATAAGAATGGGATCTAGGAGGTAAAGACATTGGCAGGGTACGGCAGTGGAGTAACCCGGGGATGTCCCCACAGTGCCCGGTCTCGATGAATCACAGTCTAAAGTTCACCAGTCCCAAGTTCAACGGTCCTCCATATGTGGTTCTTTCCAAGTTCAAGTCCACTTCCACCCTGGGGATGCGGCGTGCCACACACGTACAACTCAGAAACAACAACATCAAACAGATATAATAATGACGCATACACTCTGCTTTTGAGATTCTCAAAGAGTCTTAAAGTCCAGGAGCGTTTTCTTGGAATCCGTTCAAGATTACAGCATATATATGAGAATCCCATATTGCACGACCGTTTTACCAGTGCTAGGTGTTTGTGTTAAGTAAAGGCGGCAGACAAACAATTAACCGTAAGAGACCGCCTTCCGGAACTAGAGACTGGCAACGGGCGGTTCTTCAACAAAAAAGACGTCTTGAAAAGATGTTAACTCAAAGAACAGATGGTAAAGCCACGGTCAAGTTGATATTCAAAACACATTTAGGATACGTTTCATTATAGTTCAATCAAAATCTACTTCATGGCTATTTGCACGAAATACGTAGTGTGAACAACAAGGAAAAAACAAGAACAATGAATTAATACGCCCAAATCAACCAGTAATTGTAAGTATAAGTCAATAGTTGTCGTAGTAAAAGATCGAAGCTAGCTTCCCGTAAAATCAGAATAAAGATTATGAATATGAGCATTTTTAAGGACTATGCAAATCGTGCAACCCGAAATAGGGTCATGTACGGTCACCTAACCCAAGTAACACTGTGGAGTTCATTGCTCTTAGTACTGTGCTTGTAGGTTATCTTCCTGGCTTCATTACTTTTTACTGCTTTTATGGCCTCCGCATGACGCAGAGTCGTGTTACATGTTTTCCACTCTCACGTTCTAGTGACTTCCGCCAACTAGGTTGTTGTCGTATATTTCCAGGTTTACTGTGGAGGTACTAAGTTCCCAGGCATCGCGTCATCCACAGCCTTGGTGCCATCCAGGTTAGTTTTCCTTGGCAGGTAGTTGTCATCAGATCCTGATTGCTTCTACGGCAAAACAAACTGCATCGGGGACCTCCTGACCACTCTGGGCCAAGAGGACAAGTTTCTTCCAGTGCAGACTAGATTCACAGTTAACCATAACAATGGGGATCTGGAAGCACACAGTGTCTTCAAGTCGCTCCTGTCGTTGGTAAATACGTGAAGAACTTTCGCCGTTGAAGAGTCTTCAACTCTAGATCTTTACAGCTAGATTCTAATCATTGCATTGCCATACAGTTCACAAGCAGTTTTCGACGGTTAGGAGTTCCGGGATGTCCAAGTTTGACTGAAAAACTAAGATACTAGTATGCTTAAATAAGAAAAGGATGGTAGGCCACGCTGTCCAACCCTTTACAAGAATTCCAAGGTAAAGACAGTAACTGGTTGATTCGCTACATTGCCAGTTCGCTGCATGGTGTAAGTTGTTTCGCCAAATGGCACAAGTCGTTTCGCTACATCTGAAGACAAGATATAGACTTTGCTTGATACGGACTTATCAAAGAAGAAATGCCCTCTTGTAGAAACCCAGCGGTCAAAAGAAACACAGAGAGAGCTCAACGAAACACCAGCTTGAACGAGTTACACGGGTGCGATGAGCTCGCTTGTATACAACAACATCAGATGGAAGTCCTCGGTAAAGCATCTAAACCACCTGCATTGCGCAGTGACAATGTGCGTTTCGATGGTCAAGTCCTTAGTCAGCTACCAAAAGGACGCAATGCAAGAGAAATACCCTCTCAAAAACCACGTGCTGCCAAAGAGGACCAGAAATTCAAAAGCCAACTTACCTCTGCAAAATAAAACAGAAAATATAAGCTGACCAACGAAGTGAAAAAATCTCTTCGATGACTTCAGAACTTCGCTCGTGGAAAAGACCAGTTGCCTTTTGCTCTGCACCCAGATAATCCTGGTAGCTTTTATAGCAGCAGGCGAAAACAAACTAGGATAGCACATCCCGGGCCCATATCAGGTATATGACTAAAACAACAACTAGGACACCCTTTTCTCTTTACGAGTCGAAAGCAGATGGTGACAAGTTAATTAGAGGGACGTGTACTACGTGTGGTAAACGTAAGCCATGCGTGTAACCAGTTAATGTTGTCATCACATGGTCGGTTTATCTTGGACGGAAAACAGAAACAGTATCCTCAGCTTTCGTTTTACGGCCTTTTACAACTGGGAGTGACCTACGTTCTAGCGGGGCAGACGTCCAACCACGGTATATGGCAGGATGCCACGTATGGTCAGCTACAAATTTTGCCTTAACTGTTACGTACTCTAGATACTCATGATCACGTTTCGGATTCTCCTAGGCGATACCACTTTCCTGTTTAGGGGTGAAGGCGAGGATTGTGATACAAGGTAGTTTGTGGATACCTCTTGGTAGCTTCATGTACTCGTAAGCTCCATGGCACTCTTTCATACTCTCAAAGCAGAGGTTCGGCTCGAGTTGTTTTTGACGCGTTTTTAAGCGTTTATGTCAGACTTTTGAGACTTTTTTTCAGATTGTGCACCGTTTTCTTTATGTTCCCCGGCTAAAACGCGTCAAAAACAGTCGGAGCCGAACCTCTGCTTGGAGTACCACATTCTAGCTCACACCTCGCCAATGCATCAACGTTTCGCATTCTTAACTTGATTCATAGACAAAATTCCTGTAAGGTCAATGACTACTTTCTGTCCTTGGAAGCGCCTAGTGGTAAGAACTCAACTACTTCGAAAGAATTTTTGCGTGTAGCACTGTCATGTAGGTCTCATAACGATGTTTATTGCCTTGTTTGACAGGCAGGTGGCATTCACATCTCTTTGACATGGATACTCTTTTATTTACACCAGGTCTTGCGTTCCCCCGGTGCCGATGTTGCCTCACATGTTTCACCATGTGCTTTTCTCTCCCGTGTGTGGCGTGCAAAGAAATGAAGCCCAAGGCACCAAGCATGCCTTACTGCGTAAAATCTACGTAAAGCATTCCTCCGATGTCTAAAGGTGACCGAAAGTACTTAGATGAGAACCAGGCGTCTTGTCACATGCCTGTATGTTCTTGTTCTTCATCTTTTGTATTGAGTAAAAGTGGCATTGACTCTAGGAGTCTACCGTCCACAAAGTTTCCCACTGTCGCCACCGCTACGGTAGGGCAGTCCCACTGCCTTTTTAGTTGTATCCACTGGGTCTAGGGCACGGTATTCGAAAGCGTAGGCAACCTCCTCCTCCCAACACCTTTTACCTCCCCAGCCAAGACAAGTACTCATTTTTACACCTAGGTGATGTAAGAAAAACCGTTTTAAGTGCCTTTCCCAAGAGCACGGAATTGGTAGCATGACAGGATTTGAACCCAGGGCCTCTGGTCTCTGGGCCAAACACCCTGCAGTTACGCCACACTATCCCGCCGGACCAAGGCTACTGGAAACCCGATAACTAAGTTGGTAGCCTCAAAAGAAAGAAGAAGAACTGCAACGACATGTAGATGCACTATTAAGTACTGCGGCAATATAACATACTGCAACAACAGGTGGTGGGAAGCACGCTAGACCAAAGTAACCCGAAAACAGTCGGAGGAGAAACTTGGCTTCAAACTTTCCGAGTCGTTTGAGGATACTTGATTCAAAGCCATAGCTTGTTTTCCCTTCGTTTGGTTCGCAGGACTGGTAAACCGCCTTTAGGCGCAACACATCAGTTATTGTACAGTAAGTTGTACAAGCTGGACTGTAAGGTTTGATCCTCTCACACCGGGAAGGACCCCTACTCTTTTGGGTCGTGGGTGGCTTTCCTCAAACACAGGACTTCCAGCGTTACATCTCAACCAAATAGACGTCCCTAACCTCGCGGCTAGTGGTCACCTCACCTGCACCTGCGTCAGGGAGTGACGGAATAGGTGTGATGTGCCTTTCCCAAGGACACAGCTTTAGGGCCTGCCAGTGATTCAAATCCATAACTTTTAGAATCCAAGTCAACAAGTTTAGCCACATTGCCTACCTCCCGACTTCCATCACGGAATTAAATACTTTTATTTGGCCCCTTTCTAAACTGGTAACACCAAGTTAAATTTACTGATGTACGTACATGCACGCGTCATGGGCAGAGTGAACATGGAACATAAACTTTTAAAAGGAACTGGACAACAGTTACATAAAGTTAAATTTACTGATGTACTTGCACATACCAAGGGCAGAGCGCACTCGATAATGACCAGAACACTACTTATCTAAATAAGCCGTCGACAAGTGCGCACATGCCAACTGTAAAGCACCGTTTGCCGGACGTTTTAAATAATAGAAGTAAACTGTGGTAAATATGTTTTGAAACAGCGAGGAGTTGTACCTGTACGTTTCCAAGAAATGTGCCTCGCAAGGTGCAACGGATCGTGCAAATGTCAGCCAATGACAAGAGACATGCCTTTAGGATAGCGGAGAAAAGGACTAGCTAGGAAGAGAACTAGAGATGACTTAAAAGAAGACCCATATGTGAAGGTGTCCAAGCGACCCAAGGAATGCCATACGTGTTTCTTCCGCATACACAAACAATATAACGAATAGCTAGATTTTTGTCCCAAGCGCTTAGGGCTTCCTCCTAGCAGCTTGGACCGAACACATGGGAAGGTACCGATTATGACTAATCCGGCTGCCTCGTGGGGTCACTCTGAAAATGTCGTGTTCGTAAGAAGATATCTTTTCCTCGGGGCACTTCTGAATCTTTCAATTCTGAGGTCTTTGAAATCCGAAGTTGTCTTAAAGTATCATGCTTGTTTTCTTTGCCTTCTTATACAGGGAAGCTACTGCCAAGACGGTGACAAGCGCTCTAAGTGTTGAAATTGTGCAAAGTGACAAGAGCAGCGTGAAGGAGTGTGTGTGTCCTCCGTCTCCAGTCTGTAAGTAGTTTGTAAAACCTGCAGATCATCACACGGCACGTCAGCGCTCATTACCTGCACTACTGACAATAGCCGCAAGGCGGTGGTGTCCTTGAGAAGAGAGCGAAGCATCCCGGAGTGACATGGCGAGCAGCTGTTGCTTGTCAGGCGGAGGGATCACTTCTCGAGGTCGGAAACCCGATGCCAATTTAGCAAAGCCCACTGACACTGCGTTTACACACACTACATATTAAACAAAGCTGGGAAGATCAGAGAACTGGAGCAGGACCCGAGAACGACCGCTCTTGGCGATCAAGTAACTCGCGGACACCGAGGGAGGCGATGGGGTTTCTTTTGCCACTTATGTTGACGACTGTAACCAAAGCTTTCCCTGCATTAGAATTACACAGTCGGTTACACAGAAAACCTGATATTCAGCCTCTAGTAGCAATGTTGGTAATTAGCACTAATAGACTTTAATGTAATCTATCAACAGCACACGTGCAGTGATCCACAATTTTCCCAATGTAGAAATTTGCAAAGCATTTCTCTCTTGGACGTAATGAAGAGTATGTATAGTGCATCTATCTTATGCTAATTCATGCATTCATTCAGTAGGTGATTGAGTCTCAAGAACGTAAACAAGAATTTAATCAAAACACCAACACTTCAAATGATGCCCCCTCCCCCTCCCTTAGCGTTCTGATACGCGCTTCAATTACCTTAGTCAGTGATATTATAGGAAGAACAGGAACTTAAGCAAAATAGTAAGATAAGACTCTAACAACTTCGGTACATCCCTCCTCTTAGGTGGTCGAAGGTGTGTTTCACTACGTACCCCTCCCCCTTACCCATCTCACATGGTATCACTTACGACTGTCCCACCTGCTTGAATCGGGATTAGGCCATCAGGACATGCGATATCTGGGTCGAGCTGGCGCACATGGCAACGCATGTGGTGGGATCAGGAGCTGAGAACGTATATCAGGGTTCCGTAGGTACGGGGTTCTACTGTCTGTGAGGGGTATTCCGAAACACTGCGTCCCTGTATGTATGTCAAAATCACCTGCCACTTGTTAAGTTTAACTCTAAGTTGTAGAGTTAAATGGTTTATGTATTGGCATAAGTTTATTTTTCAAGTCGGAGAAGAAGGTATTTTCCGGAACTTAAGCGCAATCATTTCATGTTACGTATTGAATGTTCCCTTCATCACTCTCGTCCTGAAGAGTAGAATGGTCGAATCCGGTCCCCAATATTTGTTTTAACAACATCCTGGTTACAAAGCATCGGATATGACACTGACAGGGGCAGTCGTATTTTTCGACTAGCGGGCACTGTACAGACGACATATAGGGTGAAGAAGTCATCTATTGACCTGGATTGCACTACTTTTCCTATTGGCTAGCTAATAGTGCATCTGCGGTTGGTAATACAGTTCAGTATGCTTGCAAGCGCACACAGTGACTGGACACGATTTTAGATCCGTACCAATTTTCCCGCCCTTTTCTGTTGTCTACAAATTGTTGAAGTTTGAAGCAGATTTGGAGGATCGCAAACCTTGCAAACTGTCGGAGCACTGGCGCATATGGCCTTTTGCTTTACTGGCACTAGCTGTACATACAACTTTGATCGCCAAACTAGTTTGAGACGGTGAGTTCTGAACTTTCCACAGCTTTTGCATACCAAAAGCTCTGAATCGTCTTTGAAACACCTTTCCTGCCATTTTCCAACCTGTAGAAACTGAGTTATAAGTCTTACCAGAAGTAACAGAACTGGCGGAGATCCATTGTTTTGTGTCATGCGATTAGGAACGTTCCTAGAAAAAAAAACTTTTCCCGCCATTTTCTGTCTCCAACCTGTAGGACCTCGTGACTTATAGAACAGAACACTGGCGTAACGTTAGAGGAACGTTTAACGTTCTTTGAAAAACACAACTTTCCCCGCCATTTTCGGTCTCCAACCTGTAGAATCTACCAGAGCTAACAGAGCACTGGCGGAGATGAATGCACTTTTGTGCCATACGTTCTTAGAAAAAACATTTTTTCCCGCCATTTTCAGTCTCCAATCTGTAGAATCACGTGAGTTATAAACCTACCAGAACTAACAGAGCATTGGCGGAGATGTATTTTTGTGTGTGTCATGCATACGATTAGGAACGTTCTTAGAACCACCCCCCCCCCCAACTTTTCCTAGAAAAAACAAACATTTTTCCCGCCATTTCCAGTCTCCAACCTGTTGCTGCCCGGTGAGCCGTAAACCTTCCGGTGCTGTCAGTCCGGGGTGTGGGAACCACCTGACACTCCCGGCACCCGCACGTGTGCCTCGCGCCCATCCGTGAGAAACCCGGGAAACCCAAGACGTGATGGGTTGGCTCCTCAAGCCGAGGAGACATTTCTTCCCATAACTTCAAGGAATCCAAGCAAACAAACGGAAGCCACGTCGCAAATCTCACGTAGACGTTTCGCCAGGTGGCTGCCGACCATTCTACTACACGGCGATCGCGCTGCGCCCTCGCTGTGACCTAAACTGGATTTGAGTTTCCCTTGACTTCGTGATTGAAGTATCGTACAAAACGTGAAAACATCACTGAAAAGACAACAAAATACAAGTACACAAAGCGTGAAAAGACTTGTCTATTCATCTATGAAATGCGCTGAGCGCTCGCTCTGTCAAATTGCTCGGTCGCAAACTAGTGGAATGGGGGTGGGGGGCTTCTAACTACTTGTTTCCAAGCCAAGTTCATTCAGAAACGTTATCTCCCTAGTTCTATTCTTAGACCTCAATTTACGACGAGGCAACACCGAGAGAATTAGTTAGAGAGAGAATTAGAAAGAGTTATGCAACGTTTTCGTAGCCCGCGGGTCCGTCTGCCAAGATGGAGTGAAACGAAGTTGAACTTTTGGTCCCGCGTACCTCAAATATTTGCTCTGACGTGATGGTACCTTGTCAAGGCGACTTTCTGTCCAAACGTTAAAAAAAACCCGACGGCAACTGATACTGTAAATGCATTTTAAGTTCACGGTGGTTTTGAGTTCGCGATAGCGCTATATAGTCACATGCGGACTACGTACAGAACTAAAAACACAGCCTTTACAGTCAGCCAGCCAGCCAGAAACCACCTACCAATGACTCGGCAAGGGTGCTACAGGACGAAACAGTCACCTACAACAAACCATGCTACTCTACAATGTATAGTACTTACATGTGGCTCTTCGACAAGGGGTTATGCGGGTACAGGCCAAAACACAAAATTTTCGCGGCGAATTCCGCTAACATAAAGCCACAGCGAACGTACGTAAATGCATTTACAGATATCTAGAAATGAGCTTACCCGTACGTAGCTCGCAGATCTTCAGCTATGCTCCACGCTAGCGCTGCAGAGGTTTGGTAGTGATCTTATCTATCGTACTGATAGTGACCTTCAACGTGACCTCTAGTATGAGTCATATGTTAGTCAGCGTCGCTGAAGTCAGCGAAATGAGCAAAATAACACGTTCCATTAGATTTCTAATTGAATTGATTGAAGGACCAGATTCAACTTACGGCACTGGAAATTGTGCAAGTATGTTTTTTATTTTATTTTGAGGTGAATGGAGAAATGACGATCGCGAGTAGTAATTGGCTTAACAGAGGGATTTTAGAAGGACAACCACTTTATATGACTTAAAACGCCTTTATAAGAGGGGGGGGTAGTCTGCTTTTCAACGATGAAAATGCTAAGATCACGTCACAGCGATACTGAAGAGCAAAATCTTCAATGTTTTATTGTATCGTTGTTCGGAGGAACAGTTAGCCCTTAGGTGTCATGTAAGGTGTAGTGTCGTCAAACCGTAGAACGTTAAAGAACCCAGCACACTTGTTGAGAAGAGTATGTGCATACCCTCTCTCCCGTCACTCAATGAAGATTGTTCTAAAAATGGTGGGGGAGGGGGGTCTACGACAGTAGATTGATAAATAGACAGCTAGGCTGATACTTTCTCACACGTGCGAATGTTTTGCCCGTGTTCGTGAGAAAGCTTATAGAGTCCAACTTGGCACGATTGTGATCGGTCGCTTTCTTAGACCAAAGAGACAGATACTCCCTTAAACCTAATTCACTGAAATCAAAACAAACAAACCAAAGTATATCAGTCTACACAACACTTGTCGGCATTGGGTTTGTCTCTGTACATTTGTCGACCAATTTGCGTGCGTTTTGTGAGAAGAAATGTGTGAAAATGTGAGAAATAAGATCTGACAGGTTTT
Source organism: Branchiostoma floridae x Branchiostoma belcheri (assembly GCA_019207045.1). Lineage (NCBI taxonomy): Eukaryota > Metazoa > Chordata > Leptocardii > Amphioxiformes > Branchiostomatidae > Branchiostoma > Branchiostoma floridae x Branchiostoma belcheri. The sequence continues at coordinate 19,076,305 of CM033027.1, forward strand.
GGCGGGAAAGGGTCTTTAACGTTTCAATGGTTTGAAGGTGTATACGGTAGGACAGAAGGGGTGAAGGGAGCTGAACTCGAGGTCTCGTCTCACCACTGTTATTCTTGGCAACCTTGTCCCACATGCCTACCAGCTAAAGGCACGAGAATCGGAATAATTTTTGTTGTATATTTCAGCTGGGAATTTGTAGTGTATTCTAGAAATTGTCACAGTATTACAGATGTTTGTGCCTATTCTTGTGTTCGTTCCGAATGTTTTTGTCATGCTTAAAACTTTCGAGGTACATTTGAGGTGGAGAAGTATCGAACGGCATTCAAAGTGTTTTCTAACAATTCTAACTAGTTAACAGCAGTACGACCGCATTCTGAGGCATTCCAACATTATTTGAATCATTCTGATCTCATTCGACGGAGAACCGGCCGGCCACAAGAATGAACACAAATATCTGGAATGCAGTGAGAATTTCTAAAATGTACTACGAATACCCAGGAATATACAAGAATTTTCATTCAGACGGCATTCCGACTAATTCAGCCTCTCGTGTAAAGAGGTATTAGGTCCATTTGGAATTCCCGCCCGAATGTGGCACGAATTTTGCAAAATTCTTCATTCCGGCTGGTTCTACTTGATGTCTACTGATTAGGTTTCAGTGTGAAGGCCCTTTAAACGTAAGACGATGATAACAAATGGATGTTCGGTCTTCAAGGGTACTTGGATCCTCACTCTTGGGACACGTTTTTACAAAATTTACGTCATTGTTGGTCTTCGTAACTCTTAACCGACTGAACTGCAGAATGATCTGCCACTTTTAGGCACGAAATACGAGGATGTCATCTTCCGAACACGTTCCAGTGACAACGCTGTGCAGAAATTTACTAGTAGTTTGTGTCAGCATGAGTCTTCTTAACTCTTAGCCGACTAACCTGAGAGTACCCCGACGAAACTTGTCACTAAAGACACGAACGAGTATGCCGCAGAACAGGAACATTTCATTATAACTTGGAAGAATCGCAACAGAGAAACAACGTGGGGCTGCCTTTAAATCCGCTGATATGTCACCAATTGTGTGCTCTTGGGAGAGGCACTTTACACGACTTTCTCTACTAAGGCGGAAATGAATACCTCGTTTCGGTTAGGGCCGTCCTTAGGATAGGACGTTAAATGGAGGTCCCGTGTTTAAAGAACCCGCCACACTTATCGAAAAGAGTACGAGTCCTTCCCAGTGTGAGTGGATCAAACCATGCAGTCTACACATTTGAATGAATAAAAATAAATGGAAGATCACAGTACATAAAGTCTCGCTAGTGTTCCGTGAACGCCGATTTTTTTTGTCAGAGAAAAACAGCAGCAAATTCGTGTCCGTCAGTAACAAGTCCCCAAACGAGGCGCGCACTGACCACATTCTGACTCTGTAGCGAAAGGTCCCATACTAATATTACTCTAAACCTTTCCAAGAAATACACCCACCAGTCACTACAGTGCCTATTTCACCGAAGCTGTGGTGTGTTGGTGGCGTTTTGAAAGAGTGCTCAACAATTTTCATAGATGGAAAACGTTTGGTTGTCTTTTTAGTCATCCTAGTACGTTTCGCATGATATCCTCATTATAAAGTCAAGGGTAACATAAGTCCAATTTAGGACGCAGCGACGCCGCCAGAGTGCCGCAGCTCCAGTGAGATATCGCTATTATAACTGCCAACGACCCAGTTCACTGTCTAAAATGACAGACAGTTAAACGATTTCCAATTCTAGTCGGCCATAGATACATCAATCTCTGTCTAAAGGTTGAACCACAGACTCAGACTCAAAGACAAACAATCTGCTACCAGTGTGGAGGGGGGGGGGGGCGTAGTCTCTCAAAGACCAGCAGATGACGTAATAACCTATAAATAGCTGAGGAACTGGAGCGTCTGAAGATCTAAGCTTTAAAGTCTAGTCCACGACCCTGAAATAGACTCATAAAACGGTCCCCTGCTGCCAACCTTTAGTTGAAACTTAAAAGGCGGTGAGTGTGTATATATACAAATAAAAGCTGGGTAGTGTTAAAGGAGCTAAACTTGGCTTTCGCGAAAGGTAGGTGTGTTTACAAAGGGTAAACAGACAAGCGTGCTTGTAGCCTTGGAAGATGTCCTGTCAGCAGCGATAACTTGACGGTCAGACGGCAAGGTTCGGTGGTTGCAGAGGGCATTGCCATTTAGGTCTTTCGAACGTGAGAAAAACTACGACTGCTTAAAGAGGGAGGTAAGGGGACAGAGCAGAAAATTTATCTGAAAAATCACAGATAAACAACGTACAACACATGTTGGCATGATAAAAGATAATGCAGCACGAGAAAAAAAGGAATCGAAACCAGAAGTTCTACTGCAGTGCAATAGAAAGCCTCTAGGGGTCCTCCGATTTGCTAGCACAACTTCTCGAATTATGCTAGCGCTGTCTATACATATACAAACCTGTCTATACATGTGCAAACCTGCTCGACAAAGGTAAAAATGCACGTATTTTTGACGTGATGAGCAAAAGTGCCAACAGCAAGTTTTACCAATCCCCCACCGCCCACTATCCCGTCTGAAAGGTCGTCCTTTTAAACTACAGAATATACAGAAGAAAGAGAAGGTCTCTACACCAATGTGCAATATCTGTCAGCAATGTTTTCTCTTTTGAAAATGTAAAAATGCACATATTCTTAACCTGGTGAACAAAAGTGCCACTAGCAAGTTTTTCCCCAACCCCCCAACCGCCCACTATCCCGTCTGAAAGGTCGTCCTTTTAAACTACAGAATATACAGAAGAAAGAGAAGGTCTCTACACCAATGTGCAATATCTGTCAGCAATGTTTTCTCTTCTGGGCTGAAACATGTGCGCGAAGCTGAGGTGATCTGGAAAGATCAGGACAGTGTCACCGGGTGACATTTCTCCAAGTTCCCCCACTCGAGGCGCCTGAGTCATACTCAGGCGGCTTGTAACTGATACTGTTTGCTGTTTCAGAGATTCACAGGGAACGTTGCCCCTGGTAGCTTTGTGCAAAATAAAGAATGTTTCTAATTTTAGCTCTTCAAGCTGATGACACCTGCGCGTCCAAGTATCACGTAGAAGTACATTTGCAGTTCTGACAACACACTTAGTCAAGCACTGTTGCATCATGGGATAGCCAAACGACACTTTGGTCTATAAAGTACTGGTGTAAGACTATACATATGCGTTACCGTTCATGTTTACTTGAGGAAACTCCAGAAATATCTTTATGTACTGGAATATGTTTCTATATCAGCATATTTAGAATGCCTGAGTCATACTCGGGTGGAGTGTAACTGATACTGTTTGCTGTTTCAGAGTTTCACAGGGAACGTTGCCCGTGGTCGCTTTGTGCAAAATAAAGAATGTTTCTAATTTTAGCTCTTCAAGCTGATGACACCTGTGCGTCCAAGTATCACGTAGAAGTACATTTGCAGTTCTGACAACACACTTAGTCAAGTACTGTTGCATCATGGGATAGCCAAACGACACTTGGTCTATAAAGTACTATTATAAGACTAAACACATGCGTACCTGTTCAGGTTTACTTGAGGAAACTCCAGAAATATCTTTATATACTGGAATATCTTTCTATATCAGCATATTCAGAAATGTGATGTTTTGATGACTGTCCCTCAAAGAATCCATGACAAACATTCTGAGGGCTGAGGGTATGATACTTCGAGGCTTTCTCTTGCCAATTACTGTATCCGAGATTCCGAAAACTATTTCCCTCAGTGATAAGAACATCCTACCGGATCTTGACAACACTTTCTAAACTTGCTGAGATACATAACAAAAATAGCGAAAGTATTACGGTTCGCAGACGCTAGGCAAGAAACAGGAAACGACGCATCAAAATGATGATAACATAGAATGATACAGGAAATCTGTCTGATATAAAGAATAAATCATATCATAAAACGTACTTGAGAACAAACTCGGGCTGTAACGCTAGTTAACCGTTATCCACAGGGTAACCTATATCCACTGTATCAAGTCTTTCATTCTACAATATTATGAAAGTATTGCATTTTGAAACCACCGTCCGTCGAATTGCTTGATCTACCCTGTTTTAAAAAAAAACGGATATAGGTTACGCGCGGATAAAGGTGAACTAGCGTTACTGTCGAGACCTAAAGAACGTACCTCCTTTGGGACAACCGCCCACAGAAATTTCTGAATCAGGAGTCAGAACTCACCACTAGCTATGATCTAAACGTTGCAGCTGGGCAGGCTCATTCTAACCGAAGTAACTTGGTTTACCATCGTATCTGTCACTACAGAAGAGAAGTCCTGGCGTACCCACCGCAGGTTAGGGATCCAGACTCACGCCAGGGACTTCCCGACGACTGATGTTCACCTGACTTCCCTCGGAGGAGGGCTCTAATCAGGGGCCAAGCCTTCAGAATTAAAGTGTTTGAAAACAGGTCGACCATCGGGGGGCTCCCAGGCGGGCTTGTGAACTTGACTTACTCCCCGCTCTCACCAGAGATGATCTCAATTTTACGAGTCACTTAGCGTACGACCCACACAGCTTTTAGACCTTTTGCAGACAGACTACCCGCACTCCTATGTACGTAAGTGCGCCACACTGTTAACCAATGGATGCACGACAACCTCCCAGGCGGCTGTGACGTCTTTTGAAGTCAGAACCAACCGTTTGGGCAAAGTGAGAGTAGCGTTTTACAACGTGCGTGCGGTTTTCCTGGAGAATTAGTGAATGCCTTCTCACTTTCGTCTCCAAGGGGTATGTGCGTGTCTGGCTCTCGTTTCTACTTTTAAAACTCGAAGCTGCGCTCGAAGCACCCCACTTCAAAAGACAAATAGCACTGTCAAAAACGGCAAAGCCCTACCATCCGTTTAGGTCTAGAAGGCGAAAGCAAAAGCGGTCTTCTCTTAACTTAAGAGTTCTTAAACCCTGCCACCCGTAAGACAAGGCAGAGCCGACACGATTAACGATTTTGGGAAGGAAGTCTAGCATGTTTCCAGTTCCACCTCATGCGATTTTTATTTCCTTCGCGGTGATTAACGAACGCTGTGCTGTTGGGACTTAAAGCGTGCTTTCCCCAATTACCAGTGATAGGGACAAGCCTCGTGGTGACCCGTTCCAGGTGCGGGCCGACCTTGGATGTTAACTCTCCAAAGGCAAGGCAAATGCCGAGGCGCGGTGGCAATAGATCACCGGCGAAATGGGAAGCAATTAGGTCTAGAAACACCTGGCAGCGCTGGGGGCCACGTTCTAAATATAATCTCGACGTTTTGAGTGCCAAGATAGAGACACAAGTTTTCCTGAAGACACTACACGACAGAAGATTCCCACGCGTTGCAGCCGGATTTAGCAAAGACAGCAATTTTAGCAGCTATTGTAGAATTGCCGTCGATGGTGCAATACAGCAGTTGCACCACTTGAAACAGAAACCCCTTCCCAAGAAAAGTGTTCTAAATAAAAGCAACTAACGGATGTACGCTGTGCAACAAATCTCTTCAAAAGTGTTTGAGAGATCGTCAGATATCGTCTGTTTTGTAGAATTGTCGATGGTGCAATACAGCAGTTGTACTGCTTGAAACAGAAACTCTTTCCCAAGGAAATTGTTCTGAATAAAGGCCAACTAACTGATATATGTACGCTGTGCGCCAAATCTCTTTAAAAGTGTTTGAGAGATCGTCAGATATCGTCTGTTTTGCAGAACTCTCTCTCTGTCTGTATGTGCCCCTACCTACAAGCAACAGATGGTGGGATGTCAAAAGAGGTCAAAGACCTCGACCAGTGTTTGGGGATAATTGGGAATAAGGTGTTGGCTTCATTGTGTGATTTCGTTCAGGCCGCCACTTCACCCAGGATAATAAGCAAAACCCAAAAGCTCACGGGACGTCCGTAATTGGAAAATAGTCCTGTAGAGTAATCCCTACAGTTATTTATATCCAGGAGACGAAGAAAACAAATACAGACCTCTTTCTAGGAAACTTTTCTTGTTGATGTTACATCATAAAGTCTTCAAGAATGTTATTTTTCTTCGGACAATCCCTTTAAAAGTTATTTATATCCAGGAGACGGAAAACAACAAATACAGACACCTTTCTCGGAAGTTTTTCTTGTTGATGTTACATTTCTCTTTCCTTTATCCTTGTTTAAAAAAACAACTTTAAGAACGACCTACAGTTATTCATATCCATGAGACGCCAAAAAACAAATACAGGCACCTTTCTCGAAAACTTTTCTTGTTGATGTAGCATCATAAAGTCTTTAGGAATATTTTCTTTCTTTCATCCTTGTTTTTAAAAACGACTGGCAGCGATTTTGGTTTCCTAGAATACACTCAGAAACCACCTGTAGTGTTCTTGCCATTGCTGGGCCAATTGCGTGGACCCTGATTGGGACAAGACAAGACGATAGACATGCCCTAGGGTAGCGATGGGAAAAGGTGACTACTTCTGACATAAAAAGGTCGTGTGCCGTGCGTATGTAGAAGACTATGTTGACTTGCTTTGACAGCTCGAAATTGAGAGAGAGAGAGAGAGAGAGAGAGAGAGAGAGAGAGAGAGAGAGAGAGAGAAAGCGAGGGAGAGAGAGAGAGGGGGTAGTGTGTGTGTGTGTGTGTGTGTGTGTGTGTGTGTGTGTGTGTGTGTGTGTGTGTGTGTGTGTGTGTGCATACGTGCGTGCGTGCATGCGTGCAGAAAAAAAACTAAAAGGTGCGGGAAGATACTAATAGGTAGATACACTTAGAACGTTGGACAGTGTCCAACCAGAAAGAAGAAATACTCTCCAAGCAGAGGTTTGACGCTTGTTTAGGCGTTTTTATTGGGCTTTTTGTTGATGTCCCGCGGCCTGGGCTGGAGCCTTACCTCTGCTTGGAGAGTACAAAAAAAAGGGGCCACGGAACTGTTAAAATAGAACCAACTCTCCATACGCTCTTCTTCGCAGAGACTTTACCAGGTCGACTAAAGAAGTCTTATCATTTTGCCTGACGTCTAGCGATCGATAACATATGCAGACTGGCCTGGCTTGTCGGGTCATCCCTGATTACATAGTATAGTAAGTATACCCAGTCTGATAAGCTTGTTGACTCAAATTGTAAAATGAGGCCACTTGTATAAGGCCAGTTCACATATGAGACGAGTCAATGGCCAGGCAGAAACTGTCGGGTTAGGCAAGGTTGATTTGATTATATGGATGACATCCTCGAGGAACTTAAAACCTGATGCGAGCGTGAGAATAAAAAGTTTGGCCAAATATAAAGTTGCAGTTTGAATCTACCGTCCGTCGACTTGGTAATACTAACCACGTTTCTACCGAGTTTCTGAAACCACGGATATAGGTTCCCCGCGGATAAAGGTGAACTAACGTTCGTTTTATCCGCAAAACGTCGAACAGGCCACCCACGTGATCCGTATGTCGGAACAGCCCTATTGGATTATCCCGCGAACACTGAACGGAAATCTCACGGAGACTTGACTCGACTTATCAACAGTGTTATCAACGTTACCAGTTAGCATGCTGCAGTTTATTTTTCTTCACTTAAAGACCGAGTAGTTCTGGGTCCACTAAGGAATACTCAAGGTTAGACAGAACAAAGCTCATGTACCCTTGTGTTTTTCCCTTAGAAATGTGCGTGGGAGATGTTTGTAACTGTTTGCAAAGAAACCGTTGCCAGTGTGAATTGAAATCGATGTATGACATCTGCCTTGGTTGGGGTCTGTGTTAACCGCCCCCCTCCCCCATTACGATAGACGGCGATTTCGCTGCATGATAGTTGCATTTGTGAAACTCATGACGTCATAAGTGGAACATATATCATGCAAAATATAAAAGTATGACTAAAAAGACAATAAAGCACACAAAGCGTAAACAATGGAAGATTCGTTTGTTCTATCTATAAAATTCACTCACTGCTCTGTCAAATCTCTAGGTGGCTGGGCGGTTGCAGCAAGGTTGCTGGAATGGTGATGTTGCGAATAAGGAGGAAACCAAGTATTAATGTTAACTTGCATATCTTAAGTGTCAAGGCAGTACGCAATTGCACTTAAAAAGTACATGCGTTTTGTGTGCGTCGTTTGTAAGAAAAATGTCTCATAAAATATTGTATGAGTACACGGTCAAGTTCAATGTTCGACACTGTGTTCGGAAATGACCGCACTGGGCTTAAAACAACAAGTAGTGAATTACACATGGGAACATGAAAGATCATAAGATCACTCGGTACCTTATTCCACCCCACTGAGGGGGGTTTCCAAGTATAGAAACACGAGCAACTTAAAAGGAAACACAAGTAACTTAAAAGGATTTTAATTCTGAAGTCGAGCCAAGACGTCGCGTTTAAGCTATCGGAACAGGAAAGTCTGCGGTGTTTCGGGTTGAAAGGGATACGGAGAAAATTTAATACCTGTCATCTTTGCAAATCCACCGCTAGATGAGTCATGCGTACTTTTGAACAAGATCCATATGACCATTCTGGACTGTTCCATTCTGACAACATTTATGGGGGTTACGGTTGAAACAGTAAAGGATAAACCAACAAAGCAATCACATAGTCCTACCCACCCTCTATCAAAACGTACAAATGCAAAAATAAAACATAGAAATGCAAATAATTGACGGCTATGCAGGCAGTCTCTTATTGTTCGAACCGCTAATTGCCAACTTGTCATTGGTTGAACTGTTAATTATGATAGACAGTCAGGACCCCTTTATAGAGTCAAGGATAAAACCTCCTTGATAGAATCAATACAAACGAACAAGTTAGTGAAAAAAATAACTCCATTCGACCTCAGGCTAACAAAAACGAGGTGTTTTAGTGTAAAACTGCGACACCCATAAGAACCTTGATGTCGTTGGCAATCCCCCCCCCCCCCCTCCAGACGAATCAGATGTTCCTTATACAGCATCGAGACTTGGCCCCGCGTGCTAAAGCAAGCAGAACAAATGTTTGTGTTCGCAGCTACGCATGTGTGACAACGGCGAACATATGATCCACCGAAATCACCTTGTTAACACGGAACTCGCGGCGAGATGCCCGGCCCGTAGTTTGATTAACACCGGGAAGGCCTGCACACGATTACCGGCAAAATCCTTTAAAACCCGCGAGCGGCAACAGAAGGTATCCGACTCCCGCACCAGACCAGACTGTGGTGAACGTGAAGTTCACAGCTACTGCCAGACCGGTTTATTTTTTGTTCAGCGGGAGAAAATAAACAAAGTGACAACGATTCGCCAGCTGGCTCGGAGCTCGTCTAGTCGTAAAAGGGTCGGATTATATTACAGAAGTCGCGATTTTGTTACAGTTTTCTTTTAACGAAACTTAGGGCTGCGGTACGGACTGCTGGGTTGTTGCGCTGACTGTTCGCCAACATTGTTCTGGCGCCTACGGCATTTCGTAATATGGCCCAGCTTTTTGATCTGCCAAGATAGTTGGGAATGTCTCTCAGACACTTTCAGGCTGTTAGTGCTCGCAGCGTGCTCGCCCATACTGTTCTCACAGCTAGTATAATGGGCTGTGCTGTTATAAAAACCCTTCTTTTTTGTTGGTTAAACATGTAGGAATGAGGTCGTCGCTTACCTGGCGAAACCTTAGACCAGGACAAGATGATGGCCACCCTGTAGACGCTTCGGGACACCCACGGTGTCAGGGAGAGAAAACTTGCTGCTGGCGGTTGTTAGAGCTGAGCGGTCGGTCGGCTGGCGAGCTCGCCTCGGGAGCAAACTCAGTGTCACCCGGCGGAGCGATGAGCTGTTTATCTTGTCCAATCAGGCTAATTGACACACAGGTAGAGTCCTCGTCCGGTGCGTTATGGATCTATCCAATAAACGGCGGCGATACGAAGCCGTATGGAGAAAACAGGGTAGAGGAGCGTTGAACAGCAGGTGATGTCGTCGCCGTGCAGAGTTTCTATTATAGTACCGCCTTGAACATGAGTTTGTGACCCGCTCTCCACAAGACTCCTGACTCCCACAGCAAGCAGTTTTGCTCACACTACACACTCTAATCTCACCCTGTTATCGTCAGTTCAACAGCTGCATTCACTTCGCCACCCTTCAAGGTCTGGCCACTACACCACTAGAGAGATGCCTTGGCTGGCTCTTCCCTTGCTCTGAATATGAAGTTTGCGAAAAAAAAGAAAGCAAGAAACGACCAAGTGCATGCGTACGTCGAGTAGCTGAGAGAAGAGGAAACCGCTGAACACACAGACGAGCGAGGAAGACTTGCTCAACTGCACGGCCGCTTTCCAAACTTCAAACAACGGTCTGCAAACTCCGCACCCCTGGTATGTACAGGTTTGTATAGAGGGGGACTTGTAGAGCTGCAGGGAGGTATGAGCTATCTGTGCCGCCGTGAGTAATGAGTCAGTAATGACACACCGTGTCTACTGACCCGCGAAAACGTCACACTTCACAGAACCTTCAACAGGTTCTGACCAGCTGTCAGGTAGGGAGAGAAGAAAAGCGGAACGCCCTCCTGTCAGGCGAGAGCTTACCTGTGCGGTCCTGTTCTTCTGTCGGTGATCAGCGAGCTGAGACGAGGAGAACCCCGGCGATCGACTTGCCCCAGATACGGCTCACCACGAAGGTACAGCTTCATGTAGCAACCGGCAGAGGCTCGCACTCCCACTTTTTCCTACACGTGCAGTCAAGATGCGAACGGAGGCGCTTGAAGGGCATGGGGTATGCAAACAAATTACACGGTCAATGCTAGGCGGCCTGGGAAATCCTCCGTTTGAAGCCTCACTTTCCCTCTTTGAGCAACAGTTGGCCGCCGGCGGTTTTTTGGTCTTCCCCAAAGACCATCAAAAGTGCTGGCTGACCTTCTCGTGTGGCTGAGAGAATACCAGACGTGCTTGCCCACTACTGTACCATGGTTCGATCCCCTGACTGACTGAGCCGTGAAAGCACACCTATAGTGTCACCACCTCCAACTTTCCGCGGCTTCAAGTTTCTCGGCTCGAATGCTGGGTACGTGATACGCCGAACCGCAATTGTCCCGCATATGTACCCCTTATCTCAATTTACACACAGATAAGGCCAGCTGATCAACCCTATAGGCGCACTCCTCACATATTACCGTTTGCCGATTTTCTTTATTCAGGGTTGGACGATGAAAGGCCAACGCGAATTCTCAGCCAGCTGCACATTGAAGCCTGATAAGGAGCCGAGTTGGCATTTATATTTTCCCGCGCCCTGGGATCAAACGATGAGTGAAAACCCAGTCATGGTCCCGATATGTGAGATCATGTGACTGTACAGTACTTTACAACAAGGTCTAGCAGCTGTTCATAATAATAAACAGGATATTAAGAAAATATGCTGTCGTGGAATCCAGAAGGCCAATAACGAAATTGTTTGTAAACTTTATACTATCACAGTACAGTAGTTTCCCGCCACTCGCCGTCTTCCAAAACTCTCCCGCTGTGCTACAAATAAGCAGACGGATTATCCAAGAGTCGAACTAAGACAGGGACATACACAGGCGTTATTTTGGCTCTAGAAGGGCGTTCAAACTTTCCACCTGTCGGTTAAGAGGCTGGGGTCTTCTTGAACATGACATTCTTCAAGTCTGACGTAATTTTTTGGCGTATGTTCCTTCAAATGTCTAGGATTTCAGGATGGGTAGCACGTATGGACTGAGAGGCTGGGGTTTTCTTGAACATGAATTTCTTTATGTATGACGTAATTTTTTTGCGTTCTGTTCCCTCAAATTGGCGAGATCTCAAGACAGGTAGCACGTAATGTTACCGGTTTAAAGGCTGGGGTTTTCTTGAACATGAAATTCTTCAAGTCTGACGTAATTTTTTTTTTAGTTCTGGTCCTTCAAATGGCCAGGATTCCAGAATAGGTTGCGCATACCGGAAAAGTTAAGTCAACATTCGTCTCGAAGATGTTGAAGACACGAAGGATAAATCGTCCGACACTATTCCAACAGAGATCCACTTCTCGGTATCCTAGATGACCCCGCGGCCCTATATACAGCAGAGATAACCTTATCTCAGCCAGACTTAACTTAACGCCACTTGCTTCGGAGTGTTGACAAGACGCCTTGTCCTGAAAGCATTACATCATCGCTGTCTTAGACAAACATTCGAGAAGCGAAGGTTCTTAATAAGATTGATCTAGCTTTGCTGAAGTTGTCTATGATGCTTCAACATAGACAAGCGAAGGTTCTTGATAATGAGTGATCTTTATTTGCATGTTCTGAGCATAACTAAGTTCATTAAATCGAATACTACATGTAAAAGACCATTACTGTAGTGTTGCTAGTAAACAAGTAGAGGCAAAGCAGTTAAACGTATAAAGCGATGCTACAACTGATGAAGTTTATCTGAAAAAGACTTGATTGACACCATGTATGAGAGGTGGTAATACTGATACACTGGTAATGCTGAAATCTACATTTTGTGTACGCTTCAAATCTTTAGATTAAGAAATATGATTATGATGATTAAATCTAATAAAAGTTTACAAAACAGTTAAATTTGTAACGTTAATCATACAAAGCTATACAAAGATATCAACTGTACATGTAGAAGCTGTCTATGATGCATGAACTATAATGTCAAGGACGTATACGTTTTGGCAGAGTAATATTGGCACTTGCGGTCTATCTCACTAGGCTATGAACTTAGGAACAAATTCAAACAATCTGTACAACTGAGTTTTAAACTACGCTAATTGGAGACCTCACCTACCGTTTTAGCCAATTCTGACGAGTTAGCCCGCCAGTTTTACGTTCTAAGTTGTCAGGATGCAGTCTTTTGAACTGAGGCAAGATATACAACTCAGGTAAACTTTCCGACGGGTGTGCAGACCTTGAGTGGGCGCTTGTCATGTCCTTGCCGTCGAACCGTACGGTTCACGCGGGGACTGGGGCAAACTTTACCAGTTGGTTCAACCCGTGTGTAACGGCAGTGTAAGGTAGTTTTGCCCCGCCTCGGCTACCTTCCACGGCGAGATCGCATGGCGCATCGGTAGCGTGTTTGCCTCAGGACCGAGAGGTCTCGAGTTCGAATCCAGCCGTGTCACTGATCGTTTGCCCTTGGGAAAGGCACTTTACACGGCTTTCCTCACTGAAAATGAGTACCTAGCTTCGGCTAGGGCCGCCCCTCGGATAGGACGTTAAATGGAGGTCCCGTGTTTGGGGAGAGCCACACCTGGAGCACGTTAAAGAACCCACCACACGTGCGATGGTGCGGTGTGAGTGGTTCAAAAACCTACGTATGCAGTCCCTGGCCCCAACTGGGGTAATTGAGGTAATTAGGCACTTTATACAGGCTGCCATTTCAGACCCTTGCGACTTAGCCCCGCCTATTGTAAGCTCCTCGCAATTCAGCGCCTGGCTGCGAAGAGAGAGTAGTCGCCCCCCCCCCCCCCCCAAAAAAAAAAAACTTCCACGACAAACTCCCTCCACGGCAAACTCCCCTTCCACGGCAAACTCCCCTTCCACGGCAAAATCCCCTTCCACGGCAAACTCTCTTCAACGGCAAAAGACACACTTAAGGCTACCTGGCTTTAGAACCCAATGGTTCCGGGTTCGAATCCTGCCATGGTAACGATCTGGTGCCCTCTGGAAAGGCACTTAAACGCGTCTATCCTTTCTCCACCTAGGTGTAAAATTGGTACCTGATTTTGGTTGGGGAGGTAAAAGGCTGTGGAAAGAGTGGATTGGGCTTCGCCTCCCAAAACTGATCCCTATGCTAGCTAGACAAAAAGGCTGTAAGTGTGAGTTTGGGACTACCTTTGCCTACCTATTTGCCTAATTGTTATGAGGAAACAAAGTTTACAAGGGTACATCGTAAAGCGTAATCGAATAAGAGGGAGGAAGCAGCAGCTTGTAATGATTACCGGCACACTAGTACTGTGCCACCCAAAATGCAATCTACATACAGTACTTTAACATTGTAGAAGAAAAGCTGTTATGCCACTGCGTATAAATAATAGAATAAAAAAAGTTAGATTATAAAAGATAAGAGTCAGCGAGCTAGTATCAACCATTGTGTGTTGGGCAAGGCATCATTAATCTCCAAGAATGTGTTAGAATGCAGCTCAGTCCCAATGTTTAAGAGTATTTTTTTGGTAATATTTAGGTCTTCCTAGTGGTGTACCCTTGTTGACTCATCGTCTCCACGAGGATCTTTACATCTGCTTGGAAAGTGGGCGATCATATCACGTTCTCCTCTTTTCGCCCTGACACACCCACTTTGAAAAGATGACTAATGTTAGAATGTAGCGTCTCCTTTATCTTATCTTGTCATCTGGACTGAAATAATAGCGAACAACTCTGTATCCATCGCATGTTGCGTCTAGACGACAGTAACATCCGACAGATTTCTACAACCAGAGGCGGGCCGACCCACACGTAACACGGGTTTCTGCATCACACTAGTTACCCCCCTCCCCAATATGCGCACACAATAACAACACATAACACTTGTATGGGGGAGAGCGCCGCCTGGTTCAGGTACGCCAGAAAAAGTTTAATGAGAAACTTTGCCGAAAGAGCAGACCAATATCAATGAAAAACTCTTCTGTCCAAATACTTCGTGCATATTTTGCACTTCACAATTTCACCAAACAGAACATCAAACATTGCCGAAATTAACGACCAATTATACAAACACAGTTTAACTGACATTTGTGCATGGCATAATAAACTTACTTCATAGTACAGCTAGAACATCGACTGATACAACAATACATTGAACAATATTTTCTGACTATGTTGTTTGCCGGCTACGCAACCCCTAAAAAAACCTTCCATTGTGTTTGAAGGCCAAAAAAATAGGGGACGTACACCAGAGCCCATTGCAAAACAACTTCCTACTCTGGGTTTTCTTGCTAAATCACATTTGCAAAAAAGAAGACACGGCAGTAGCTGTAGCAGTGGCGACCTCGAATGACTATCTCAGCTTGTCACTTCCTCTTATCCATTGTCTGCACTCGCACACCTGGATGCCACTCCCTCATTAGTCTTCACCTGTGTACAACACTTCACCTGCATAACCTAACTGTGTTACTGCAGAAACGCAATTTCACGCTAATGACTACGTCAAACGCTAGAAATTGTGATTTTCTGCATCACACTAGTTACCCCCCTCCCCAATATGCGCACACAATAACAACACATAACACTTGTATGGGGGAGAGCGCCGCCTGGTTCAGGCGCCGCATATTTTCGAAAGTACAAAGACAGGGAAGTTTATTCACACACATTTAAATACCTAAAGCCATCAAAACTGCTAGCCTTTCATGTAGTAGATCTTTCACATTTTCCATCTACCATGTTGTTTGAAGAGTATCAGGAATCCCAGCACACGCAGCTTCCGTCGCCCCTCCTGCTCTGAGGGAATGTAAACCAAAACATGAAACGTCCTGTACCCACAGTCTTCCACAAATCTACTCTCCCTGACTCTAGTGTAACTTAACCCTCCAGATGTCCTTATGTTCCAGCCATTCTTGCATTTACAGAGACCTCTGAAAATATAAGAATCATAAATCAAGTCAACTTCACCTAGTCTGGAGTACTTAATATTCTCAGGAACAGGACACGTTGCTTTGTTTAATCTTCTTGTCCTATCTCCATTGGTCAGTCTTGCTAGACTCAAAAATTGTTACATAATATCTGAAAAGGTACGTAATATCTTGACAATCTTGGATGTCTCGCTATATCTGAAAACCCTGCATAACAGGTCAATATCAAAGTTAATGTGCGAACTGTATTCAAGTCTTCCTTGTCTACATGCAAGGTCACCAACTTTTTCTGGAGCTCTGCTTTGATTACTTATTCACCTTCTTTCCTAGTAAACGTTTGGCTGCTCCTAAAACATTTCAAACAACTTTAATGTCAGTGAATGATTCTAAGCCTGCTTGTACATGCGCCCATCGAATTCCGTAGAAAGCCTTTTCTACTGCTGCTAGGGATGAAGTTTCTTGCATCACCTCCAACAAGTACAATGCAACATACAAAGAGTACTAGTGTGGAAACACAAGTACTTCTCAAAATGTCTTTGCAAAAGTTCTCCACCTACTAAATGCAAGACTAAGTTGGTCAACAGTTCCAGGTGCTCTATCTGACATCACCACAGAGGCACAGACGTCACTTTGTCTGCCAGCGACTTCAAGTGCAGATGTTCTACATTCTTCAATTATTTCCAAACTCCTTTTTTCAGCACATCTGAAAAAGAATAAAACAATATCTTAAATGTATATCAAACTGATATTTCTTTTTCACTTCATTTCATCTCATTTACATGTTGAAAACATCATGGCATTAAATATATCTACCATTTACTTTCACTTGCCAACCTTTTCAACCAACTGTGAGATCCTTCTTCTCACAATATAGTCAAGAGACTTCAATGTAACGTCTTCCACCATTGCCTATCAACTCAGGCTGGTAACGTAGCCAAGTGACTTCAATATTACTTGCTCCTACCATTGCCTATCAACTCAGGCTGGTAACGTGTTCAAATGCCTTAATATTACTTCTTCCCACCATTGCCTATCAATTCAGGCTGGTAACGTGGCCAAGTGCCTTCAATGTTACCTTTCCCTCCATTGCCTATCAATTCAGGCTGGTAACGTGGCCAAGTGCCTTCAATGTTACCTTTCCCTCCATTGCCTATCAATTCAGGCTGGTAACGTGGCCAAGTGCCTTCAATGTTACCTTTCCTACCATTGCCTATCAATTCAGGCTGGTAACTTGGCCAAGTGCCTTCATTGTTACCTTTCCTACCATTGCCTATCAACTCAGGCTGGTAACGTGGCCAAGTGCCTTCAATGTTACCTTTCCCTCCATTGCCTATCAATTCAGGCTGGTAACGTGGCCAAGTGCCTTCAATGTTACTCTTTACTACCATTGCCTATCAATTCAGGCTGGTAATATGGCCAAGTGCCTTCAATGTTACTTCTTCCCACCATTGCCTATCAATTCAGGCTGGTAACGTGGCCAAGTGCCGCAAATTACATTTTCATAGCAAACATGCCTTCGTGTAATCATTCCAAGCCAAAACCTTCAAATTGAAATACTTTGTGTGGAAAATTTCTTCCATCTCTGCGACCAAGCGCCCACAAATAATAAGTCAAAAAGACTTCAATATAGTGTTCTTACAATCACAGTCTGAATTGTCTACTCACATACGGTCAGGTGCCTATTTATCCATACTTTCATACATAACATGCAATATATGCAGTACAAGAATGCACTCAGCCAATCTCTTGCTGATGAACAAAAACAATTTTTTGCTAATCCAATATTCAAGTTTACATGTGTTGCATATTCCTGCCTCTAACATACACCAATTGCGGGTTGCTCAAACACGTTCACAAAGGATATACACAGCGCCAAAATTCTAAACGGCCTGCGTATTCTCCAACCCAAGTGTTTTTGTTCACACCATTATTAAATGTTTTAATCGCAGGCAAGTCTATCCATTCAATAACAAATTGTTCAAATTGTATCCCATAATGACACAGTACAGGCCAAATTGCAGCTGACCTCCAAAGGGGTACAATCAAAGTACCCGTAGCTTTACAATCTCAGATATTTCAAATTGATACTCCAGGCAACAGCTTCACAAGAGGATTCAACCAAATATTCATTTTGCACCAATCAATTGGAAAAGCATCAACTCCGTATCTACCTGAACACCAGGTCCTGGAATTGAACTTCTTTAACTTTGTATTTAAGTGATTTGCAAATCTATGTATATCATGTGGACTCCATTTCCTGTCCAAACATTGAAACAAACTATTTTGTAACACATAATCATCACGATGAATAAACTTACTCAACAGATCAGCTTTCTTATTTCTACTTCTACGGATCCAGTCTAATTCTATTGTAAAGGAATAAAGTACACAAATATCAAATATCTTCATAGCGATATCCTGCAACTCTCACTTCCAGTTTTACTATATACACTGCAATTTAACTACCATCACACCATTTCACGGTTTGCCCAACTAACTATTCCTTAATTGAATGCAGTACTCTGAATTTAGCCTACAGCTCTCTCCATGTGGAGCTTTGCTGGCTTTCTTTGTGTGTCCCAAATCCCTGAACATATTGTTGTTCACATTCAAAAACCTCCATTATCCAATACTAGAGGCATCAAAGTGCATTGTCTTGGCATAATAACCACTGCTATTTATTCTAATTCCATTCATTTCAGGTAAATGTTCATTCCAAAAGTTTACGCAGACATTGCTCTGTCATCCAACTTGACAACACTGTTCCAACTCTGTCTGGATTCAATAACAAATAACATCACAAACACAAATAGTCATGGAAATAATCTGCCCTACTATAGAGGCCAACTTCCATAATGTACCACAACATGACCCTTGTTTATCTCGGTACAGACTCCTTTCAAACAGCCTTTAAGTTTACAAATTCTTCTCTCAGTTTCCTGAAAAATATATCTAATTAGATCAGTTACTGTTCCAAGCCAAACCATGACTTTCTGAGGCTTCGAGACGCATTTTTGTAGGCTAGGTAGCCAATCAAAGCAGAGTAGATCTGTACATTCTTTCAAAATTATTAAGATTATACATCTCATAATTTCTTGATTTTCCTAATGCATAATCTAAATACACAAACACGTTTTTCCTTCACTCCGCCATTTCTTTACTAATGGCTTCAACAATTTTGTGAACAGATAGGGGGCGCTTAACACCCCAATGTCAATACACAGAACACGAAAATATCTTATATCCTACAAATTACCAACTAAAAGCTAAATTTTCTGTGCTGTGGAAAGATATCAATGTGGTGATATCCAGACTTCAAGTCAAAAGAAAACATATTCATCATATGCAGCACTTGCGATACTAGTCTCAATCTTCACATTTAAATGTTCTTTTGTTAACAAAATAGTTCACATATCTCAAATCAATCTCTTTCCGTTAAGCTGTATCGAAACCGATAAGGGATTACAAACATAAAGTATATCAAAAACTTCTTCAATACAGCCTAACTAACAATTCAAGTATAGCAATTTCAACAAACTCAGCATTCTTCTTAGCGATACATTGCTATCTGAAACAGAAGTAGCAGTTATATCTTCCAAGGGTATCTTATAGTCTTCCTTTATCACATCTAATACAAATTCAGGAGTACCAATTTCATACCACTCATTCAAACATCTTCTTAGACGGTTCCTAACTGTCACTTTTTATTGACCTTCATACTCAAAATCTTTCAATAACATGCATTCTTCAGGCGAAATTGCTCCAGGTACTTCGTTCAAATTACCATTTTCGAAACCTGAAGAATCTTGTCAAGTATCTGAATGTTAAAGTTACGGTATTTCAAGAAAATTCTCTATCACTATTAACTTTGCAGTTTCTTTCCCGTTGAATACTTAGGACAAATGAGTCGTCAATGACCCTCTTCCCAGTAGGCAAAACAGTTACCTGGTTTGATTGAATTAACTCGGAAGTTTGACTTCACACGAACTGATATTAGTGTTTTGAGGCTTCCAGAAAGGACAATATCTTCGGCTTTTCATCTCTCTTTCTTCTTGTTGTTAGCTCTGTATTCTGCTTTAGCGATACCTTTTTCATCATCTGTATCATCTGCAAGATCATTTTTTATGTATTCTTGGACCATAGACCACCAATTTTATGATTTCTCAGCCAAGAGAACCAATTTCTGTCGATAAGCAATCAACTGCTCACCTTTATGTAACTCGTCCACCGCTTTATCCACTTTTCCTGCGACCAGCAGCTTCTTAGCTTCCGTCAGCTTCTCCTCCAGGGTCTGGGTGAACTCCAAGTTCTCCTATTCTGCCATCCTGAACGCGTCTGATACAGCCACTTGCCGACAAAAAGAAGACACGGCAGTAGCTGTAGCAGTGGCGACCTCGAATGACTATCTCAGCTTGTCACTTCCTCTTATCCATTGTCTGCACTCGCACACCTGGATGCCACTCCCTCATTAGTCTTCACCTGTGTACAACACTTCACCTGCATAACCTAACTGTGTTACTGCAGAAACGCAATTTCACGCTAATGACTACGTCAAACGCTAGAAATTGTGATTTTTCACATTTCATCGTGACTTGTGTCGGAACCTTTGGGAGAAAAGTGTACACTGCATTAACGAAGCGCATGGTGGCGCACCATGGGCAGACGTAACACAACCGCTCCACGGCCACGACTGCACTCTGGGGTATAGATGAAATAGTGTCTTCGTTCGATTTCTATGCAATTAAAGTGTGTATTTCTGTCAATAGATAGAAAGAAAGAGCTCAATTTTCGGAGCCTCGTATGTCATCGGCATGAGTTCACTCAATGCATTTAGAAACACTCGTTACCATTTGATGCAGTCAAACATGGATGCAGCAACTGTTCTATGTAGATGTATCTCGACTTTTGGTCATTGACTCATTGTCTACTGAGTGACCGGCGCAAGGTACCAGACTCCCGCCTGTCCGAATGGTAATAGGGGACTTTGGCCAAGTTAGACATGAAAGCCTAATAGGCCTAGTAGTGAACTGACCGATTGGATAGACTACAAAAGACTGACTGAAATTCCATGGCAACTTATTTGTCCCCGTTTTAGAAAATTGTTCTCTTTTTTCATCCAGCTGACACGTATGCTTGGAGACTAGGAGAGAAGTCATTAGGCCGTTATGTTCCCCTGAATTCGGCCGCTCACACCGGTCCATTCCTTCTCTTCACAGGATAAGAGTGCTGGGTTCTTTAACGCCATACAGAGGTTTGCAGTCCCGCTAGAGCTTCTCGATACCGAAGACTTAACGTCCCACCTAAGGACACTTAGCTGCAGTCTCTTAGAAAGGGGTCTAAATCGGGCCAATGACCAAATGCTATACCCCTATACGAGCCCAGAAGGACACATTTGAAGGACTTAAGAACTCATATAGATAAAGGAGTCTACTCAGGATATGAGTGGCCAGGAAATACGGCGGCCAGCTGACCAGACTGGCTGATGACCGCTAGAGGTGGGGAACCTATGTTGACAGACTGACCCTACGGCTGATAATTATAGTGAGTGAGTGATCAGTAAGTCTACTCCAATAGACTATCATAAAATTGACTTGCTATTTGTTTTTGGTGCTGTGCATCGCAGTGGCCAATAGGGGGCGCTGACGTACGCGAATGCCTCGTATAACAGTTATTCCTCACAAGTCCAAGTCGGAGGACAAGTCGCGAGGAAAGTTAACGTTAGGACTACGTGATCACTCTTTCCTCTAACTAAACCTTTCCAACTCGAACTTGAACGGTGGATTGAATGACTGTAATGGCCTTGTATCATAATTAAAACCAGTAACGTTATGTGACCTAAGCTGTACTAAGATAAGAGCCTACGTCATAAGCTGACCACTAGGATCGTGTCAGTGACCTTGCTTGGGGCAATGAACTTGACACTAAGTAGATTCTATTTAAAGATACCGAGTGCTAGTATATGATGTATTTTGTATATGTATGATGTATCAATTATATTTCGTTCTCTCGCAAGATCTTACAAATCAACATCTGCCATTCTGCTATTGATAGCAAATATCCTTTGACCGCAACATTCAAAATGGCGGCTGCGAATGTTAACGAAAGCGTGCCTTTTACGACAACGTGGTAGTGCTTTCGACAGGACTTCATAACAAAATTAATGAAAACCTGACAGACTGATTAGAATCAGGAATTGGCATTGACATTGTGTCCAGATAAGAGGTTATGTAAACAATCGCCTGGCAAGGACAAGGATGTGAGATTGTACTTGTAGACGTGTTTTTTTTACATGACTCATGCTTGACATTGAGAACATATGAGGTTGTTTGTCTAATGATTACGGTATTTACCAAGTTGAAAGAATAGAGAGATTACGATCAAAGATGATAATGAAATGGAGAGTTAATTGAAGAAATTTCTTAAATATCTCAAGCTAATCTTTGAAATCCATGTGTACTTTTGTAGCGACTTGAATTGTTCCTTTCTTAGGAATCTGCTGTGAAACGCATAGTGCTTGTCAGGAAATAAGACACAACTCGCACATGTTATATATTCGTTCATCATATTAATACTGTAGGACACTTGAAGTAATTACAAAAAATGCTTAAAGTATCCTGAAGCTGTGTTGCAGTAACGACATATTATGTAACGTTACATTGTGCAAACGTAATAATTCATACAGTTGCAAATGTATCTACTACGTATTCGATCGCTACTAATACTACATAAACTGCTTGTGTGAGTGACCAAGGGTGTGGATTTATTTGTTTGTTTGTATTACATGCCCGATTAACTTCTAGATGGCGTAGAATACTAGTTTCATACTAATTCTTGTAGTGTAGCGTTATATGGACAAAACATAATAGGACACGTTATATTAATGTGCTTCCTTCGCTAGAATCTGACGTCAAAGACACGGAATCTGACCGCTGTAGCGCGTTTGACGTGTGTAGATAGTCCAAAAAATCCTGCAAGTTCTTAGCGTTCGAGCACTGAGCTGAGGGTGAAACAACAGGGCCTCCCGTCTCCTCCGGGGACGCATAAAATGTCGGGCGGGGAATCCTAGAGGGGGGCCACGGTACCGGGTCTTGTCTAGGCGACACATCCCTGGGAAGTTTGTGGTCTGACGGGACGGGCGTACACGGGCGTAGCCCCGATCGTTTCAAGTCTGGCGAGGCGTCGTCAGAGGAAGAACTGTACGCTTCCTCTGTCTCGTCATTTTGTTTAAAGTTTGGCTCCCTATATGTGTTACTGTGATGTTGTGTGCTGGTGTTGATGTTGTTTGTTGTTGTTGTTGTTTGTTGGTGTATGTTTTTGTTGTTGTTTACTGTAGACGGACTAAGACGTCGTGACACAGCAGGTGATGGCGATTTCGTCCTCCCGACTTCTCTCAAGAAGTCTTCGTAAACTTCGCGATCAACTTCAGTGCGATCTCGTCCAACCATGGCGTACGAGTCTGACACGCGGCGACCAAGACACCTTGTTCGGTTGTCTGAGTTGTGTTGAAATGTAGGATAGAACGTTTTGCTTTGTTTAGCGGATTCTGACGAGCTGTGATTGACAACTGTCGGTCTCGTTGATGTAGAAACGAATCTTTCTTGTCTCTTGTCTACGAAAACCTCGTCAATGAGAGGTAACGACTTAGATCTGTCTATGGCGGAGAAGCCATTTTCTCGTCGGTGATTTGGAGTTCTGTCCGATGACTCACTTTGTGCCCGCCTTTCCTTGATGGTAAAGCTGTTGGCACGCTCTAGAGGGATGCGACCACTCGCCTTGCTGGTTCCGTTTTCCTCTACTGATGTTTTCTTCCTGATATCCGAAGAAGAGGCATGTCTAGTTGGTGTCTTCTTCTCTTTAACATCTCTTCCATTTAGGAATTGCTCTTTTTCTCGTCCTTGTCGAGACGGTGAAGCTTCTAACTTTGCCACTGCCGATCGGGGCCGTGGTCTCTGGTCAGGATCGTCCCTGTTCCTAAAGGAGTGCACATTTTCTGTGCTACTTCTTGGACTTCGTGGAGTTCTTTCCCTGTTGGTACTGTTCGGAAAACTAGTAGACGTGTTTCTATCGTCTGGCCTTTCTTTCCTGATATCTAAGGAATGATTATCCTTGAAGTTTTCCTTTGAGTTTCTTCCGGTTAAGTTTTTCCCCTTTTCAAGTGGGTTTAGAGGTGGGGAGGTTGGAGCTTCAAACTTTGCCATTGCGGAACGCGGACGTGGTCTCGGGTGCTCTTGTCCATTTCTGTCCGGAGATTCATTAATGTTTCTAGTCCTTCCCACTACGTTACCTCTGGGACTTGTTGAAGTTCGCTCTTTGCTGTTGCTGTTACGAAAACTAGTGGTTCTGTCCATCTCCTTTGACGTTTCTTTCCTAATAACTAAAGGATTATCATCTTTATTTTCCTTTGGGCTTCTTTCATTTATAGGTCGCTCTTTTTCACGTGGGTTTTGAGGCGTGGACCTGGAGCCATCAAACTTTGCCATTGCTGAACGAGGACGTGGTCTCGGTCCTTCAGGTCCATTTTTGTCCGGAGAGTTTCTGGTCATTCCTGTGTTCCATCTAGGACTCACAGGAGTCCGGTCCGGTCCTAACTTTCCCATGGCCGAACGCGGTCGTGGTCTCGGTTGCTCAGGTCCATTTTTGTCCGGAGAGTTTCTGGTCATTCCTGTGTTCCATCTAGGACTCACAGGAGTCCGGTCCGGTCCTAACTTTCCCATGGCCGAACGCGGACGTGGCCTTGGTTGCTCTGAATCATTTTTGTCCAAAGAGGAGTTTAAGTTCTTTCCTCCCCACGTGTTACCCCTAGGACTCAGAGAAATCTGGTCTGTACTACTGCTGTAAGTAAAGGTGCCTCGTCTAGCGTGAAGCCTACCGTCAGCTGATTTTGGTCTCTGTCTCGTCACGTTTTCAGACACAGTCGGCAACCCAGATGGTAGGGATTTCCTCCTGGTTTTAGGACGAGACAGTCTTTCCCAGAAGGACTCTAAACTGTCCTCTTCGTTCGAGTGTTTGGGACAGACGGAGCAACCAAGCGAACCCCTTCGAGGCGATGAAACGTGTTGATGTTGGTGTCTTTCCGATTGTACGAACGGGGACTCGAAGTGCGTTCCTTGAGAACTTTTTGCTGCAATCACCCGTGATAGGACGCGCTCTGATGGCGACTTGGTACTATCTCTTCTTCCCGTGGTTCTCGGCTGTGTCTGAAACCCGTCCGACCAACGTCTAGTCGTTCGGCTCGTTTTTTCGGTGGGTGTGTTCGGGCGCTGTCCGTGCGCAACGTCATCCAACGAGGACGACCTTCCGTGCACGGGGCAACTTTTTGGCGGCACAACAATCTCCGTACTCTTGTAGAACACATCATCTCCAGGCTTCGCTTCCAAATCGTTTGCTGGAATGGCCGCCATGAGATGTAACTTCGCTTCTTGGTCTCGCTTGTTCTTATTGGTCGGTAGCTCTACCGTGTCGGCACACACGAGTTGGTAATTCTTCGCTTCTAGGTTCACTGGCTCCGTGCGGTCACGTAACACCGTGTGCTTTCCGTGAGAGTCGCGCACAACCATCATTACGTTATTTCCGGTCACCTTGCTGGAGGAGACGTCATTTCCGGTCGCTCCATCAGAGGAAACCAGACTCGGAGTGGAAACAGAGCGCTGAGGATGTCTCCTTTGGAGAGGTGGAGTTTTCTGCGTTGTGTCGGAGTCTCTTTTGGATTCCGTACTTGGAGGGACCTGAATAGAAATGAAACAAATATTAAACTCTAATTTCTCACAATATACAAAAAAAAATCAGATGTCCTACAACATATATGCATGTTACGTTATGTTAGACATCCAGGTAAACAATATTAAAAGACAACCAATTTCTACACCTAGATAAGATACAGAGTTCACTTCCGGTGGTTTCGAGTGACATTCATCACTCTTCTTCATCTGTGTCACTTGTCACTTGTTCTGTCAATTTATTCTGGTGATGCTTAAGTACTGAAGCTGAGTACTAGTGATGGACATCACTCGAAACGTCCGCTGTATCTTATTCAGCTGTAGAGATCGGTTTGTTTGTAAATATTGTTGTTACATGTAGTTATGCTTTCCACGTCTTTATTGACTACTATTTAGAGCGTAAAGACATGGTGCTATCATACCTAAACCATCAGCATTCTATCTCTCCCGGTAGCTAAAAGCACACCGAAAACGCCGTCAATAAAGTAAACCACAGGAGTGGATAAGTCGTCAAGTTTGATGCTTTTGTCTGTAATCCCCAGAACAGTAGACACAATTTGGGGGCAAAAAGGTCATTCAATAAAATCAATGCATGGATATGAAAAGGATAATACTACGATTAATATTTCCTAAATTTTTGATGACGCAGGAAACCGCAGATTTGATGCGTTCGAAGTTTAAACCACTCTGGTCCCCTTTGGGCGCGGTCACTTAGGTCGTGCGATCGTCGTACGATTTTGATGCGCTAGAACTTTCAGGCAAGCTGTGATGGAAACAAAATTTTGCGTATCAAGACAGTTGAACTTTGCAGAAGACGTACATGATTGTCTTCCAAAATGCCCGAAGTTAGCGATCGTACGACCTATGTGACCGCGCCCTTTCCACTAGACGGCGATCTCTGAACGACTATACAGCGACCACCGTAGGATTTGTGTGCCCCTTGATCTAATAACTGCAATATGATGCAAGTATGATGCAAAACGCACTAAAACACACAAAATATGAAAATATGTTCTTTTTGTATGAAATTCGTTGAGCGAGCTGTTAAATCGCTGGTCGCAGCGCGTCCGCAGTGCGTTTGCAGCGTGGTCGCAACGTAGTCGCAACGCGGTCGCAAGTATTAGTGGAAATGTGGTATCAGAACTCGGAAACAATTGAGAACTGGAGCGCTACAAAAATGGAATTTAAGAGGGGCAACCTGACATTTATTACCCCCAGAGCCGTTGAAGAGTTATGGTACCTAGACGTAAATCAATACCCTGTCGATAAACGAACAGTGAGCTCCACAAAAGGGTTTGTTTGAAGTTCTGTACTTCGCAGATAACATTCAATAACTTCGCAGTTTGAACTTTTCACTCCGCAGCTGTGAAAGAAGGGGTCGAGGACGAGTGTTGACTAGTTAAGGGGTTAAACTAACACTACGAGATAGCGATCATATCCAGTACACCTCATGTATGGGACTAAGGATTGGGGATACTAAGTATAAGAACCTGGGAGGACAGTTGAAGGATTGGAGGACTTTTACACTATTCACTTCGCTCATGTAGACCTACGATACACCAGGACTAATATCTGTATGCATGCAATGTTGGAGCAAAAAAAAGGGATATTCCAATGTTCAACATATCATTTGAGTTCTACATAAAACATTTGTCTCTATCAAAACTCAGATTGAGGATAGACTCTGGGACGACAGTTGAAGGATACGAAGACTAGTATACTATTTTCTTCCCTCGTGTTAGACTAACGTTATCATGAACAATATATATGGGCACCGTCGGAGCCAAAAAGATTCCTTATTCCAAGGTACAGCATTCTACATTACGTTCCACATGAATACTTTATCTCTGTCGGAAGTCAGAATGGGAACAGAGGCTGAGACGACAGTTGAAGGCCTTGTACACTATTCTTTTCGCTCACGAAGACCAACGTCGCACAAGGGATCATCTGTGTAAGGTATTGGAAATGGAAAAAGGCTGTTCGTATAACATGCTTGTGTAGTTCCGTATGAAAGATTCGTCTCTTTCAGAACTTAGATAGGGGATAGAAGCTGGGAAAGTTGAGAGATTTGAGGCCATGTACACCATTCCCTTCCTTCCTGTTAGACTAACGTTTTAACCATCGCCAATATCTGTGTGCAATTCATTCTGGAGCTAAAGAAAGGTTGCTCATATCCAGTTAAGGTGCGGGGAAAAATTCACATAAAGACAACCTTCTAATCGTCTTTCTTCTGTATTAGCTGACAGAGCTGGCAGAAGAAAACGTTAGTTCAATTCTAAGTAACGTTTCAAAATTTAGCTGGGCTATTCCGAAACACCTGTACTGGGATTCAAACCGAACGGTGTTTTGACATCCAGGTACTAGGTATATGCATCTATATAGCCGGTGACCACCCTTCGGTGTAACACATCAGCTTCGTAGGCACGCGGCGCGGCAGCAGCTGGTTATATTACACTGAACGACCTGTCACACCTAACTTTTGCACATCTATCAGTAATGCTTTTTAAAACTTCCAAAGAAGACGCCCCTACTGTGCTTGGCGATAACAAATTCCACTCCATGATAGTTCTGGGAAAGTGCTAATTTTTTAACACATCAATCCTAGGTTGGTATCTCTGGTACTTGAAGGCACGACCATTCCTTGTTCTTTTTTGAGCTGGTATCAGGTATGCATGTGATCGGGGGTTTGGAGGCAGACAAGGTCTCGGTCCTCTATTACTTCTAGTCTGAAGTTTAGATCCACTGTGCCACAGTCAGGGACTGCCCAATGCATGGAATATTCCCAGGATGTTCTTCTATTATATGGCATTGACCTAATTTGTCAAGGTCACGTTTCTTTTTCCCTTTTTAAGTAAGCCATGTCTCGAATGGAAAGCTAGCTCACATGTGGATGACGTCAAATCAATACCTGCTAAATCACTCCTTATGACGACATTTTCCGCATATTCAGAGCACGCACAGGTCATTGACATGTGCCCCGGAAGGAGTACATAGTTTCCTCGATACCGAGTGTGCAATGTACATCAAACATTATCAGATAAACTTCGTTGTTCACCTTGTACTGCCTAGTGGCACATATGTTAGTAAGTTTCCATGCAGTTTGTGTTTCATGAAGAGTATGGCTTCATAGAGAGTATAGTTTCTGTAGAGAGGGATTTCATGAGGCACCTCCTTGAACAAGGGAACCTCCATTTTTACGCCCCTACCGAAATACGGGTGCAGCCCCAACCAATATGCCCTTCCCATGATTGAACCAGGGTCTCCCAGTTACCAACTGATTTTAAACCAGAGCTCAACTGTGAGGATGTTAGCAGTTGAGCTACATTTTATTTATATCTAGATCTGTTTATTTTCATCCCTTATCAGATACACCAATGAGCTTTTATCAGTGATAAAAGCTCCTTGGATACACAAAGTCTACGTGATCGTGTTTTTGAAAAGAGACATTCTATCGTCATCAACTTTGATTAACAATTAATATAGAAAGTATTAACCACATACTGTAACGTGCATATACTGAACACCCAACCATTTTGAATAAACCTAGTGTCTGATATGCTTGTTCATTCTTAGTTACGAGCCCCTCCGATCCGTGTTGTTTAGGTATGTTCAGAGAAAAAAATGATAATTTCATTACCTTTTTGTCACTGTAAGACAGTGGTATACTACTCAGCGGTCCTGTGGCGAACTTTTCCACACTCATCTCGGGCAAGTCGAACACTGGCTCGGGCAGCCCAACTTCCGAACCCTTCCTCGCAACTTCCAACAGACACACAAGAAAGTTGTGCTCGTTCCTTCCCTCTACCAAGTCGTTTGTTTCGAAGAGAAGAGTCTCAGGGAATTGTAGACTTCGCCTACACCAGTTGATGAAGAGGGACACGTTGTCTCTGGCCTGAAACGACCCCTGGGTAGCCCGTGGGGAGAAGTGAACACGGTATTCCGTCCCCCTCTCCACCTCCCACGTGTTGGCGTGGTGACACAACACCACCCCCGTGCTCAGGTACTCGATCAAGTCGTCGGGAGTCACGTTCAAGTTGTAGAGAGAGTTGAGCCAATCGGAGAGCCCAGTTCGGATGACTGACATGTACTCTTCCGTGGAGTTGAACCGTCGGATGGAGAGGGGGGAAGGGGACCCGTGGCCGCGGGGGGTACCTGGGCGGGATGCCATGTTTGGATATCTACCTTCTATTTACGTCCAATGATCATACCTGTTGGATAATGTAAGAAAGCAAGAAATTAGACTCATACAACATATCAAAGATCTAGACTACCGAAACACTGGGTTACGTTTTGAAAATGTGTAAATTTCCGAAAGAAGATGTTTTCGTCAAATAAAAGTTTTCTTTAGTGTTGGTAGTGGATATAGTCTCGGAATGGTAGGCT
This sequence comes from Branchiostoma floridae x Branchiostoma belcheri, assembly GCA_019207045.1. Taxonomy (NCBI): domain Eukaryota; kingdom Metazoa; phylum Chordata; class Leptocardii; order Amphioxiformes; family Branchiostomatidae; genus Branchiostoma; species Branchiostoma floridae x Branchiostoma belcheri. Next base: position 19,105,872 of record CM033027.1, read on the forward strand.
AGGGGAAAAGAGGACAAGTGTTATATTACAGTACTGGAAAAATTCATGCATGGTCTGAAAGACCACTGGCATTCTACAATTTCTTAGTCCTAGCGGTTATGGGGAAACAAGCGCCGTACAAAAAATGGGGACCGTTTGAGAGTGCATCGTAGTCTAACATGTAAGTAGACCAGCTTGTATTTTTTTAAATATTATACGCCCGTCTTTGCCTGGATTCTAGACTCCGGCCCGATCTCAATAATATATTTCGATCACGGTTTATATATCAGGGTCTAATTGAAAGGGGGCTTGATGTAGAATTTCCTTGGGGGCATGTTGGCCCTAGAGCCGAGGAGTTGGACTGTATAGACCCTAGAAACAGTCTGGCATCCAGGCTGGCTTACAAGGCTGGACCCAATCTCCAAGCAAATGTTGGGGTGGAACAGGAGGATTGCAAGCTTTCATGACTGTATGGTTTCTCTGGTACCTCGCTGCCATGGGAGCTTGGCAGCCAGAAAACGTTCCACCTCCTGCCCCCAATATCTGCTTAGGGATTAGTTAGGTCGGCCATAGTAGTTACAGTACCACACAAAACAAGCACTACTCAACAAACACACTATAGCCGGCGTTACTGGCCCTAATCGACGTGTTTACGACCACAATAGAAATCACTTTACACCTTGTTGAGACAGCGGAATGGTTTCAAGCGTCACCAGTCAAACAGTGGATCATACTTGTGTCAATGTTGGTATCGAAGTCTCACGTTTCGTGAATAATATAAGGGCGCAATCACACACTATTAGGTTTTGCGATCGTCGCACGATCGCTAAGTTCGGGCGTTTTGGAGGACAATTATGTACGTCTCCTGTAAAGTTCAACTATCTTGGTACACAAAATGCTGTTTTGGATCCATGTCAGTCGTTGGTTCTGTCACAGCCTGATTCAAAATCGTATGACGATCGCTCGACCTATGTGCGACCGTTTATTAGCGACTAAAATTGCGTTTTGTTGCCTTCGAAATCATACATTTACATATTGCATCATGTTCCACTTATGAAATAAAGGATCATACAAAACCATTCTTAGCAATTACCGTGTAATGACTTAGAAAGGGGTTCTAACACATGAAAAGACTGTACCTGTTCGGTTGGTCCTGCTATAGTTGTGACCAAATGTGCAGTCATTTCTACATATGTAATGTTGGCTAATGTTGGCTCTTGAGCAACGGTGTGTGCAACAGGTGAACTTCAAACGGCGGGCTCTCAAACAAAAACATCACGAAGAGTCTATACACTTAACTCTTACCTGTAGCTATGCGGTCAATGGCACGAAAAACGTGGTGCGCGTTGTTGTGTAGTCCCGGTTGTTTGGTGTGAGGTGTTGGTCTTTGAGCAACTCCTGGCCTCGTCGTGGGAGGCACGGGCAAATAAGACTATAAAACCCTTAGATTACCAGCGATAAGTTGACCGTAATTGGCCTCGAAGCTGTGTCCTAAGAAGAAATTGAAGACTTCGGCCCGCCTCTCGAAGAAAAGTGTGTACAGACTTGGGTCAACACAACGCCTTACCTTTACCGACTTGACAGCTGGGACGGTAAACAAGCATTGTGAGAGAAATCAGATTACATTTTGTGTCGCGCTGTTTGCTACGTCACTAGTGTGTAAACTGTGAGCAGGCTTTGGTAAAGGCCGACAGTTTTGGGACAAAGGTTACCAAGGGTGGGGGGCAAAATTAGCGCCATGTTTGGGCAACATCTACAGAAAGGAAAGAGTTGTTTAAGATAAGCTTGTGCTGCTTGTTGTAAACTATTACGGTGTTTTGATAGTTGATCCGTCAAAGGGTCGGGCAATTGCGATAAAATGTTTTTGAATAGCGCTAAAAGAAAAGTCCATATTGTTGGATTGTAAAAGGCATACTATGCAAAAACTGTGAAACGGACGATACAGTTAGCTAGTACTTTCTGAACAGTACTAGATCAATGAACAGATTTCCTCACAGGTGACACAGAAGAGGGCAGTTAAACGGTATTTAACCTGATCCCTTTTCAAGCTTGAAAAGAGCAGAGAAAATGCATTCTCCTACAGCAGAGTACCGTCAGTCATTTATTCCTGACTGTACTCTGCTTTCCTTCCCTTTTGCCGGCGGTATTACCCGCCCTACTTATTAGATGTTAATGAGCTTGCCCTTATATGGGCAGTCAGCCGTTGGGGATCGGGCGTTGGCATGGTGAGCAAACAAAGTCATGGTAATACGTAACATGATTGGCTGATAGCTTCCCAGCGGCCTTTGCGAGACAGCTTGCGACAACAACAAGCCCAAGGAAGGCCTGTTCTCTGATTGGTTGACAGCTTGTTTGTGGCGACAATCATAATACCCGTAGGCAGGGCCTGGGACAGCAGGGCCCCATAAGGTAGTGCCGTTGGGGACCGGGCGTTAGGAGGATGAGAAAATGTACTGTTATTTAAAAAGGTTAAGTGTCAACGATTTTGCGATAAACACAAAATAGACTAGCTGTATAGCCCGCCTTCTCAGATCATAGAAACACACTGGCTTACAGTAGACGAGTGAGTCGATTCTGACTACAAAAAAAAAAAATAGGTTCAATATTCTTTCAGCCTTATTTCGAATTTCTTGAATTTTGATCCTATTACTCCGGTTGTAAAAGACACCAAGTGCTGCCTATAATGACCGAATCACAAAGGGCTATCCATAAAGTTAATACGCTTCGTCTCGAGATCAAGCCAATCTATGTTGCAATTTCAAACCATTTTGTGCAAATTCACTCTAAGACTTTTTCCCCGTAAACAGCCCGACCGGGTCCTGGTGTCCCTAGCGTTAGGCTAACGTCACATTTCCAAATCGGGGCCCGGCCGGAAACAAAAACAGCCTTTTATGTTGTTGTGTTGAGATGCATTTTATGTTGCTTACTTTTTATGTGCCTTATTATTGAGTCCATCTAGCCAATTTCTACCTTTGGGTTCTCCCAGCAGCCTATTGAGTGTGGAGTAGGGGTGGGTATGGTGTACCGGTAAGTCAAAAACAATTTTGTCTTGTTGGACCGGTCCAGAAAAACTGGACCTGGAAATTTAAAAAATCAGTTGACTGGATTTAGGACCGATTAGAAAATCAACAGATTATACCGAAAGGCTTTTCAAGGTTTAAGGAACTTACAGGTCCAAGAAAATAACAAGACAATAACAAGTCACATCTACAGTCAAAGTTACATGTTGTTTACATAAATATAAGATTTTAAAACGCCAGTGGACGTCTGGTACTTCACAAAAAAACTTCCTTTGTATCTCCCATTCACAGGTTTTCACAGATAATTAGGTTCAGGTCTGGTCCTGTACCTGATCCTCTGGACCTGGACCGTACCTGTACCTGAATTTTCTGTACCGGTACCCACTCCTAGTGTGGAGATGTCTAGAACTTCGCCCATCTAAATTTAGTTAGTATGAATGCGTTGGTGGATTGAACGCTGACGTCCCTGGGATTACGATTAAACTGGGATTACGTGTCACTAGACTATGACAGATCACGCCGCTTACAGGATAGCTCTAGGCCGAGGGGATCAGGATAGGATAAACCCGTCATAGGAATTACCCAAACTGCCGGATTCACAGTAACTGCTGATCTTCAATGCAAATTGTTGTCTTACTGGGCTAAGTACAGGTCATCACATATGTTGAAAGTTAATAGATATGAAATAAGCTAACTAACATGAAATCAGCTTATAGGCTTTTAGTTATAGTTGAAATGAAAGAACAGAATCGTGCTTTACGATAAATGATTTGTCTAATTGCATTCAGGCCATTGAACAGTGCTTAAAAGTGTATAGAATAGGGAAATGTAGTTTGTACAACAGTGCATGTTTCTTTGCTATATAGTCTACAGGCAATGATAAAATGACATTCGTCCTCTATTATATTGAAAAAAGACTGAAATGTCTAGTTTTGACGGAGACGTCAGTTGTGTCACTACCTTAATCTCCAAGTAGATGTTTTGGGATCTAAATCGTTACATTTTCCAGAATGACCCAGACCACTAGACCCCGATGCATTTCTTCAAGAGAAATATTTGCCTAACAGAGCGTTTCCAACTTTTCTTCATTTTAAATGGCAAACTGTTAGGAGTAATTGGATCATCTTCTTTACTGTCAACCATTTCTGGATGATTTTTTTAGTCTTTCTACGTTTTTGTTTCTATCCGAATTATTTCCCATTCCTAGACTACAAGAAGAAATGAAACCATGCTACTACCTTGGCGGGGGTTTGCGTTATCTGCACGTCAAATAACACTTACTCAAGCAATCATATGGTTTTGGAAAATCATATCCAGTTGCTTGGGTAACTATTTGGCGTATCCTAGCCTATTACCTGAATGTCTAAACGTCGTCGGCGCGTGTTATCTATAATTACCATCTACTTGTGTATTAGCATTTTTTTACACATTCAGTTCAATGTATTGTTCAGTTCAGTTCAGTTCATCCTCTTGGAGGTGACACCTGTGTCTCCACTCGTTTGTAGATTAAATAAGTATAAACATGGGAGTATTAGTCCAGTGACACAACTGAAAAAAAAGTGCAAATTTGTGTATAAGCACCAAATTGGGAACAGTTTAATGTATTGTAAATAAGTACATCTATAAATATGGAAATTTGTGCAACCAAGATGGCTAATATGTACCTCTATGGTCACAATTAAGACGTAGCAAACACTAAACAAGGCAGTCAATCACATTAATTGGCTTATGAATGAAAGATGCACTCGACCATAAATACATTGCATTGACATAATAAGGCCATCGAGCGTTGGCAAACAACTTGTTCATGCATATATAACGTTGTGCATACAAACCCCAACCGTACGCCTTTCCACTATTAGACGGCGATCGCGCTGCGCTCTCACTTCGACCTTAAACGGATGCCTGTGATTTCATACTGGGTACTAGTATATCACACAATATGTAAAAGTGTGACTGAAAAGACACAAAACAAACAAAGTGTAAAAACATTCGTTTTCTTATATACCACTCTAGAGCGAACTGTCACAGAAAGAGCGCGGCGAGAGCGCCGTCCTAGTAGAAAGGTGGCATTACTTAACGTTACAACTTTTGCTTCTATATCTCCTTGTTTTACAGGGGAAATTTCTTGAACCCTAGATATGTTAACAGCTTCTCGACGATTAACTGGAAACAGTGGGCAAGCAAGCCACAACTTATCCGTTTATATATATTCTATCGACGTAGATGAACTACTGATATCCTCTTCATCATTCTTGTCTTCATCTTTAAGGGGAAGTTTCTTGACCTCGATCTTTCAAGAGCAACTCTTTTTCTCGTTTTTCAAACCTTTGGCGTTCTAGTAACTGATTTCCGGGAATATTTTGACTACGAAAATAATCCATTACGCCACAGCAAGTGAATTCTATGGATGTCATCCTCTGCAGACTCCAATTTGATGCGAGAGGGAGAAAAGAAAACAAGATGACAAAACAAAACAAGATGGTGAGATTTTCCAAGTAGACGCCATAAACTTTGTAATAGGAATTGAAGCAACAAAATATGGCATCAAAACCAATAAGTCTTTTATTTTTGTATTTAAGACGTGCACAAAGTGACACTAGTGTGCTAGACTGGTATCACGTTTACCAAGTCGTTAGCTACAGTCATGGTTACCACATTGTTGCCACTTTTGCCATCGAATTAGCTTCTACAACTAAGGTCATGTCTATATGTACCTCACTAGTGTTACTTCTACAAGTATAATCAATGCTACTACATGACAAATTTTCTCGTTTTTGTACTTTCTCGTGTTAACCATCTCCGGAGCGGAAAATAGTTTTTTCTTCAAAATTAGGCAAAAATTAATGAGTGTGTCGATGTCATCCATAGAATTTACATGCTGCGGCCTTCTTACCAGCGGTGGAACTTCTCAAGTTCCAGGGGCGCCTCCAGACTTGAGATTAGAGCTTGATCGATCAACCGGAGTGAGATTTTCAAGTCTTCTGTGTAAGAATTGATTGATTTTCTTGAAGAGATGATGGATAAGGCTGTTACTGAAGTACAAGACGTGAAAGAAAATGGAAGTCAATCATGGTGAAAATAGATGGCGTCCATGTCCTAAAAGATGAGGCGTCGCAGTGTCCTATATAGTATTTCATAACGCTATTTTGTCGGCAATCATTTCCAAAAGACGAATATCTTGGACGCCCACTCAAGGATGAATGTTAGCTCAAGTAGTTTGTCAGAGCTAATATTAATCTGAAATTCATAGAAAAAAGGACGGTGATATAGTCTTCTGACCTACAAAACTTCTGAAAACAAACAGCTATGAAGGGATCGATTTGTTTGTGGGCGTAGTTGTTATCGGCTAGCTGTCAATCATCCCTGGGAGGGAGTCTAAACACACGTGTTCACGCATTCCAAAGCTGTACGGTAATACACCTTTTTCACGCGGCGGCCATGATAGATCGAAGACGGGGTCAATGAGGCAAACAGACAAAACTTATTTCTAAAATCAGCTCCCATTTAGTGTTCCTCCAAACCACACAATTTTTTATAAGATAAGATCGAATGACAAATATTATAACTAGTGTTATGCACCGACAGATATACTAGTAGCAATTTGGAGTAGTATAGACTGATCCCATAACCACTTAAGAGATGCAAAATAAAAACACAATAATGCAAATATATGACTGACATCCAGACATTTTCTTGTTGGTCGATTTTCTAATTGCCATGCTATCATTGGTTGAACTGCTAATTATGATGGACAGTCTTTAATTGTTTGCCTCATTGAACTCGTTTTATTAATTAGATCTATAATGGCCGCCGAGAGAGAAAGGTGTATCCTTAGGGTAGAAAAAATGTATGTACCACAAGGGTACCTTTTGCAATTTTTGTGTGGCGCTAGCAGGTTTGATTTTTGAGGTTTTTAATTTTTAAGAAGAAAATAATAACGTAAGTGAAGGGATACCACAACGCTTCATTGTCATTATGATGATAAATGAAATAGAGCAATTAGTTCAAAAACAAACAAATCTAGTAAAGAAGAAAGCACACAAAGTACATACAATTTTTTTCTGCAACAATCATAGAGATACCAAGGCAACAATTGAATCGACAACCCTGTTGATTAATCTCCAAGTAGATTTACTAGTGGCACGACAGTATCAATAGGGCCAAACAATATCCAATTGGCCACCTGTACATCAGGCGTACACATATGTGTATATGTAATGGCAATGTAATATTAATGTATGGTATTGTGTGGACGTCAAGAAATCGGCGCTCCATAATGAAAGCAAGTAGTTTTTTGCTGATTGGTATTATTAGAATGCAGTCGACCGAAAACTGATAATTGAGAATCTTCGTTGCGAATGCGTGGGATTGAAAGAAAATTATCTGAAAATTATTTTCTGAATGTATGAGAATGTAATAAGTCTGGACATTCAACCAATCCAATGATAATTGTTTCCCAGATCATTCATGACAACAACAAAAAGCAGATAGCTGAAATAAAGACAACACCTGAAATTTATGCATTCTAATTAACGCAGACGGAGCCCAAATTCAAAGCACATACATGTACCCGAAATATGTAAAAAAAGTATAAATTTTGACCACGGAGAAGACTAAAACACATACACGTATGTCTGAGTTTTTCCCCATCTCAAACCAGAAAAGAAGACCAGAGAGCTAACACAAAGTCGAACTGACAGCACAGAAAATTATGATCATCTAAAAAATATTACTCTTAAACGCAGAGGAACCCAAAACACATATCCGTCGGAAGTATACTTTTTTGTAACCGCGAAAACAAGACTAGAGGGTGAACAGAAAGACAATCCCTCCCTACCGGTACATTTAAGAAGTAATCTGTGTTGATGGCTTCCTCTCTTCAGCTAATGTAGCATGATAATCAGGAACTGGCTTTAATGGTCGGTACCAGAAGGACATTAATCCTCCATTAGGTTGACACATTGATTATGTTCTAGCATGTTGAAGAGTGGGTGCTACGTACGTAGGCACTTATTATTTTTTTTTACTTTATACGTCAGGACAAGAGAGAGTACGCTAGGACAAGCACGTCCTGAGAACGCATTGTATAAGGTCATGTTTGCATAATTCTAGTTCACCTATATCGGCGTGGTAACCTATATCCGTTGTACTCAAAAAACAAAATATTGTTTCGAATTGCAATAGTTTTATTTTTTTTCTAAATATTCAAAAAATGCAGTTTGAAAACACCGTCCGTTGACTTGATATCCTTGATACCCCGTTTTCTTTAAAACAACGGATAAAGGTGAACTAGCGTTATATATAAAGCATCGTATCCCGTTCGTAACCTGAACCTGGACCTAATTGTCTATGAAAATCAGTGAATTTGCAATACACAAAACAATGGTGCATGACACTACAAAGAAATCTGTTTGATGGAGTATCCGACTTTCATTGACGTTTAAAAATCCTATCTTCATGCAAATGACACAAATGCGTTTGCTATCTTAGACCGAGTTTGACTGTAGAAACTTGATGAAAAAGATCCTCTACTTCGCTCTAGTTATTTTCTTGGGGGTGTTTGTACCCAAACACGTGGATTCCTGCCGGTATGATTTGTTCATTTTCTAATCGGTCCAAAATCCGGTATACTGTTTTTTTCAGGTCCGGTTTTTCCGGACCCGTCCAACAATTAAACAAGGTTTTGTACCGGAACGGTACCCATAACCGCACAGCTTTTTTTAGCCAAGTCCTTTCCAGGGAGATGAGACAGTGCACTGAACAGTAGTCAGAGACTTTAAGGATCTTAAAATTAAGAACAACTACAATCAGGCTTGACAAGAAAATCCAGCACCACCCACATACACATGAGCATGACTCCCACACAGTGTAAAATATTTATCAACTTGTGACGGAAGAATCACGAAAATTTAAGCCAGGAAGATCGCACAATTCTGATTCAATAGAGCATGTTGGTTGCTCCGTGGTCTAAAGAACACGCTGATAGAGTGATTTCTCTTCCATGTTTCGTTTTAATGTACAGCCGAAGACAATACAGCAACGGAAATAGATCCCTGTGTATAGCTTCCCTGACCAAGAAGGTCATGTTTTCGGTAGTTATAGTCGGTTGGATGAACAGTCGAAGTCCAGAAGCTATGAATAGATTGTTATGAAATTTAGTATGCGTTTAGGTCTTGACCTGGAGAAGAAATGGTTAGATTTTGAGCTCCCTGGCAACTTTGCTTAGTACTGCAGGAGAAATGTGGCAATTTTGTTGAACTAGAAATACGTTGTCACAGTGACATCATAACCTTTATTACTCTCTCTCTCTCTCTCTCTCTCTTTCTCTCTCTCTCTCTAACTCTCTCTCTCTTGTAGCCATGACAACAATAACCCAATCTTTGTTATAATTGAAAACATTAAGTACATATACACCTGACACAGATTGATTCGGTCACTGCTTTGGTATAAATTACTATTCAAGCAGAGGTTAGGCTCCGACTGTTTTTGCAGTTTTTCAGGCATTTCTATCGGACTTTCTATTTTGTACCGTTTTCTTTATGTCTTGAGATAAACACAGCTAGAAATGGCAAAAACAGTCGGAATATCTACGTAAACAAAGGTTTGTCATACTTTGTGCGTTTGTAACTATTCTGATGTATGCTGTCTTTCTGTGCACGTGGTGATGTGATGGATGTTCACATATTTAGGTATGCATAAATCTAAAGGGGCATTTCACTCCACACGGGAGTATTATTTTCCGATAGATATCAATTCTAGAAAGTGATAACTGCATACTACTTCACATTATACGATAAAGTACCCAGTTGCTCCACACGCCTCAAAAGCAATCGATGTTCTACTAAACTCCCCAAGTACCCTCTAATTGAATTAATCCTATGGCTGAATACAATGCAAAACTTTTAGGTAAGGTTACAAAACTAATTTCAGGTTCGCTAAGAAATCTCGCCTTGTTCTTGTATTCTTTGCTATCTTATGAGCAATTTGCCTTCTCGGTGTGCTTAGCGTACCTCATTTATTCCGAAAATATGTACGATAAACAAAGTGTCTATGCGTATAGGGAATGCATGGGTAGGGTCTGCATAGTGAGTGTCATTATTGTTTTATAAAACACACATGACGTAATTCATCCCAAGGTGAATTCCACAAAATTCGGCTGATTATGTATTCATTGACACATTATCTATTGGAAAACAATACTCCCTTCTGGAGTGGAATGCCCCTTTAATGCTGTATTTGCAAGCTTAGCAAGGTCTGATGTTTTGTGTGTTTGTAAATGTGCTAAGACAATGGTCTGTTTATCAAAAACATGTTTAGGCTTATTTTTGATATGTTTATTTTGTGATTTCTCATGCTTATATTTGTAAATCTTTCAGATGTCGTTGCAGATCGGAAAAAACAATCGGGGCCTAACCTTTGCTTTGGAAGTACGTATAAGGCTTAGGTCACATTTCCAAACCGGGGCCCGACCGGGATGGTTTAAGAAACGAACAATCAAAATGTATACCTAGAAATACACACAAATCATGCCCAGGGATCTTATTTTGACATTTTGTGTATTTTGATGTCTTTCATATCATTATTTTCGCTCCCGAAAGCTGCCCATCTGGGCCCCGGTTTGGAAATTTTTACCTTAAGCTAAGGGCACACCCCACCGTACGTGCAAATACGGGCTGTCTACGTGGCAAAACGTGGGCAATCTTTGGGAAGTACCGCCTCCGTACGGACTCGTAAGGATTCCGACGAATTTCGGAGCACGCAGACACGCCGTCGACTTTTACGTGCAGGCAAAAGTTTGTGAGCAATCGGGCTGCGGATACGCCCCCTGTACGTGCCAGTACGGGCGAAGCGCCTGCCCCCTACAGCCTGAACGTTTTCAGAAATACGTGTCGGGCATGGCCTCCCCCAAAAAAACGTACGGACACATTGCACGTACGGCGAGTTGTGCCCTTAACTTAAGCCTCCCAGGTAATACCAACCTTCACCTTGTGTTCCGAACACTTTGGTCACGGACGTGTCTCCGAATGCAGATCTAACTCCACATCACTTACGGTAAGTATCAATGAGGAAGCAACGCTTTGCTGGCTCTGCTTGACTGGTAACATTTCCGTGGGACAGACATTCGAATTCATCAAATCATAAGTTGATTGATTCTCTCTTCTTCACCGTTGCAAGCGCTGCTCGGTTCACTAAACGTCAGCGAAGCATGCATGTAACTCGCCGAAAACATCACACCAGTTCTTGTGTCTTTGCTGCTATCTGGGTGAAGGCCATTTATCATGATGTTTAATCTGACTTATCAGTTGCAAGGTGGCATCCATGGGCCAAAAGTAGGGGCGGTACAAAACCGTTTTTCTTGTTGGACCGGTCCAGAAAAACCGGACCTGAAAAAAAATCAGTATACCGGATTTTGGACCGATTAAAAATGGACTGGTTATACCGGCAGGCTTCCATGTGTTTTGGGGCTTACTGGTTCAAGAAAATAACAAGAACGACGTAGAGGAGAGTTGATAGTCAATTTTACAAAGTCCCCACAGTCAAACGTCCCCACAGTCAAACTTGCATTAAGATAGGATTTTAAAACGCCAATGGAAGTCAGCTACTAACAGATTCCTTTGTAGCAAAATGGATCATTATTTTGAGTATTGTCCATTCACAAGTTTTTACAGCCAATTAGGTCCAGGTTAAGGTCTGGAACTGGACCTGATCCTCTAGACCTGGACCGTATCTGTACCTGAATTTCTGTACCGGTGTGACAGCGATCTCGCCCCCCCGTGATCTCGCCCCCCCCCCCCCGGGGGCGAAATCACTAGCGATCTCGCCCCCCCGGGGCGAAATCACTAGCGATCTCGCCCTCCCCGGCTAGTGATCTCGCCCCCCTACCTCGCCCCCCTTTAGCGATTTCGCCCCCCCCCCCCAAAAAACGGGTTTACATGACATTTTAGAAGTACACGAGTTTGATACATAACTCCATTCATAGTATCAACATTAACGTAATTACATGGTGATAAGATAGTTAAACTTGTTTCAGACAAGGAGGGTTTGGTCCCTTGTATTCCCATTATTGCATATACCTGAGTCTTGACATAAGATGTATTTCATTGTATTCACCTGTCCTCAAGCAACCTATATATCTCCAATATGAAGTCTCTACCATGAATTGACCACAAAAGAACTATGTAATGTCTTTATTAATTATGCAAATATTAGGTATTAATTAGAATAACGCACATTTTAATATATACACCTGGCCAAGGGATATCTTCACCTCCAACATGACTGTTTTTTCTAGTATTTAGGAACTGATGCATTTACCCGTGTTTCTTAAGACAGGTACTTTACCAGTGTTTGTGTAGAATTTAGCAACAGCTATATCAACTTGCGCGTAGATAGTGTTTATAATGAGAAACTATTATTCACGTACGTATGTTTTTGTTAGTGCTTTGGAAATGTTTCCAGCACAAGAAAGAAAACACTGTGACAAATTGAAAACATATAGCTGACGTATTCCGTACCATAGACGGTGTTGATTTATACGTTCGCAGTAGCACTGTTTTTATGCCACCTCAGCTGAAAAAAATTGTCTTTTTCATTTCAATGTCATGTTTGCACCGAACAATATAGTATCGACTTTCGAGGTATGACATCTTACGGTACGGTAATAAGGTGCCATATAGGTACCAGGTAACACACCATATACGTTACTCCCCAGGTGCAGTATAGTACCAGGTAGCGCACCTGTAATATGTAGTAACCAGCTGCTCTTGGGGGGGGGGCGAAAACGCTAAAGGGGGGCGAAAACGCTAGTGATCTCGCCCCCCGGGGGGGCGAGATCGCCGGGGGGGCGAGATCGCTGTCACACCGGTACCCAACCATATTCGAAAGGTATCCAGTATACATGTTTTGACCCGCACACAATAAAACTATTACTATTACTATATAACAAGCGTTCGATCGGTCCTTTGATTCTTCTCACTTTGGAATGGACACAAAGCCTGTGTCACGTGACATTACAGGGAGTGTGACGTCAGCAACGGGTCAAAGGTTCCCGGCAGTTGATATCGGCCCCCGTCTTGTTTAAAGGATGCTCTACTCTGTGTGCCGACTATGAAATCCCTACAATTCATTACTTCAGTCATACTTGAGCTTTCATTTGAATACTATTAACTTATGGCATAACGTTACATGTTTCTTTATCTTTTGATTTTGACAAGATGGTTTTGAATTCCAATCAGAGGTAGGAGGGGAGAACGTTGCCTTCTCCTGAAATGAACGAATGAATCTTATTGCTCAACAATCGCACAAGGCACAATGTATGGCAACCAATAACAACTACTAGCTAATGTAGATAATAGTACTACGAGGCTACATACAAAGTGGAAAGTGGGACAGTTATATAACGATCCACACGTTCCACTTCTGCTTGGAGAGTAATCATAATTACATCACCCCTCTTGCCGCTTCCCCACCAGTCGCCCACTTGTTGCTGGAAGATGGGCACCATTGCTTACGGGACAGCGGGAGTCGCGCCACGCAGGCCATTAGATTTCAGACTTCCTGAAACTGACGGGGCTTGTCCTTGCCTCCATTAGAGACCGTGTCGAGTTTTCATTTTTCCTTACCTATAACTTATCCGTCATTCAGATCAGACATAGCAAAAAAATGTTGTGTTTTCTGTTAGGCCTACATCACATTTCCAAAGTGGGGCCCGGCCGGGCAGCTTTTGGGAACGAAAAGTATGATATAAATGACACCAAACCACACAAGTAGAATGAAACTATTGTGAAATACAGGACATGTGTTTGGAATTTCGTGACCAATATGTCAGGTCGAATATGTTACTCTCTTCGCAAGCGGCTGACGTAAAAAGCTAGAGCCAACAGGTACATGCTACACGTTATCTACGAGTATATATTAAGATATGTAGGCAATACACTTGTCTGTTTATATGTACTATGTGTTGTTGTAATAAACGCTGTACTTTTGATCGTCAATAAAGATTTTTGTTATAATGGGTTCAGATGTTAGCCTGGTCTCCTTCCCAATCTTGGCCACCGGGTGTCTTGTAATTTTTCCACAACAAAGTCACATCTACAATAAGATGAATCTCAATCTATTCTGATATATCTCTCACGTACAGCTATCAACCAAACTGTCGGTAAGCAATCAGAAACAAGTAGCTATTAGAAACCTGTGCATAGTCGAAAAACAAACAAGGAACGTCCAGCAGGGTCTACAACAAAGGTCCCCCACCCGGCACGACAAGCCTTGTTAAGGGTGATATCTCACTGCACTTGCGGCACCGGTGCGGCACTGCGGGGTTCGTTCCCTGTCGCAATGTTGTGCTACTTTCACCGATTTTTAACAATAATTAAGATATTGTGTGATCCGTAAAAGTATCACTCAGAAGACAACAAAATGCACAAAACGTAATGAAATTCGTTCTTTATCTCTGACTGAAATTCGTTGAGTAATTTTTCGAACCCCGCAGTGCCACACAGTTGCCCAAAGCGCAGTGAGATACCACCTTTAGAAAGATCCCGCTAATTTGCAGCCTCAAGCAATCTTCTTGCAGGCAATTAATTTCCTCTCGCGACTCAGGTGGAAAGGGCCTGACCCCCTGGTAACTAGAGTCTAGAGGCATAGCGCTCAAACCAACACGGTATACCGTTATCGCTCATACATGTTGGTTAAAGCGGCTAGTCCCAGCTACATGTAGCTGCCTTTATGAAGTACTCTCCTACGTGCGTAGTGCCCTTTTGCATGTGCAGCACTTTTGACACGCACACATTGAAAAATGTCTCAGACCGAAGTAGGCGTAGCAATAGAAGAGAGCGATCATGAAATAGCCTGAAGAAATATTAAAAGAGCTAACCCATGGGTGTTTGGGGTAACTCGAGAGTATCTCTTTATCCCTATTAAGTGGACAATTTTTACTTTCTCACAGAAACTCAAGGAGACTGTTTGCTAATATATATTGCATGGAGAATGTTTCGACGTTAGGGGAAGGGCTAGCAACTCCTCTCTGTATAATATACCCTGCTACAGAAACAACAAGGAAACCTGCTGCCATATTATTTGCCTTCTTTCTTTCGAGGCTACCGCCTTCAACTTATTGTAGATTCTGTAGTCGGCATACAGTAGACTGTATAACGTTTGACCCACTTGCACCTGGAACGACCCCTACTCTTTTCGATTAAGTGTGGTGGGTTCTTTAATGTGCTCGAGGTTTGGTTCTTCTCAAACACGAGATGTCCATTTAACGTCCTATCCGAGTGACGACTCTAACCTAATCTATAGCTACTAATTTCCACCTGTGTAAAGTGAGGAAAGTGCCTTTTACGGTCGGAAACATGGCAGGGTTCGAATCCACGGCCCTCTTGGTTCTCGGCCAAGATACGCACATACAAAGACACGCATGCACACACAAAGAGATTTTGTCTATACGTTATCTGTCAAATTTCAGGTCGCACAGAGAGCGAGGCGAGAGCGGACAGTTTTTTTTAAACAAATAGGCTTATCTTAACGTTTCCCTACGGCACGGTTAGAGTCCCACTGACCATCCACTAAAGGCCCCCTCTCACTTGACGTGCGGCACGCTTGCGGCATTGCTGCGTTCGGAAGATGCTCAACGAATTTCAGAGATAAAGAACGAATTTTCTTACTTGTTGTATATTTTGTCGTCTTTTATGTTATACTTTTACGTATTGCGCAATATCTGAATCATAAAAAATCGAAGAAAATAACAAAACAGTGACGCAGTGAACGAACGCAGCAATGCCGCAAGCGTGCCGCACGTCAAGTGAGAGGGGGCCTTAAAATGCTTTCTCGTTTAGGAAATGTGCCTTTAAGACCTCAAAAGGAATAACATATCGGAAAGAAACAGCTAGGCCTATCGTATTGATTGTAGATACACATCAATGTACATCCACCTCAAATCCACTGTCCTTTGGGTACAGTTAAAGAAGATAGATTCACATCAGCCAAGCGTAAAACGAGGCAATTGAATGTAAGTATTCCGGATCAAATAGCCAAGAGTTTATAACAGCAGTCGGCATACGTACGCATCTATTACGGTACGATTCATCAAACTGTTGGTAAATGTTGTGACCCTACGTTTCGTCAGCGGTGCTCTAAAGTAGTTCCCGTGATGAACGATTTATATGCTTTGACCTTTTCTTCTCAGGCGAGGAAAATTCATCCGACATATTATTTCTTTCACCATACTCCTTAGCAATGAATCAGTCGGGTTTCTTTTCTTTGTTTCCGGGGAGGTAGTTGCCGGAGGACGGGTCTATAAACTCCCGCTATCCCCTAGGTAACAGGGGGAGGTCAGAGGTCAGCTAGGCGTGTGTCATCCGGTAGTTTCAAAGGAGGAAATAACGTGTCACACGGAGAATTAATTGGCCGTTGATGAGAGTGGGAATTACTGGTGCAGCGGTTGATGAGCTGAAGCGTCGCCCCCGGAGAGGACACCTGTGGAGTTACGTACGCCCGCGGTGCCGTCCCGTGACGCTGCGTGTGTCGTCACGGCCGGACCTGCAGTTCCGTAGGAACGGATATATCTGTGTCTACAGGTGTGGCGCCTCCTCATTCTGGTGCGGACTGCCGCGAAGAGAGGACCACGCTACGATGAAGGTAAGATGAGTTCTTCTTCTTCTTCTTTGTGTTTGGGTGGCCACCATCATCTTGCTTTTTGGCGTATCTTATTGCCTGAATGTCTAACATTCATCGACGTATCTTGTTGATGTTTCTGCCACACTTTTCTGCTCTGGTATTCCTTCCTTGTCTGGAAAAAAAAAATCTAGTCTTGCCGTGCTATAAAACGCTTACGGATGAAGACTAGAGTTCTGGTCGCATCTTTTTTTTGTGTGTTTTGGGACAGCTATTTAGACTTTTGTTGAGTTGCGGTAGAAAACGCAGACCTGAATGGGCAATGGTTCCTCACCAAATACAGGCCTTTTAGGCACCTGTGGAGTGTTGTGTTCTACCGATTTCCAGTCGTTCAGTCGTTCAGTCAGTCGTATAAAACGCTCGCGGATGAAGGCTAGAGTTCTGCTTGCATGTTTTTATGTCTCATCTCAGGACAGCTATCTAGTCTTTTCTGGAGTTTCGGTAGGAACGAAGACCTGAATAGGCAATGGTTCCGCCACAAATACAGGCACCTGTAAAGTGTTGTGTTCAACCAATTTCTAGGCGTTTAGCAATCAGCAGGTATCGGTCTTCTTTTGATTCCAATCATCTTGCAAGAACCAAATGTTTGGCTTGTGCGAACGGCACGCAGGAAAAGATTGGCGATTGCTGCTTCGTTGTTCCGCGCCTTTGTCCGATTTTCGATTGCTCCGCCTCAAAAAGGAAGAACTTCTAGGTTAAGGCGTTGACATATTGCCGTCCATCTAATGCCACAGGATGTGCCCTAATTAACAGGAAATCCAACGGATTAAGTCATAATACAACAGAATCTTTCTTTTCACCTGGTTGAATCGATTGCAAGCTATTTTTTTATCGGATTTTGCATCTCTAGTGGACGTTGACCACAAACTAGATCTTCGTCTGAAACAATCTGAAAAATTCACAACCCCATTTCCTCGCTTCGTGGCCAGATTTACATCTATATTTTACAGCCTTCTAGCCCGTTGTAGTTTCCTTTTCCGCTCTTATAAAACTGTTGATGATATCTATATATGTTCGGGGGTCCGGGTTTCCTGTGAGATGTTTTCAGGCCCTGGTTTCGTAACTACGTCGCTTCCGTTCCATACGGTATAAATTCACTGTTACCATGATTGTCAAAGCGCCATTCAAAAATGTGAAACGCCATAATTTGCTTTCATTGTCAATACTATATAGCTCTACACACAGGTTACTTTCATCTGCGGCAATGCTTGTAGAATATCTGTTTTTTTTGTCCGAGCTGAGTTTTCAGCGAGGGTCTTGATTGCAAAAAAATCAGCCACCGCCCCATCGTCTTGGTTCTGTCAAGTGGCATAAGTTACACATGAATAATCTAATACAGAAGATTACGATAAATAGAAAACATTACATCAATCTTTGATCCAGTAGATGTAAAGGTGGTATCTCACTACACTTGGGGCACCGGTGCGGCACTGTGGGGTTTGTTCACTGCGGCACTGTTGTGTCGATTTAAAAGAAAATAGGCATTGCGTAATACGTGAAAGTATAACTTAGAAGACAACAAAACACACAAAAATTAAGAAAATTCGGTCTTTATCTGACATTCGTCGAGTTATCTTTCGAACCCCGCAGTGCCGCACCGGTGCCCCAAGTGAAGTTAAGCAACTGGCCTTGCGCCTGATATTCAGATTCATCTCAGATATTCCAAACATCTAACGATCTATGCTCGTCCAACCGGTAGAAGATGCGCTTTTGGTACCGGTTGACTCATCACTGTCCTGCTTCATTTATAATAGCCTGGTCTTAATGGATCGTTTGATGGAGGAACGAAGGAAGATCAGGTCGACTTAACGAAGCATGTGTACACTAGTTCCTCCACGAAAATTGATTTTGCCTTATCATTCGCCTAAAAAGATATTCTTGTGTTGGAACAAAGTTTAAACTTTTTCACAATCGCCTTTTATGTTTGATTTCCTATCATTAAGAGGAGAGGAATATGTTCTTAAATCTTTTTCATTTGCTTTAAGACAGACGAAAACACTGCGCTCAATTTAGTACCTTATTTTAACCTTTGTCTTGCAGAGGATTGTCTTTTGCCAATTTAACCCTCCTAAGCTGGTCAATTCATCAAATCAGTAAAACTTGACCTATTCTGTGCTACTGCTGTAGATTTACTTCCCCAATCCATGCGGTTTGCTGTGGTGTGCCGCATACTGTAAATGCATTTAAGTTCGCGGGGATATAATTTCGCGGCAGCGGGAAAATGGACTTTTCGCGGTAGTTTTAATTTCGCGGTAGCACCATGCACTGTAGTCGAAAAATGTTCGCGGTGGTTTTAAATTCGCGGTGAAGCGGCCGCCGCGAAAACCGCGAACATTAATCCACCGCGAACATTTCTGCATTTACAGTATACGTGAGAAATGCCCCAAACCCGTATAGATACTGGACTCGGCACATACAGGCATTGTAATCTTCATTGCAAACTCATGCCCGAGGGCTAATTGCAAAAATACATGTATGAAAGTACAATGATGATAATAATGATACTGAATGGCATACAATAACAAAGTGGACATTAAGTGAAATCTAATCTAAAATGAATGCTATTGGGTTTGATTTCTTTTCTGTATGCAGTGGAGGATGAAATTGCCGACATTTTGGGAGACATATGCATTGGGTGGTGCTAACAGAAATACAGGTTTTTGTAGTTCGGTACGATGTGCAAAGTTGGTAATTATTTTGTTGACTAGTTTAAATAGTTTGTCTCTTTCGGTACTATAGTGTGGACAATGACAAATAAAGTGCATTTCATCTTCCACTGCTTTTCTGTACAATATTTACATATTCTCTCGTTAACAGGTAATTGTTTGTATCTACCTTTTTCTACTTCTAATGTATGTGCGCTTATCATATACAATGTATGTCCATCCCGTATATATAAGGGCTCAGCATGACAAGGGTTCTTAACAGTGCCACATACAAAGCACAGGCATAAGGTAAAGGTAGTCCATAGCTTTTTCGAGGCTATATGGGCAGTGGTTGGTATCTACTTTGTTTCGGGTACAACATTGGAAGGCGGGGCACATCCATCTCCTTTTATCTTGTCATCATCATTACATCTCTAGCGTTTTTACACCTGGCATTTCCCAAGGGCACAAGAGCGGCATCGTCGCAGGATTAGAACCCTGGACCTTTGTATTCTGGGTCAAACACCCTGCTGTTCTGCCACACGAACCTACATATATCACACTGGTCATTTTCGTCGAAAGCTGCGGCAAGACGATCTTATTATTGTTCTCGGTAGCATTTTCGGCTTTTTGGTAGAACCTTAAACTCTTCGAAGTTGTTGATGGAGAAAAATAAGGGATTAAGGTACACAACTCAAATTTCTGGGCATATAATTATACAGTATGAAGTCTATCATTAATATCCACTTAATTTCAAATAATTATAGTCATTATTTTACAGTTGACGTCAGTTTGATAATCAGTAGGTAAAGTGGCCACAAAAAAGGGTGAAGGGTACACGGGTCGTGTTTCTCATGCCATGAAATTTACGAAGTCGACTGTGAACATATTTGATGAGGATTCTCTTCGTGTTTCAACTGGAAAGAAGTAGGTTTTGGCTTTCAGCAGACCACGTTGATCGACACACCTCAGGTCGCAGCTCAGTGGTAAATATTTATCCTTCTCTCTCACTTAAACGTTACTGGGTGTCGCCTGCTACATATAAGTAATGATCACAATGACTTGCATTTTGTAGATATCTATACGAGTCTTTATACATCATAACTATGCCCTGAAATTCGAGTTGTGTACCTTATTTCTGGGCGAGGCCGCGAACTTATCATTGACCTCCCCTTATGTTTTGCGTTTTCACGCCCGAAACGATTTTATGATTTTTAGGCTATTTGTGTGTTCTTAACAACGTAATGTGTTACGACAGATATGACTAATATAGTTCCTGTAATACATTCCTTCCATGAGTTTGATGCTGTTCTGGTTCTTCATCCAATTAAAAGATGCGACCAATATCCCTGAGTGCCCTGTTATCTAGGTCGAAAATACGGTATGTATTCACCCTATATATTATTTACCAATAACTAAGCCTATATTGATTCCTCGCGCTTGATAAAAGCTAGCTTTAGTTTCTCAGAGGTAGAGAAAAGTCGCATCTTTCACGGGGGAGCGTTCTCACCGGGGTTACCTCGCGATGTGACCGGCACGAGAGAGTTGATTACAGGCTTCCTTAATTGGTAACCGCGGTGACTGTGCCGCCCTTTGTGGGACACCATTTTGTGTTACCCTAGCAATACGGGATAAACCCAGTCCCTTCCAGACTCCATAGGTCGCTGGAAATAGTAAACATTGGCCAAATGGATTGAATAACATTGCGTCGGGCGTGGCGTAACTGGTAGAGCTTTCGGCTCGGAATCTATGGGTCCTGAGTTCGATTCCCACCGTGTCCCCGACGTTGTGCCCTTGGGAAAGGCACTTTACACGACTTTCCTTCTGTCTGTACCGTGTATGTGGCATTGTTAATATAAGTTACAAAAACTTGAGTGCAGTGCCACATCGTCCTCGTCTGTCCAAAAGCAAATAGAAAAAAAAAAAATAACAAGCTAGAAGAGTTAGACGGCCATTTGAGTACAGTTTGCAAGCTGAGGGTAAATGTGAACCTTGCCGTGGACGCACTCCTAGCCAGTTATCTAGCACTAGCAGTTTATTTCACTAAATTATACTATCCATACCCCAGCAAGAAGGTCCGGTGGAGGCTAGGATGAAACCCTCTTTATTTTAAAGTAGACGATCAGGAGGAGTTTATTCGTGGCCTTTTTGCCTGAACAATTCACGCACATCGGTTCCGACAATATCAAGATGATTATGTTAATGGTCTCCCAATCTGTTTGGCAAAGAGGCATCGGCACAACTGGCTATACCCAAAAAAAGATGACATTTCGAGTTCACACAGTTATCCCGAAAACGCACGATCTAGTGCACACAGTTGGCCCGAAAACGCACGATCTTGTGCACACAGTTAGCCCGAAAACGCATGATCTAGTGCACACACTTAGTCCGAAAACGCACGATCTAGTGCACACACTTAGCCCGAAAACGCACGATCTAGTGCACACAGTTGCCCCCAAAACGCAGGATCTAGTGCACACAGTTAGCTCGAAAACGCACGAAAACACAAGATCTAGTGCACAAAGTTAGCCCGAAAACGCATGATCTAGTGCACACACTTAGCCCCAAAACGCACGATCTAGTGCACACACGAAAAAGTCGAAAACGCACGAACCTCTTATCATACTATTCATTTACGGTGTACACTAGGAGTGGGTACTGGTACAGAAAATTCAGGTACATGTGCGGGTGACCAAGTCCAAGTCCAGACAGACTTGAACCTTGACCTAATTGTGAAAACTTGTGAACGGGCAATACTCAGAACAATGATCCATTTAGACATCCAGGTGATAAGATGCGCTAGATAGCAATTACTCAAGCAACTGGATATGATTTAGGAAACGGTCAGACGTTTCAGGTTGAATTCACTACCATTTTCAAAATCATATTCAGTTGCTTGAGTAATTGCTATTTGACGTAATGGCTCATCTCGCTACAAATCAATCTATTTGATGGAGTATCCGACTTCTACTGGCGTTTTAAAACTCTATCTTCATGCAAATAACACTAACGGCTCTATAACTATTTCGCTCTTGGTATTTGCCAGTAAGCCCCCAAACACATGAACTTCTGCCGGTATAAACTGCCCATTTTCTAATATGTCCAGTCCGACTTTCCGGATCGGTCCTACAAGAAAGAAACAGTTTTGACCGGTGTGACAGCGATCTCGCCCCCCCGTGATCTCGCCCCCCCGGGGGCGAAATCACTAGCGATCTCGCCCCCCCGGGGCGAAATCGCTAGCGATCTCGCCCTCCCCGGCTAGTGATCTCGCCCCCCTACCTCGCCCCCCTTTAGCGATTTCGCCCCCCCCCCCAAAAAAACGGGTTTACATGACATTTTAGAAGTTGATTGGTATAAATCACAAAATGCAGTTTCATAATGATATAAGTACACGAGTTTGATACATAAATCCATTCATAGTATCAATATTAACGTAATTACATGGTAATAAGATAGTTGAACTTGTTTCAGACAAGGAGGGTTGGGTCCCTTGTATTCCCATTATTGCATATACCTGAGTCTTGACATAAGATGTATTTCATCGTATTCACCTGTCCTCAAACAACCTATATATCTCCAATATGAAGTCTCTACCATGAAATGACCACAAAAGAACTATGTAATGTCTTTATTAATTATGCAAATATTAGGTATTAATTAGAATAACGCACATTTTGGTATATGCACCTGGCCAAGGGATATTTTCACCTCCAACATGACTGTTTTTTGTAGTATTTAGGAACTGATGCATTTACCCGTGTTTCTTAAGACTGGTACTTTACCAGTGTTTGTGTAGCATTTAGCAACAGCTATATCAACTTGCGCGTAGATAGTGTTTATAATGAGAAACTATTATTCACGTGTGTTTTTGTTAGTGCTTTGGAAATGTTTCCAGCACAAGAAAGAAAACACTGTGACAAATTGAAAACATATAGCTGACGTATTCCGTACCATAGATGGTGTTGATTTATACGTTCGCAGTAGCACTGTTTTTATGCCACCTAAGCTGCAAAAATTGTCTTTTTCATTTCAATGTCATGTTTGCACCGAACAATATAGTATCGACTTTCGAGGTATGACAGGCATCTTACGGTACGGTAATAAGGTGCCATATAGGTACCAGGTAACACACCATATACGTTACTCCCCAGGTGCAGTATAGTACCAGGTAGCGCACCTGTAATATGTAGTCTCCAGCTGCTCTTGGGGGGGGGGGGGGGCGAAAACGCTAAAGGGGGGCGAAAACGCTAGTGATCTCGCCCCCCCGGGGGGGCGAGATCGCCGGGGGGGCGAGATCGCTGTCACACCGGTACCGGTGTAACAGCGAGGGGAAGGGGTAGTTTATAGTTTCTGTTATAAATAAATAGATACCCCCCAAAACATATCAAGATTTAGGCTTTTACCATCCGCCTGTGTTTCCGTGTTAGGCGTCTCTGGGAGGCTTCCGATAGAAATATATCTTGGGACATCCATGTTACTTGAAATTTTAGGTATCTTTGAAAGTGCGAAATGAAACTTGCAAAATCTATGTCTGCAATGATCTTGATCAGGTTTAAGGTCCTTTTGCAAGGTTTATGGTCCGAGTTTGAATCCTGAATCTAAAAATGTGTAGATCTCGTGCGACCGCGTAGCACAGTGGTATTGTGTACGGCCCGTGACCGAGAGGTTGCGGGTTCGAATCCAGCTGCGTGTCACCGATCTTGTGTCCTTGGGAAAGGCACTTTACACGACTTTCCTCACTTTACTCAGGTGAAAATGAGTACCTAGCTTCGGCTAGGGCTGCCTTCTGATGGAGGTCCAGTGTTCGGGGAGAGCAACACCCCAAGCACGTTAAAGAACCACGCCGCATGTGCGAACATGTAGCGGATCAAACCATTCCGGCCAAAATGGGGTAGGGAATCTCCCGAGCAGCCCTCGTAACCCCTGCTTCGCCTATTGTGAAGATCTACTGAAGTAAGAATAGAATATCCAAGTTATTTTTTGACTTCAGACTTCATGATTTAAGTGGGATTAGAAAGAAGATATATTGATTGTTAAAACATTAAGGACGTTAAGGGCACGCCTGTCATTCATACAGTGGTACCTGGCTCTGAGGTGCCATCAGTACACATTATGTAACGTGTATCTATACAGCTAAAACTGTCGTGTGCTATCCTTGGTGTTGTCTCTTCGCTTTCAAGCCAGCTTAAATGCCGACAATGAGAACACAATGATTTATCGACAAAGCGTCAAACACATTCAGCATTAACGTTAGCAAGTTAGAACGTTAAATCGTTAATTTCTTTGAAAGCTTTATGTTTCTTTTATGATCAAAGAAACACAAACCTCTAATATCATCTGTAAGAATCATCTATTTGAAGTGATCACTTATAACTTGCTGCTTATGAGCGTGGGAATATGAAAAATACAGAGCTTTACGTTCAAAAGAACAAGAAGGACAATCGGTGATTGAAAAATGGTGTGTCATTCCTTAGATCTATCGAATGCGAAGTCTTCAAAGAACACTGTGTATTTTGTTTTATTACTTGTATCTCGGGTGCAAAGAAATGCTCATTACTTCTGACACTTGTGAACATTGAAGCTAGCAAGAGACGTTCCTTTGAGCTGAGTGTGTTAATTTATAGATGATAAACTGAAAGTTGGAGAGACAGATTCGCTTTGAGTGAAGCGTCGTTGCACGTCCCAAAAGAACCGGGCACATCCCAAAAGAACCGGGCACATCCCAAAAGTACTCAGCACATCCCAAAAGATGCGCTCTGTATGATTCTAACCCAAAATTATGCATTTTCGTTGCTGCTGATAGTGCAGTGTTCTTAATTGCCTTTGATTTGCAATACATGCTACTGATTTTTAAGTGATACATCATGAGTCTCACGTATGTAATATTTCTTTTCAGAGGAACAACTTTGGAAACGTGTTGGTCGAGGGCATGCACAACAGTAAATTCTTAATTCAATACGTTAGGTGAAAAAAATGGTCAAAACTGAATACATTTACTGTATTTGAGTAAAAGTTTCATCTGGCATTTTATACGCTGTATATT
Organism: Branchiostoma floridae x Branchiostoma belcheri; assembly: GCA_019207045.1. NCBI lineage: Eukaryota > Metazoa > Chordata > Leptocardii > Amphioxiformes > Branchiostomatidae > Branchiostoma > Branchiostoma floridae x Branchiostoma belcheri. Next base: position 19,131,236 of record CM033027.1, read on the forward strand.
CTGCATGCTTTTCCGTATACAAAGCAAAGCGATTGTAAACAAGCTTTCGATCAGTCCTCAGAGCCGTTTTCAAGTTGAAATGAAACAACGCCTATGTCACGTGACCTGAATAGAAGTGTGACGTCAGTAACGGATCAAAAGCAGTTTGTATCTACCCTCGTCTTGGTTGTGGGATATAGTTGAGTAGATAGTAGATACTAGATAGCGAATGAAATCTTTATAACACATTTACTGTATTAACCATTCTGAACGCCATTATAAAACTTCTTCCAAGGTACAAAATGTAAATCATGTACATAGATTGCATACTGTGTGCACTGATAATACTACAGTATTAAATCCGTCTGAAGTTTGTTGAAGATTCTTGTATACAAAATGTTATATGTGTGTAAGGTGCTGTACATGGCGGTCATATGGGAACGGTTTCTGCTCGTTGTGTAATACACTGCAGCGAGGTTTTTCAAGCCATGATTTTCGATTACTTCCTGCAGCAGCTTATTGAAAACTATAATTGAAATCATCGCTTTGATGTCAGTATTTCTTTGGATCAAACAATAGCGCGATGGCAGGAAAGGATTTTAATTTTGTCAACTTGTCGGCTCGTAGAGAACTTGTTTTTCTTATCCTGGTGCAATGTAACACCACAAAACAACCCTAACGGTACATTAAAATATCAAACCTGAGAATAGTAATCGGTGTAACTTTTGCTTTGATGTAGCTGACAGGATTTCCGTCCATTTGCTCTGCTTTCCTCACAGCAAAGAAGCCTTCGTTACATGTTCTGGCGTATCTACCTGTACTACTTGAAGATTTTATGTTTTCGGTTTTGCTACTTATTGCGGGGTGGTTGTGGATTCATGTGTGTTTAATGTAAACAACATAATTCAGGAAGCTGTGGAAGGATGTTAATGATATTTGGTAGATCGGTAGGTGTTGGTAATACGTATGTCAAGTTCGAAAATGGGCGTCCTCTCGTCTTCCCATGTTTCTGAAGCGGAACGTTTATGTGTTTGTATGCAGACAATACAACGTTAGAGACGCTGTGGACATACTTTCTGTTACGAGCGTGTTTTTTGAAAGATCTCACTGTGTTCTGGCTGCTCTCTGTTCTGGGTCTTGGTGAGGACTCTATGTAGACGGTGAAATATTGAATAACCGGTGGCGTCACGGTGACGTAATGTTGGGGCGTTTGATACAAGATAACTTTATTGGGTATCGCAGTGTTGCCACCGAATTAAAAACATTTTTACAAAGTTTAAAAACCTCTGATTTGATAGGCGCACATCAAATGTGACTTAACGATACTAACAACAATGCTTTACGTTTGCACTAAAATGGTTGGACAGACAATCAATAGAATAAGTAACATATTGACATGAGCTATAGAGCAGATCACAGTTCATTCTTATTCATAAGTCGGGTCCGGTACGGTATGGTAAAGTTTAGATACCGGTTCGTTTTTGCTCTAGGACAGTTCAGTTTGTGACTGTTGCATGTTGCTCTGCGAGTTTGTGACTGTTGCAAGTTTGTGACTGTTGCGAGTTTGTGACTGTTGCGAGTTTGTGACTGTTGCGAGTTTGTGACTGTTGCGAGTTTGTGACTGTTGCGAGTTTGTGACTGTTGCGAGTTTGTGAATGTTGCGAGTTTGTGACTGTTGCGAGTTTGTGAATGTTGCGAGTTTGTGACTGTTGCGAGTTTGTGACTGTTGCGAGTTTGTGACTGTTGCGAGTTTGTGACTGTTGCGAGTTTGTGACTGTTGCGAGTTTGTGACTGTTGCGAGTTTGTGACTGTTGCGAGTTTGTGACTGTTGCGAGTTTGTGACTGTTGCGAGTTTGTGACTGTTGCGAGTTTGTGACTGTTGCGAGTTTGTGACTGTTGCGAGTTTGTGACTGTTGCGAGTTTGTGACTGTTGCGAGTTTGTGACTGTTGCGAGTTTGTGACTGTTGCGAGTTTGTGACTGTTGCGAGTTGCTCTGCGAGTTTGTGACTGTTGCGAGTTTGTGACTGTTGCGAGTTGCTCTGCGAGTTTGTGACTGTTGCGAGTTGCTCTGCGAGTTTGTGACTGTTTCGAGTTTGTGACTGTTGCGAGTTTGGCCAAGAACTCAGAGATCCTGGTTTGAAGTTCTTTGACATATACCTCTGGGAAAGACACTTAAACACATTTCCTCACTTCACTTTGGTGTAAATGTGTACTTAGCTTACGTTAGGGCCGTCCCTCGGATAAGACGTTAGATGGAGGTCCTGTCTTTAAGTAGAGCCCCACCTCGAGCACGTTTAAGGACCCACCCAACTAATCGAAAAGAGTAGGGATCCTTCTCGGTCTGAGTTAGTCAAATAACTCTGTTCAGTGTGTTACGCCATGAGGCGGTTTACCGGGTGCCGAAAGCCAGGATACAGAAAGGGGTGTCCAATAGGTTCAACATGGACAGAACTGCGTGTTCCTAACACCCTACAGTCGGTATTCAGGTGAGAGTATCGCCGAGAAACATGCCGGCACCTCTGGACCCAATTACACCACGCCCGGAGCGAGTTGTGCTCGTCTTCACAGTGGAAATGACATCGGATGATTGAAGGAGACCATCATAGAGGAAAAAGACCCTACCCCGGCGTAGACCTTTCTCTTACAGTCAAAGAGGGAAGACAATTTCCGGTGCGTCACTCGACTAAATCACGCCACAAGTGTTCCTGTACAGACTGTGCAAATGAATCTACTGTGAAGAGGCTTGCTACATGCTTGTTAACTTTGTTAATGCTTTCGCAAGTTCGTCGTCAAGTTTCGTAGACCTGTGGCGCCATGTACGGAATAAGGTCATCGAGTGTATGACTAGCTATGTACGTGGGGAGCCTTCCCCCGAGTACTGGTCAAGCTACATTAGCTACCATTCTGGCCAGGTTTTACAGTTTCAGTCGCCCCAAGCTTATAACAATATTTCACGAAACACGCCTGACAACTTTATTACAAAGAGTAACTTGGGTCATGTTATAGGAAGATGTGTTTTCAACTTCGCACAACGCACTAGTCAGAAAAGGAGGACTTTTATGTATACTCGTTGTATAACTGACTAACCTGGTGCCTATTCCTTGTACATTTTTCTTGTTATTGGATGGACAGACTAGTCTCTCTTCGCAGCCAGGGGCTGAACCGCGAGAATCTTATTACAAGTGGAGGGGCTAAATCGGAAAGGTCGTAACGGCAGCTTGTATACAGTGCCTAGTGACCTCAATACGACGGCAACTGCCCCAGCTGCGGCCATTGTACCGTACAGATATGATCCACTCATACCTGAAAGGATCGCTACTCTTTTTCGATAAGTGCGGTGGTTCTTTGACGTGCTGAATTGAGGTGTGGCTCTCTTGACCGAAGCTAGCTACTCACCTTAGTGAAGTGATGAAACTCGTTTAAGGTGCCTTTTCCAAGGTTTATCATGGGTTTTGAAACTATTAACCATGATAGTTCTGGTTCTTTCCCATAGCAATTTATGCTTTATGAAGTTTGTTTGTTTCTAACCGTAGAATTCAGTCTAAAAACAGTCACCATCACACCGTTGTCCGTTGCTTTAGTCTATTATCAAATATACCTTATGCGACTGACATTTCGTGTTTCGGGAGTTTAAATAAAACATAAAATAAAACAACACATCAACCTTAAAGCCAAGACGTGCAAGGTAGAATTTACAAAGGAGAAAAAAAATATGGCTACATAAGAACCTGGTTCAAGTCTTTTATTAAAATCTGATTCATATCTGCAAAGCAGGCTGAGAACAAAACCAGGCTAATTGTGCATCCATAGGCTCAGTTGTCCCTTTGTCGGGTCATTGATAATCTCAGTCGTGTTAGAAGGAAGATTCATCTTTAACTAGGTTAATCTGAGCATTGTCATTGCCCGAGTGAACAAACGATTACTAGGATTTCAGAGTGACTCGGATCACATAATCGAAGCAGAAATCTCGTCCTAGACCTTACACAATTTCAGAGTACAGTCGCCACTTGAGCGACCAAGCAACACCTCATAGGGCCATAGTAAGTAAATTGTGTGGACGTCATCAGCGAACTCATTAATTTTTTCCTGATTTTGAAAAAGAAACAACAACAAGCAAACAAGAATCTCAACTTTGGAGATTGTGAACATGGCGAGAAAGTACCGAAATGGGAAAATATATCGTGTGGTAACTTTCACTGTACAAGTACTTGTAGAAGTGACACTAGTGATTATGAGGTACATGTAGCCATGATTTGAATTGTAGAGTTAAAACTAGTTCGCCGTAAAAGTATTACCTTTGTAGTAGCCATGACTGTAGTTTCTACAACTTATACAAGATCACAATATAGTAACTTTATTCACCCCTTGAACACAGAAATAAAAGACCTATATGTTGGCTGTGATACCATCTTTTGTTGCCTGAATTCTTGTTTATGGTGTAAATTTCGAAAATCTAGCCATCTTGAGTCTTTTTACCCAGCTTGTTCTTTTTGGACCCTCTCGCAGTTAATTTGGAGTCTGTAGAAGATGTCATCCATAATGTTTACTTGCTGTAGCCTGATACAATTCTCAGATGCCTTGTTATTCGTTAGGCGAGGTTCGGACTTGTGGGTTCTTCCTGTTTGGCGTAAAAGAAGGGTCAATAATTGGTCTCTGTAGGTCAGTTTCTTTGAATTTCGTAAACAGAGTAAGGCTCTGAGCAGGAAACAAGATATTGATCACGAATCAAGGTCTTCTTTCAAAAATTCGTAGCACTATTGAAAGGGCTATACTTTTACTTATGCTACAGCCACACATGCACCGGTACCTTTCGGGGGTGTACCCCCTGGCCTGATTCTGAAGCCACAAATTTGTCCCGGTGGACTGCCATATCGGAGGATGTACCCCTCACTATTATGTTACGGCGTCTGTTTGTCACCGGGTCCCGGTTTGATTTTAAGCCCGAGTTAGATAAAATCCAAGGGCCCGACCGTGCCCTAAAATAGTCCCGTAGCCACAGGGTGCACCGATGTCCCATTGGGCCACATGGGGCTCGTGCCCGAAATTGCAAAAAAAAAAAGTCAGAATAAACTACCCGGTCGAGGCCCCTTCCTCTAATCGTGACCGTAGCATAAGCAAGATGATAACGGTAAAGCTGTTACTGTCAAATTAGGTGAATCATGACGCTTTTTCAAGTAGCCAGTGGTAGTGCACTAGGCTTTCCTATGACCCGCGTTTTTGGCCAAGCACCTACTAGATCACCCCATTCTTTTCGATAAGTGTGTTTTTACGTGCAGAGGTTTGATAGTAATGATACTTGAGGCTGACGCTGTAAGGTTCCTTATACACGGGGTCACCAGATTTATGTGCCCATCCGAAAGGACACAATGCGACTCTTTTCCAGTCGTGCTCAGAGCCGGGCGTGAACCCTGGTTGCTTGCTTCACGTAATTTGAACCAGATATGGCGAATGTGGGACGTAGAATTGGAAGGTTCCAAATTAAATCACCTTCCGGATACTCCAACACCTTAAAACTATCGTATTACGACATTCTCCACAAATGCTTGTTTGGTGAACGTAAAAACAGATAAATCGAAAAAAGGTTGCCGATATAGAACTAAACCGGATGTAGGGGGTCTACTTAATATTGACCAGTTTAACGTTTCTCCACGTTTTATATCATACTGAATTCAAACCACGCAATCGTTCCTTCACAGTCCTCCTTGTCTATAGAATATGATCTAGATCGTCATCTCTTCATACACACAGTGCGTGGAATTGAACATTAGTGGTACGCTTAAGACGATGCCACGACTCTTAATCTTAAGGAGATTGATACCAGTTGAAACTTAAAGACCTGCTGTACGTCTTTTTATGGGATTTAGGTCGGGGTTAATCTCTCTTAATAGTTAGGGCAGCGGAAGCCACATAAATTATTCACAGCAGGAGTAACCTGTATTTGTGCGGTTAGAGCGGTTTTAGTGGTTAAAGTCACGTTTAAGTGGTTGTAATACTCACCTGCAATGTCAAGACATTTGTCTAGAAGCCGATTTAATTTTAGATATGCAGAAAACGTTTATTTTCTTTTATACCAGATGCACAGGGCATCGATATGGTTCTGACAGCAGAAATAATAGAGAAAAGAAGACAGACCGCAGAGATTAAATGCTTCCGGAAGATATCGACATCGCAACTCCAATACTGAAGTACGGAAAAGAGTCAAGCATCTGTCCGGACGATGGCTTACGTCACATTTGGAAACCGGGCCCGGCCGGGCAGCTTTCGGGACGAAAAGTATGATACTAAAGACACCAGACGGAAATGTGACGTTAGTCTAAGGTTAGGGTTACGTTTTCAAACCGTGACCCAGCGGATTGTTTACTGAAGTAGGATATAAAAGTGTAAATGAAGGAGGATTTAATGATAATAATGATGCATCTAGTGTATCATTTGCAGCCAGTAGGTACCCAATTTTTTAGTAATGAGACTGAATTACGTGCTCGAGGCACCTCCTCCTCCTTACGTCCCTTCCGAATGACGAATTCGTCAATTCTTGGCCGGGCTACAGTTTTAAAGGGATATCAAGACGTATACACAAATCATGCTTTTGACTACATTTCTCTTTCGGTTTGTGTGTTTTGTTGTCTTTTATATCATACTTTTCGTCCCCTTTACTGTGCTCGAGCAGGTTCCGGTTTGGAAATATAACCAAAAACACAGTAAAAAAATATACTAAAACTGAAGTTATGCAGCCAGATGTCACAGTCATCATTATCTTCCAAGGGAGGGAAAAGGGGTAGGCAATGGAAAAGATATGAGGATAGCATCAGAGATTGTACAGTCATGACACGAAGTGAAACATTAAGAAGAACAGAAAACCCAGAAGGGCGGGGAAAACTGGTTGCCAGATCTTCTGTCGTGCCCCAACGGTGAAAAAGCTAGACTCAAGGGATAGATGAGATAAGATGAGAGTAGGACACCGTGTCCCTGGTGATGCGGTTCAATAAATAAAAGCTTATCATCTAAAATAGAAAGAAGCTTATCAAATGAATTATTAAACGGTCCGGGGGACTTGGCGAGTGATTCTTACAACGGTGTATGATGGTAGAGGTACAATGTGACGTCTTAGCAACCAATTTCCCAACCCTTCTTAGTTTTCTGTTTTCTTAGTGTTTCACATAGTGTGATGCCTGTCCATTTTCTGATATAATCCTCCCATCTTTGGCTATCCACTTCCTCTCTCTGGACGGTTACTTGCAACGTACTAGTTTTGGCGTAAGGTGGTATCTCACTGCACTTCGGGCACCGGTGGTATCTTACTGAACTTGGGGTATCGAATTGCAGACATAAAGAACGAATTTTCTTACCTTTTGTGCATTTTGTTGTCTTCAAAATAATATTTTACGTATTACGCAATATCTGAATTTTATAAAAAAATCGGCGAAAATAACACATGTACAACAGTGCCACAGTGAACAAACCTCGCAGTGCCGCACTGGTGTCCCAGGGGCAGTGAGATACCACCTTTAATAGTCCAGATGACCGTGAAACGTGGCTGTACCAGTTCAATTTTCTTTTCTGTGGATATAAGGTCTGTTATGTATCGAAACGTTTTTAGATGCCAAGGCATGGCATCTTGCTCTTGGTGCATGGTGCAGCGGTTCGATAGAAGGAAGCTTACCAGATAAATGATTAAAACAGTCATGGAGGACTTACTGCACAATCTTTTGTAGGGGATATATATGGAGATAGAGAGATGATGGTTCGTTCATACTTGAGTTGCTTTTGGTATGAAGGTCGGACATGGGGGCATGAGGGGTTTCTATCTTCATTGCAGGAACATGGAGTTGGGCCCTACATAGTTTCTGTTCCTTTCAATGGCATTAGTACATGTCGCCTTCAAAACTACGTACAAGGGGATTTTGACGTCATAACGCTTAGGGCATTATATTATTTTTAATGCCTTTCGTTTTAGTTACAGTTGCACACATTGATGTCATCAAAGACGATGGACGTCATGCTCTGACGTCATCAAACGTCTTCTGACGTCACGTCAGGTGTGAAGGCGAACGTGAGCATCTCAGGTCGTCTATTAGCCCACAACCACTTGATACACTATGTGTATAAGCACCAGAAGACTTTGTGACCGGTTGTAATTTGAAGGTGTCGCCAACCGTACAGGTCTTTAAGCATTTCTAAAGTGTTAACATTGATCTGTTGTTCTCTCCAGGCCGCTGCCATGTGCTGGTTGTTAATAGTGTCGCTGGGAGTTCTGGCCATGGATATCTGTACAGCAGAAGACATGCGTAAGTAGACAGACGTTTAACTTTAGAGCTTTCAGTAACATTTGTCCCTTTTTTCATTGCTAAATCTCTGTGCACATTAATGATTGATTGTATATCAGAGAAAGAGATGAACTGTATAGGCTTGCACAAAACCTTTCCCCATATTTCATACACTTATGTATTGTAGAAAAAATCATGTTTCTAATTCTAGACAAACCTACCAGCGTCAATCATATTTGTTCTTTTATCTTTTACTATAACTGAAAAGCAATGAGAAGTTGAATTTATCTATTGATGGTTAGTTTATTCTGTATCTGTTAACTGTGTCTGTTGGACACGTTTTTTTGATCTGTACTTAGCCCAATGTGGAAATAAAGGTCTTCATTCATATTTATGATATGAAGAACCATCCAAACAAGCGCCCGACGGGGAAGTGTGCGGCAACAGCATCCCGGTTTGGAAAATTGTTGTTGGCCAATAGCTCATTTGTGCTGTTTTAAGTATGATTTACCTGAAAACTCTTTTGTTTGTTTCTTTTCGTAGATGTGACGAAATGGATGGACGGTTTGCCCGTACGGACGCCCTACACTAGAGGGGTGCCGGAATATGTGACGTCGCGCGGGGCAGAAAAGAGAGAAAGCGTCGGCCCTAGACAGTCCATGGACTGGAGCAGCATCCTTGACGGGCAATCGCGACAGGCAGATTACACAAGGTAGGGTAGCTTCTGCTTGCTTAAGTTGTGTTGCTATTTTGTACATGTAAGGATATGTAGATTTGTTACCTCCATGAAATGGGAGGTACGTTTCGGGTCCGAATGTTGCTTAAAGATATCTCCCAAGAACTTATATCGATGAAGGTTAGACCAACAGATCTCTCCAGTGTCACTGATGAAAGATATCGGATGGTGTCTGAAACGTATGGCCGTTTCCAAAACCATATCCAGTTGCTTGAGTAACTTCTTTTTGGCGTATCTCTCGAGAACTGTTGGATAGATCGCAATGATTTTTGGTAAGTGGGTAGACATAAAGACGCAAAGGTGTATAGGTAGATTTTGGGCCTCTTTTCTGTTGACTTAAGTGCTGTAAAAGCATTTTAAAATATATTTAGTCATGGTAGTGGCGTGGCGTTGATTTTCTAGGTGGAAGATATGTGCTGACATGAGGTTGAAGTAGCATAGATGTAGGCCTCCTAGTTTGTTATATCTTCACGATATGAATCTGTAACCACGCATGGTGTAATACAGGGCATTTTTGTCCACCAATACAAATTTGAATGATTTATAAACAAAGGCTACCTTGCTTTGCAACATGAAACAGCAGCGGAAGAGTACATCAAAGGGTTAAATGTTTGTGGAAAGTTCATTTTGATATAGCCTTAATGGCATAAGTGTCCCCTCGGGCTATGTATGCTGTGTTTTTCATTTGAAAGAAACGTCGTTACGGCAACGTGGTAAGCGTAATTAATTTCAAAATTGGCATTTACGTCAGCCATGTCTTCCGAATGAGATCAGAGTCTTGCTGGTAAGCCTCCGGGCACAGATGTCATCTCTGCGACATTCTACTGTGTGATGTTTTCTATGTTTTACTACCGTAACTTTGTCTCTGCTCGCCTAACATGCATGAAAAGTGTGGTTTACCAATAGCGGTAAATACCAGGTAATGCCAAAAAGCAAACATTACCAGCCTAACCCGGCATTTGTAGCTATTGGTAAATCTTACTGTTGTCCTTGAAGAAATTGCAGGTAATGTAACGTTATATCCCTAAGGGTCAAAGACACTGATTTTCTAAGCATAGATAGGCCTTTGTACTTCAAACGCATTTTGGTGTTTGTCCGACCATGAACTGTGTGACCCATTAGTAGGACAACCCGTCACATTTCCAAACCGGTGCCCGGCCGGGTAGCTTTCAAGAACGAAATGTATCTTCTATTCTATTCTATTCTATTCTATTCTATTCTATTCTATTCTATTCTATTCTATTCTATTCTATTCTATTCTATTCTATTCTGTTCTATTCTATTCCATTTTATTTTCCGTCTCCGCAAACATTCCGGTTTCGAAAATGTGAATGTAGCATTACTAGGTATGAAGACCACATTATAAATTTTTCCCCTTTGCTGATATAATGTACATGTGAACTGAAGACGATCTTTAGAAATTTTTAGATGGTAGGATGGTACATACGTAAAATGTGATGTCAACAAAGCTATTAAGAAAAAGGCACAAATTAGAGTTCCTTAATTCTACACTCGGGCAGATAGTTTGATCATTGGCATTTGGTGCCTGTACTTCTTAGTTCAAACCATTTTAATTTCTCAGTTTTCCAAGGCTCCTTTTCGAAGATCTTTCATCGTCTGGATGAAGAAGCTATTGGTAGTCCCCTCTGACGAAATCAAGAAGTGTTTGCACAAGTTCTAATGTCTTAAGATGTTTTTTTTTCTACAGATGGCAGGATGAAGGCAGACACGAGCCACGCCACGTCTCGGAGGGGACGCCTTCGAGAGAGGCCAGCGGGGGAGAGGAAGAGATGCCCCGGGACGAAATGTTGACGAGCCGCTCGGCGGATCTGACGGCACGGATTCGAGCCCCCTTCGGGAACAAGAACGCCTGGGTCCTGTACAAACGGAGGAGCGACAACAACAACAACAACAACAACAACAACAACAACAACTACGGCGACGAGGACAACAGAGAGTCGGACCACTTCGACAACGTGGCCTCCAGAATCAAACGCTTCATGGACAAACATGCAGGCTTTGCTGTCAGGGCGAAGTCAAACGCGTGGATCCTTTACAAGAGAGAGGGGGGCGAACCTATGGTGCCGCCACAATGGGAGCGGTAATTGTTTCTTTCGCCTACAGGAGCAATAAAGTATTAGAAGTGTGCGCCAGCTCTCAGTATGAAATCAAGCGTACCAAACCCGATGATTCGGACACTGTCACTAGTCAAAGAAGCCGGGCTGTCAGAATCAAAGTTGCGAGTAACGCCATTTTTCTGTTCTGTACAAAGCTTTCTCCAGAGCCCAAAGATGAAAAAAAGAAAACAGTGACTGAAAAAAGAATTGTGTTGTGTGCATGGATACAATGATTTACATTTAAGAGTATAGTGCTAGATTTAGCTTTGTGTTTGAAGCGAAGGTACAGACCCAAAATAGTAACCATAGAAGACGGAATAAAGCACCAAGTTCTTGCGTACTGAACATTGTGTTTGCCTGCATTTTTTTATCATTTTGTCTGTATGAGGATACAGCAAGTAAATTTTATGGATGACATCCCCTGCAGATTTCAAAAATAACAATATAGAGAGATGGGTAAAAAAAATTCAAAATAGACACCTTATGAATAATTGAACTGACAAACCATGGTACGTATCGCAGCCAACAAGTTATTCTTTGCTGTATTAAAGAAGTGAACTAATGTAGTACAAATGACGCTAGTAGACTGATATCACCTACCAAGGTGTAACTTTAAAACAACCCAAATACCTTCACTTCTACAACTACAGCCACGGCTACCACGATAGTACCACTTAACAAGAAGAATAATTAGGCTATAACACAACATATTTGTTCCATTTTGGTACTTTCTCATCACGTTGACCATCCGAAGAAGAAGGAAAATTTCTTGTTTTTTTCTTCTGAAATCATTAATGAGCGCAGATGTCATCCATAGAATTTAATTACTGTTGCCCGACTATACACATGTATGAAGGTGTGATTCTAGAGGAAATACAGCTTTGATACCCAAAGCGCTTTGAAAATCCTTTACTGCATAAATGAATAATGAGTAATGATTAATAGCCAACTTTATTTATGTTAGATATGGTAAGTCCAGTATGTTCCCAAAATGTCATAAATCCCGTAGAAGACATCAAAAACACAAAACCAATGAAAAATAATTAAACAGCATTTGTTTTCATACAAAGGCACAGGTGCCAATACTGTATGTGTTTATTCTAAAAACGCCCCCCCCCCTCCAATTCAACAATTTTAAGTACTGTATGCTAGAAGTAAAATGGAATACTGTGGGCATACGTCACACTTTCACACCAAATTTCAGGTAATTTGGTTTCAATACAAGGGCATAGGTTCCCAAATTACACATTTTGGGGATATTTTGTCAAAACCATCCAACTGACATGAATGTTAGATAAAAAAGAATATGAAAAATGTAGATAGATTCTTGAAGTGGACAATTTCCCATAAAACACAAGTCGTTTATAAAAGAAAGAACGTCACTTATTAGTAGGTTAGGCCCGCATCCTGCGGTACCACGCTAAGGCCTTGTTCTTGATAGATGCTCATGGCATCTGCTAATAGATCACGAGCGCCCTCAAGCGGACCCTGTTGATACTGCAGCCTACAGACAGCAATGTAGCAGGGAAAGTCCGCGGTTCAACTATCGATGGGAACAGTGATAGGAAGCCGCTGGTAGATTAGGCAAACATTGATCGTACGGCACTTCCTTCCAATACAGAATACCGAAAAGAAATTCGTCTCTAACAGTGATTGAGGGTTCGACTGAGTGCAATATTCCTCAGGTTATTGTATCACTGCTGGCTCCAACGGTGACATGTTTGATGTTGAAGAAATTTGATGGTCACGATTTTTCCTATAACAAATTATAACACTGCACCACTGCATCGGCTGCCAGTACAGTACGTGAATCAATTCGTGCTCTATACTGCATTTTACGGCAGACTAAGCGTTTCACAATATTCCTTTCTCTGAAAAAGAAATTCAATATGAATCGAAGAGCAAAAATAGGTACACGCAGGCAGCCGGCTTTTCGCTATTTCATATTCTATTAATCTCTAATACGGCCCAATTTTGGCAGCATCATTCCCTTATCCGTCATAAGCCACCCGTACACCCACATACAGCGTCCGAAATATATAATTGAAGATATACAAACTTATTGCCGCGCAGACAAGCAAAAAATACATTTATCAAGCGGACTGCCGAAATTGAAAAGCTGTCACCGAGAACTCGTGCGGAATAATTGGGCACCAACGCTTGGTCAGATAAACCTGGTATCTTTCGTGTTTAAACATGATAATTTCGTATGTAAAGTCGACCCTCAAACACCGTACTTAGGCCACCTTTCAACTAGACGGCGATCGCTGAGCGACAGTACAGCGACCAAAATTGGATTTGTTTTCCCTTACTTTCATACGATATAACATGCAAAAGAAAAGACAATACACACACACAAAACACAGAATAATGCAGTCTTTATCCATGTTTTCTTTCTGAGTCAAATATTTCATTGCACAGCGGTCACAGTCTCTGGTGAAAATGTGCTGTAACACAGACAGGGCTTGTTCGTTGTACATGTGGTGACAACAATAACATTGAAGATCTATTTTGTATTTGACATCTCCATAATGATCTATCGACTCAAGTGCCACCTCCTGAGAGAAATCCAATGAAAAACACCAGTCGAGTATGCATTCAGTGCAAGTGCGGTAGAAGAGGACATCCCGAGTATTTAGAGAAAAAAGCAAACAATATATCTTACCAAAAATAGTATTACAGGTAGAAAACAGCACCCCTGCAGTTCCAGAGCAAGCTGTCAGGGGGCCCGGACCTAAAAGCTATCTGCCACCAAAAAATCAAGACCATATGCATTAATCTCCAAGCAGATCCTACGATGGCATAAGATAGTACTAAATTGGCCAAAGAGTGTAGTCAGCGAAGAGGTGTACAATTTGCCATGTCGCTAAACACACTCCTAGGCCGGCTTCACTCCTTTCGGCAGCTTTTGATACTACTAGTATATTATGCTACTGTAGGTCTGCTTGGAGATTACATATGCATAGCATGTCCAGGACAAAAGATTAAAAAAAAGAAAGAAATTCTGCTGCAATACCAATGCCACATACCAGGAGGCCCAAAATTGACCTTAACCCTCGTCTTCCCATCCAAATCTACATACCAAATATCTTTACAATCCATTCAGAGGTTCTAAAGTTATGCTGACCTCAAATGTCCGGAAACTCAAACAGACAGACATATACCTCATTTTTTAAAAATGGAAGTAACACATACGAAATGTAACCGTTAACGTTGAACTTAGATGCCCCTGTACGCGTTATACATATAAGATCGCAGTGATATCGACTACTTCTATGCAGACACCGCGGTTAGAATAAACGTTGGGAATATTTATGTGTGTGCCATGAGTGAAGAAGTTCGCGTCCTGCCAGGTAATCACACGGGAGGCGTGGAGATATTGGACGAGTTTGTCCTAAATAGGCACAAGGGAATCCGAGGAAGTGGTTACAAACCAGCCCCTGCCTGGATTCCTATCGATAGTCTTGATGCAGAAGCATCTTCTATCTTATCTAGTCTCGTTCAGCGTTTCCCGATTTTTCCTCTTCCGGACCGGTCCCTAGGGCATGCGGGCAGATCTGCAGAATTATCGACAAAACGTGCGTCGTCCACATATGTCAAGATCAATGGTAAAAATCTGTCGATAAAAAACAAAAACAAGATCTTGCAATAATTGTACTTACACACGTATCTCTAATTCGCATGCTTACAAAACAAATCTTTCTTAAATCTTTCTTGAATCAAGTGACCTACATTTCATAATCATAGTTGGTACTCGGGTAATTCGTAAAGGGAATAAGACACGAGACATGTAAAGATTAGGAGACGTTGCGGTTCGCTAACAGGTTTTGTTAGATGCCTTTCGAGAGGGAGGAAAGAAATCTATAAACTGTGATGTCTGGGTCGAACTACGTTGGATGAGTCGTCCTATTAGAGGAATAACCCAGGAGGCCCTTTGTGTCGCCGGTACGGGGCCCATATGTGCCGGCAGTTACCGTGGCAGGGGCGGCGCTGTGCCGGGCCGTGACGGATGTCTCCAGGTTCACGGGGTTACCCACTACGATGGGAAGATCGAAGCTGCCGAAATGACACCAATCAGTGTCATTTTTCTTTCTCACAACATAACCTAAGACAGGCTCACCACAAAGACTGCATTGACATCCCGGTTCCACTTTAAGCCTGCGACTTAAGAGTGGGTAAAGATTTGAAAGATCCATTGAAATATTTAATTAATAAAGAACGAGTTAAGAAACGTTTTGTGTGTTTCGTTGTCTTTTGGATCATTCCATCACAACTTGAGTTATATTCCACTTATAAAATCAGAGATGGACACAAATCCAATTTGTTTCGATGTACGGTCGCGTAGCGATCGCCATCTTCTAGAAAGCTTGCAAAATACTGTAATCAAACAAATACACATATTGGAGGTCAAAAGATACTTTTATTGCGATTCCCTGCGATATACTATAATTTTCATATGTACAGTGTAGTCTGAGGTTTACCGAGGTTGGAGTATTAAAAGAGTGGAGGATATTTTACCAACTAAAACTACCATATACTGACTGATTTGGGCAACCTTAACGATAGCAGTGGCGATTCTCGAAGAGGTCCTTCTGCTTATAGTCATGGTATCTCACTGTGCTTGAAGCACCGGTGCGGCACTGCAAGGTTCGAAAGATTACCCAACGAATTTCAGAGAGAAACAACGGATTTCCTTACGTTTTCTGTTTATTGTTGCCTTCTGAGTCATACTTTTACGTGATACGCAATATATGCGTGATAAAAAAAATCGGCGAAAATAACACTACAATTCCTCAGTGAACGAACCCCGCACTGCCGCACCGGTGCCGCATGTGTAGTGAGATACCACCTTAAGGCCACAGCAAGTAAAATTTATGGATGACAGCAACGAGTTCATTAATATTTGCCTGATTTTGATTTTAAAAAATGTTTCCCCTACGGTAATGGTTAACATGACAAAATAGTACCAAAATGAAAAAAAAAATATTGTGGTAGCTTTGATTGTAGTTATGGAAGTGAAACTAGCACTGAAGGAACATGTAGCCATGGCCATTACCGTAGTTGTAGAAGTGAACCAGTTTAATAGTAAAAGTGGCAACAATGTGGTAGCCATGGCTGTAGCTAGCTACTTGGTAGGTAATACCAGTATACCACACTAGTGTCACTTTGTGCTCCTCTTGAATACAGAAATAAAAGACTTGTTGGCTGTGCATGTGATACCATGTTTTGTTGCATCGATTCTTGTTACAACGCATATGGTGTCTATTTTGAAAATCTAGCCATCTTGTTTTTTCGCCCTCTCGCATTAAATTTGGAGTCTGTAGAGGATGTCATCCATAAGATTTACTCGCTGTGGCCTATAATACAAAATACTATGAGCAAAATGACCACTGCAAGATTCGCCACAACTGTCTTAATGGTAACCTAAAGAATTGTTTTGTATACCAGTAGTATTCAAGATTAACGGTTGAAACAATAGCTTTCATACATGCACGTTCTAGTTCTACACTACGCCGCTTGAATCCTCATTCTTTAGTAATGAATCTCTCGTTTCGAACGCATTGCAATCTTTCTTATTGCTATACTGTTGTCCGGTTTGATCTAATACCATGCAGTACGTAGTGGACAATGTCACAAAAAAGGTTTGGATGCAGGAAAATACAGTGAGATATTGAATATCAATATTATCTTGTAGACAACGTAAACGAACAAAAAAAATCCATGTCAAAGTACGTTGATACCGCTATCTATAGATATGTGCACTGTGTAACATCGGTTAGGAAATAATTCAATTGGGTCAAATAATAATAAACAAGTCAATACATTAGGAACCCAGATGTTGAAGATTTAGATAAGAAGGCAGAGCTAATCATAAAATGACATTGGTGCTTTTCTTTGCTTCTTATAACCCGGCGTTGGATGTCTTATAGTGACGTAATCCAAAAAAAATGAGCGAACTGTCATGATAACTACTATGGCTTACTGTGGTAAAAAGACGTAGGTGTCTTGACTTGTAAAGTCCTGCCAGTCTGAGCTGCCGTCGTCTGTCGAAGTGGACCCAATCCTGTTCTGGTAGTCCCCTAAAGTTTCTGTCGACTTTAACCTCTTAAACCTCCTATCCGTGGTGCTCTGTAGACATTCCAGTAGGTGCTGGTGTTGTCTTTCGAATCCCTTGATCTCAGTCTTTTCTGAGATCACCGGTTCGAAGTTCTTGCGTTTGAGCGCCTCCACTTCCTGTGCGTAGATGGCGCTAAAGTTGGAGACAATGATTGTGACTGGGAGTGTGAGGAGTACTATACTGCTCAGACAGCAGACTGTCGTCACTAACTTACCGGCGAGCGTCTCTGGCACTGTGTCCCCGTACCCAACCGTGGTCATGGTCACCACGATGAACCATATCCCGTGCGGGATGCTGTGGAACATGGTATCCGGGTGTCCCTTGTCGCAGTAGTACATCACTGTGGCAAAGATGGTCACCATGACGGCCAGAGCGAAGAGGAGGAAACTGAGGTCCTGTAGACAGGCCGTGAGCGTGTTGCCCAGAAGGCGCATATTGGCGGACGAACGGGACAACTTGAACACTCGGAACACACGAAAAATCCGGAGGGTCACAAAGAATCCGTTCAACTCCTTATTCTCCGGGATGCATAGCGCGATGTAGAAAGGTAGGATAGACACCAGGTCAACGATGCTCAGTGGGCTCTTTATAAACTCACGTCTATCCGGGGTTGCTATAAGACGCAGTATGTATTCTGTAGTAAACACACCCACACTGGCCACTTCTATGACAGAGAAGGTGACTTTGTAACGGTCCCCGCACCGTACGAACGACACCAGGTCGTAGTCTCGACACCATATCGTCTCCACTGCATTAGCGAGGATGGACAGCACTATAAAAAGACCCGTTACAGAGAATATCACAGTAGCCGCCACACAATCGTACGGATCCTCTAGAATCTGCCACAGCTTTGCACGAGGACCTGATCTTGGTACCTCTTTCGGTCTTTGAATGTCTTGTCGGTACTTCTCCTCCGCCTCTTTGTTGTCCGTGTAAAGTTCCCGGCAGCATGGCGCGATGAGGTCAGGCCGTATTCCGAAGAAGCTGAGCTCATCTTCGAAAGCTTGTGCGGTCTCGTGTTGGGGAAAATGCAAACTTCCCGTCCTGTAGTACATCAATATGTATCTGAAGACTTTCGGGTCTCGGTCGAAAACGTACTCTTCCCGGTGCGGGTCGAAGAAGTAGTCTCTCTCGTCACACCCGAGGAGGGTGTCCGGGTGGTTTTCGAAGAGAAAGGCGGAGGTGACGAACACTGTGCCACTTACGTTAAAGGACAGTCTCTTCCGATGAGTCGCAGGAGGTCTTCTTGTTGGTATCCTGCTCAGAGCTGTAGGAAATGGAGCAACAGAGAATA
The DNA here is from genome assembly GCA_019207045.1 of Branchiostoma floridae x Branchiostoma belcheri. Lineage (NCBI taxonomy): Eukaryota > Metazoa > Chordata > Leptocardii > Amphioxiformes > Branchiostomatidae > Branchiostoma > Branchiostoma floridae x Branchiostoma belcheri. The sequence continues at coordinate 19,149,744 of CM033027.1, forward strand.
GGTTGTGTGTTACGACAGCTGCTTAGGATTTATCTGAAAAATGCATTTCGAGCCCAGAGCAAAGTTTCACAAAGTCAATAAAAAACCCAAATGTTTTGGAGCCCTGAGAAAAATCTTCCAAATGAAAATGAATAAAAAGATAGGCGTATTTCGAGCCCGGAGCAAAGTCTTCCAAAGTCAACAAAAAGAATAAAGGATAGATGTACAATATTTCGATCCCTGAAGAGTCTTCCGAAGTCAATAAAGAAGAACAAAAAATAGATGCATTTCGAGTCCTGAACAGTCTCCTAAAGTCAGTATGTAGAAGAATAAAAATCAGACGTATTTCAAGCCCTGAACAAAGTCTTTCAAATACAATAAAAGAGAAAAAAATAATGAAAATAAAATAAAGACTAGAATCATTTCAGAACCTGAGCAAGTTCTCAAAAGTCAATACAAGAAAAACATGTATAACATATTCGGTTAGCTAAATCACCTTCCTGACCAATTTCAAAATGAAGGCAATGATTTAAATGCCATCCATATAGTCAAATAAGAACGACCATTAGACTATGTACAATTGAACATCAAACATGTCCTCTGAAATCGGCTGTGTATAGCTGTATAGCTGCTCTGCTGGTAGAGCTCTGATCTACTTTCTTATAACCTAAGTTTGTTTAAAAACATCGGTCACACAACCGTCACAAAGTTTCCCATGTGATTAATGTCTCTTTGTTTATTTGGAACGACAATGCAAATATAGACTTCTGTACGCCATCATTATGTCGACTACGTACACTATTCTCAAACCAGATGATGGGTCGCGGAGATCTAGTAGTCGGGATTTTTACTAGCTCGCTTCCCTCGCGACTTCTACTATCTCCACGACCCGTCTTCTACTTGGAGAATATACGTATACCCCTCCCCTGATAGTGGTTTGCGGCAAGTTGTTACGTAGGACGCGACCATTGTCATGCACCGCTGCCCACCGTTAGAAGAGAGCTAGATTTCGTATTTGTGACTCTCTGGAAACTAGCCAAAATCGATGTGAACGCGTATGTCAGCCATAAAACCAAGTCAGTACTGCCTAATAAGTATTTGATAGCGTTTCAAACTTTTCGAACTTTGCGTATACAATAAACTAGTCAACTGTCACTTTTGATCATAAGATCTACGTGTATTATTTGGGTGCAGTTTTAATCGAAGTTGCTAGGATTGCTCTTTTTTTGTGAGTCAAAATCAAGCAATTCCTTATTCGGATCATCTCTTAAACGTCCCATCCTTTGACCAACAGCTAGTTGCGAATCTGAATAACAAAAATAAGTTTTTGATTGTTAAAAATATTACTAATAACCTGGCAAAGAAACTCACCGCCTATTCATCCAGCGATGGTGAAAGCAAATATCTAAAGAACGCACAATCTATCATTGTGATCAGCTATCGGAAAAAGGATAAGATAGCAACGTCAAAGTTAACAAGTATTTACGCACCAGAGGAGGCTGATTATGCAATAAGATTAAGAAGATTCGATCTCTGTGGCCAATTAGTTGCAAAATATTATAACAAATTACAATAGTCAAAACATATGTACATAATCTGCACAACAGTATAGGACTGAGATAACGAAAATCGATATTTTCCAGAGAGCTAGTTGAAAATCACTGAGCTATCTCTCACCGGGTTCTCAATACGCGAGGGGGAGGGGGGTTGTATTTTAGAGAACACTTTCGGGGTAAGTAATGGTCTGCAATTATCCACGTGCGCGCTTGTAAGTTAGTTTCAGTACTGCTGTCGCCTGATTACCCAAGTAATACCACAGCGTACACTGGGGTGACAACTACAGATGGTTGTCTGCAGCTTGAGTTTTCTCGTGTGTGAAACATGGAAGCAAACGGTCTGAAACGAGCGATTTCCTGACGGTCCCTTTCCGAATGGGCGGCGACTTGACGAACCGAAGGGGTTAATTCAGGAGTGTTTGCTTCGGGAGCGCCTGGTACAATGGCAGTCAATGATTATACCCATCATGACCGGAGCAAATAAAGGGGCCAGATGATCACCTGAACGTGCCCCATTGAGGACGGTGCACTCTAAATGGCGCAAATCATTATCTCTGTAAAACGATTTTGGGGCACCGAACTCCTGTTCTTTCATTGGTTTTCCAATATCAGGCACGAAGGGATGACTATACGTTTTCGGATCCGACAACCATGGTATATCCGGACACAAAATCACCTGCGGAAAATACACCAAGCGTAGGAGTAAAATTCGTTCATTACGAAGGATATATCTTATATCCGTGATACACACACATTGAAGTAAAGATGATTTGCTGTATGGACGCTAACAATTGATTGACATCGATTCCAAACGGTGATTTTCGAACAGCTTGCAGGAAACTAGGCCGCAATTTCGCTTGCAAATGTCGTTTGACATAAATTTACATTAGTGCGCCTACTGTTACGCACAAGCGGCACCGAGGGTCGGCTCGGCTCCAGCATTTGCGAATAATTGAATCAATAAAGTCGTCAGGCAGGGCGACCTGGCGATGAACATGAGTCTGTCAGCACTGGTCGGGGCAAAGGTGGGACGGGGTCAGGGGGTCAGGGAAGGAGGGGGGCTGCGGCGAAATGCTAGCACAAGCCCCCCCCCCCCCCTTACCACTTGGCAGGGATTGTTGAGCCCCCCTTTCCACTAGACGGCGATCGCGCTGCTCTCTCACTGCGACCTAAAACGGATGTGCGTATACTGGGTATATGATACAAAATGTAGAAGTATGACTGAAAAGCCAAATAAAATAACACAAATACTGTCTGTCCAATCTTAGAGCGCAGAGAGAGCGCGGCAAGAGCGCTGTCTTGGTAGAAAGAGAGTATGAACGACCATATAGTTACAGCAAAGTTGCATTTGTGCAAAGGTGGGTTCACACATGCGTATACATTCAAGTCCATTTGAAATGTCCTACCTACAGTAAAGAGAGAGAGAAACATTGTTTAAGAATATTAGAACCAAAACAGACATCTCTCTCAATGGTACAGAAAGCGATATTTTCCATGTATTGCTCTCATGTTCAACTCATATATCCGTCTACGTAGGCCAGTTTCTTTATAATGTATTCCAAATGCGAGACCAGATTAATCATCCATAACTGTACTGTTATCAATAATGTTTTGTTGTTGTTTTGTATGTAGCCTCTTAGTACTATTGTCTGTATAGCTATTAGTTGTTATTGGTTGCCATACATTGTACCCTGTGCGATTGTTGAGCAATAAAATTCATTCATTCATTCATTCATTCACTATAGAGAGCCATCGCTGAGGCCGGCCACCTTTCACTGATACCTAAAACAGATGCATGTAACCATATTCTTTATACTGGGTAAATGATACAAAAAGTAGAAGTGTGTTTGAAAAGACAACACAACACACAAAGCGTAAAAATATTCGTTTTTTTCTATACAATTTTAAGTTAAGCGGTCTGTCATTTTAGGTCACAGAGCTATAGAGAGCGCGGCGAGAGCGCCGTCCTAGTGGAAAGAGGATATGATCGACCGTACAGTGACTGCAAAATTTCATTTGGGTAACACTTAATTTCATAAATGGAATATGCTGCAAGATGTAAAAAGTATGATTCAAAAGACAATAAAATACACAAAACGCAAAATCGTTATCTATGAATTTCAGTGAGCGATCTGTCAAATATCTGATCGCCGAGAGGTCATATCGAGGTCACAGTACCTAGTTGAAACATGGTGTTTGCGATTCCAAACATACGAGCAAGAAAACAAACAAGAAAACAAAGAAACAAATAAATACATTCTGGCTAAGAAATGGTAACGATGCGGACTTTGATACGAAAAGTCTACTTTTAAGTATTTTGCATTTACATTAATTCACTTTTCGACTTCCTGTTACTACGATTTGATGTCTGGACAAACACACATTAATGTTATACTGAGTTATTTTCATTTACGTACACTTAAATAATTAGATACTTATGATGTCTACGTATTTATGAAAATTTTTTTCTCCTTTGTGTCACGAGGTGACAGTGTGATAACACCTGTGGAGTGGGGAGTGTCACCGGGATAATTGGGAGCAGATGGAGATGGGTTGAAGAAGTGACACGTAAGAGATCGTAAGAGGGTAGGGGGATTCGACCTAGAGACAGCGAGAGAGAAAGACGTGTCTACCAGAGCTCCGAATAAAGTCTATCATATCCGCACATTATGCTTTGTCCTGATTCTACTTGACTCACTGCCAGCCATCGTGACATCTTTTCCCACTTTGATAATTTCTTGTAACGTTATATCTTTCTTTGTCAGAGTTTATCCCCTTTTATCATTAAAACCACTAGTGCGTAGCGTGAATGTTTCACGGAGAAAGAAAGAAACAGAAAAAAACACACAAAAGCAAACAAACAGTGAAGCAATTATTGTATTGTGAAATAGTTTGGAAAAGTGGCAACGGTGCACAATACCCGTGCAAAGTCGTTTCAATAATACCTAACGTAACGTTACATGTGGTTAACAACGGTAGGTTACGGCTAAGAGTACGTATACGTGGATATCACATTTTGTAGATCAATGTCTCAAAATACAAACTTTCATTTTTTAACATGTTCTGAATGACTGAAGATTTCCAGAATAAGACCATGTATGTATAGTCACAAGATTAAAAAGAATTATTTAAGATTAATGGATAAAATTGTCTAACTAATTTTCAATGGAGACCTTTACAAATTCATCACAAAGCAGAATATAAAAGAAAATTACTTAACAACAGATACTAAGACTCACATTCACTCAGACACATTAACAATAACAGAACGTAGAGTAGTAACCAACGAACATTGGAATAAATGATAAGTCACACAAGCAGCTAAAAAACAAGAATAACTCAAAACAACGTTTAAAATCTTTAAAAAACACGTTTTTTCTGAAGCAAACGTCAACCAGTGTCAATGGATTAAGCTGAGGATCAGTAGGCATTAGTAGGATATTGAAAAAGGCCGTCACCGTAACACACCGGTCACTCAAAGGCTGTGTCCTACATGGAAATATCGAAGATGAAGTCCACTCTATTATCCGTGCCCTACTTACAGTACCGCCTGACCTCCTTACAGTAAAGAGGTCAAAAGATAGAAACACTGTTTTAGAACATCCTAACTTAAACACACTTCTCCCTATCTGGTAAACAGACCGATATTTTCCATGTACTATTATGATTTTATTAAGTTATTCCGAATGCGAGACCAGATCACTCATATATGGCTATGATTTTATATATAATGGTATCGATAATATTTTGTTGCTCTCTATATATATAGCCTTGTAGTACTGGTGTTTAGTAGGTGTTACCAGACGTTGTACCCTGTGCGATTGCCGTGCAATAAAGTTTATACATTCATTCCTTACGTCATCTCGGTAACTACGGGGATATCGATTGGAAATTGCAAATTAAAACGACAATTCATATTGTCGAAATATTATCCCAATCTATCATCGATGGTATCATCCAATCCGTCTATTGGCACTACATCATTCTGATTTTATGTATATGTATTATCTACTTTTGCAACACGTCCTACCATTTTAGTGTATGATCAATATTGGCAAACCTAGGCGCGGTTGGTTGAACGAGGACACCAGAATATAATATCATATCATATCTGGTTGAGTCGAAAGTTACACGCATGTATAGGGCTTGTGGAAAAACTTTGGCAGCGGTCCAAAAACCAGAAACGTTTCCCGTTACGAGGTTGGGCGGCCACTTTTTCAACTGTCTGCTTCCAGTGGACATTTGATCCCCCGACAGGCGTAGGCAGCAGACATCCTAGCAGAACGATATCGACCGCTTGATTTTTACTCTATTACTTAACTTCGCCTCGTTCTATTTTACTCCTAACGACCAAATCTGTAACTAGGAAGTCATACATATCTCCGTGTTAAAAACTTAACTTGCAGTTCGAATGTTCAGGGCCCCCTACACTATCCCCCCCTCTCAAAAAAACTGCTGTCCTGTGAAGACTGCAACGCTTTGTTGATCGATACGTGGCGCCAAGAATGGCGTTCGCACATCGTTATCTAACATTGCAGTTACTGTAATGGCGCAGGCTAGCAGTGGGACCTGACGATTTTCGATAAATGTTGATTACAATGTCAAACATTGCGACCAATATCCGCGCCAGATGTCGATTCGATGAACATCGAGGAATGCAAAAGAGGCCAATTTGCATAGCCGTTTGTCCGGGGTGTAAGGTGGGGGTAGTTTGCCGTTGCATCATGATATTGCGGCGTGCGCGCCCTGACATTTGTTTTATGGCACCGCCGGCGCCCTTTTCTTGCACTTCATGCCTTGGTCCGGGAAAGATATGTTCCTACACCCATTAGTCATCATAAATTCCTACAAATGCCTGCCACTGCAGTTCGGTTCAGATCGTATTACATTATATCTTCCCCCCTCCTCCATTACATTTGCTGCTGAGTTCAATTATCGAACGCACGACCGGCAAGACCCGTGTTAGGTCCAACAGATACACGGTGATAAAACAGCAAAGAAATGACTGAAGAAGAAAAGACATTTACCTAATAACATCCTCTACCCGAAACGAACATTACAAGCTTCTTCAAAAGCCTTGTCACGCCTTTAGGCCTTAATAGCCTCTAATGTGCATTACTTAAAAAAAAAGACATTGTCAACAAATTGTTGGCAAATGACACCCAAGAAATTTGTCTTGAGGACATTTTGTCAAGACAATCATTGAAGAGGCAAGATTGCACAAATTTACATAGAAACTAGCTTTATCATAGAGTCTTCCAGAAATCAATTAGTGGCATCTTCGTAGCAAATTGTTTGCAAATGACACCAAAGATGTCTTGAGGACATTTTGACAAGACAACCATTGGAGAGACAAGATTGCACAAATTTACATCGAAACTAGCTTCATCATATAGCTCTTCCAGAAATCAATTAGCGGCATCTTCGTAGCAAATTGTTGGTAAATAACACCAAATATGTCTTGAGGACATTTTGACAAGACAACCATTGGAAAGACAAGATTGCACATTTACATCGAAACTAGCTTTATCGTAGAGTCTTCTAGAAATCAATTAACAGCATCTTCGAAGCCGTATCTTTGGAAGCAGCCTGTGTGGAACTATCATGCGGCAACCGGGACTGAAGTCTGAAGCGGTCTCATGTCGCAGCTAATCGACGATCGATCGATACAAATGCAAATATGATTTTGTTTGTGGTTAATCGTATATAATTAGTTGCCTCACAAATACCCGCAATAAAACCCATTTAAGACTAGAAAGGCTATATAATGTCACAATACAACATGACCGTTTCTGGTCCAGTTCAATGGTATTCATACCAATCGCCTGGTATCCCTGTCAAGAGAACGACCGATAGCGTCAGTCAGCTATGTCAAGCCGCTAAATGATGTTGTGAAGGGAAGAGCTTGACCTACCTATGCTCCTGGATATATCCAACGACGACTCCCTGGTCAGACACGATTCGGTCTCCGAGGTCGTCCCCAGGCTGGACGTAGAAGTGTCCATGATCGAGAAACTTCCGCCGCTTCATCGGAACCACCCCCACCACCGCCGGCTGCAGTACGGCTGGGTACGATGATGTGGTGGTAGTAGAGGGGTCCGCATCGTGGCACCACTTTTTGTAGGTGACGTTCCTACTCCTACCGCGGGCAGCCCGCTGCACGCTGTACTCCTGAGTGTGACCCAAACAGATTGGCTGCATCGAATTTCCCAATATCATGCTCCTCCGTGCATTACCACAGTAGGCGACACCTTCTCTCTATTGATCTTTCAATTTGGCCAGACAAAGGACCACATACGTGAAATGAGAATTAATCCATCCAAATTAATCCATCAATACCTAGCGCGGAACCAATCTCCGATAACGAGAAAATTGCCATTTATGTTTGGATGATTACCGAGTTTCAAGATGAGGCGCCCCATATGGATGCTACAGGGTAAGAAACGCAAGCGTATCCTCATGGAGTAAGACATACCCATCTGGGATCACTAGAGTTTGTCATAAGAGAAGGAGTGGTAAGTAGGCCGACAGTCAACCATAGGAAACACCCCTTACCCACACCCTTCGGTTTTTGCACACCGCGGAGCATGGCATTGTTATTGTGAGGGTGCTCCGATGCATTGTGGGAACAGGTGGTCCCTTAACTATCAATGGGGCAAGTGGGGACACTAAATTCTTAATATGGCTGGTTACCTCCTGAGCGGTATTCGATCAAAAATCCAAATATCGATCGGGAACAGACCGCATTGGAATTGAGGATATAGGGGCGTGGTCTATATTTCTACAGGTGTTTCACTTCAAGGTGATGGATTCAAGATCACCGTTACATGACGTCAGGAGGAACCCCTTCTTGCCGTAGCTTCTCTATCACTGCCGGCGACGTGACGCGTTTTGCGTAGCCACGAGGCTTAAGTAATCTGTAAATTGTGCGCGGTTAACGCCCGAAAGGTGCACACATGACGTTCACATGACGATCAGGACAGGTAGGTTTGGGTCGTGCCGTGGTATCCCGCACACAGGCGTGAAATGAACGCTTGGGGACATGCCCCGGATAATATTTCACGTGCCGATGCCCCACTGGAGTCACAGTCTTGGCGCTAAATTTTGCGCGTCCTGGTCTGGAACGAGCATTTGATTGTTCTTAATCTAGATAGTGGGAGCAGAACTGTGCAACCCTGGGCGCCCATTTCCCCAGCTTATAGAAAATATTAACCCTTGCTTACGGGAACCTCATTATTCATAGCTCGACCTTTCCCGATATTTCCCGTTTTAATGGCAGGCATTATTTTCGATAGGACGGCACATTGCCAGTGTTCCGGAAAGCGGAGCTGTTGGTAATACAAGGTTAATGTTGCCGACCGAACACGCCAGCTTGTAGGGCTCGTAAGCACCGCCGAGCCAAACGGAGTGTGCAGCAAGTCAGGCAAGTCATTACATCGTCCCAAAAAATCAACATCCTTAAAACAATCTTTAAGACATCTTCCATTGTCTTAAGCTGTAGTGGTGATGGGAGTGTTCTTGCTAGACAAGAACGTAAAGGTGGTATCTCAGTGCACTTGCGTCAAGCTTGCGTCACTGCGGGGTTCGTTCACTGCGTCACCGGTTTGTTATTTTCTCCCATTTTTTTATGATTTAGATATTGCGTAATACGTAAAATTATGACTTAGAAGACGACAACTAAAATACACAAAACGTAAGAAAATTCGTTCTTTTTCGTTTCTGAAATTCGTTGAGTATCTTTCGAACCCCGCAGTGACGCAAGGTTGACGCCATTGCAGTGAGATACCACCTTTAGGTGCAAGATAGAAGAAGCTAACACGACGGAAGGCGGACCATATCCTTCAAAGCGTTTTTATCGATTTTGACGTGTGCGTTTCGCTGCAATTGTTTGACCGTGGCGGTGACGGATTCGATTGGAGGCCGGAAGGCCAGTAATGACCCATTAGCGTGACGTCATTCCATCATCATGAACGGTTTTTTTTGGGGGGGGGGCTTAGCTATAGAGTTATGGAGTTCACACTGTGTCAAACCCTGGACGTGGTTGGTCAGCGATAAATGTCTACACAGACCAATTTGCTTTTATGTCGCATTGAATTTATTATCTACACCTCTGAACTGATGTTACGTATGCATTGTCTACATTTATAGGATGCGCAATGCGGTATCAAAATGAAATTACACTGCATGCAGTTAAAATGTGTACAAATCAAGATAGGCCGTCTTTTGCTAAACCCATACAGTCCTATATCTTAAACGTTACCAAAAAGCGAGAATAAGCCAAACTTATATATTAGACTAGATCTACAATACTTTTACATGTATGTCTTGTCTTTGTTGACCTGTACTTAGCAGCCTCATAGTTGAGCACCCGGTTCCAATTAGTTGCTAACTGGAAGAAAGGGAACTACTTTGGGTAGGGCATCTCGGTTTGGGCCGCACCCACGTCATGGACGTAAAATGGTAGTCCCATGCTCGAGGAGGTGCCATGGGCACATTTACGGGGGGTGATCAATACGTTCTCGGCCTCAAATTTCAAATCATTGGAGTCATTACTTTCCAGGCATTCGTTTTTTTGCAAATCAGAAGATAAGTGGCGAGAAAACCAAGGGTGAATTGTGATCAGACATTCGAGTTTCCCACGCGGCCGCCGTATATTCTTTGTCATTAACAAAAGACATTGTCAAAACGTTTTATAATGATTCTCTTCCTATTTGAAGCAGAAAGAAGTGGGTGTCTGACTTCTAGCAGCGCAAGTTGACACACATACCTCAGGTCGCAGCTAAATTGTCCACATTTTTTCCTTTCTCCTTTACCTTTTAATGTTACTGGTTGTCATTTGCAAAGTAATGATCACAATAATTTGAATTTTGGTACACATTTATATAACACTTAATACTTGACTAATAATCTATGCCTCGAAATCTGAGTTGTGCTTATTATTTCTGGGTGAGGCCGAAAACTTATTGATCACCCCTCGTAAGTACAGTGCTAGCTACTGAAACAGTACGGACACTTGCTGCCTTTTGTGCCACTATATACTACGAGTGTCTGAATGTACGAATGAACCAGAACAGTGCATATTTTGTCCATGATTGACACAGGTATCTGTCTTAAAAAACAAATACAAAGAATTTCACAGAAGAAATAAATATGGACAGCAACATGAAACAATAAACAAAAGTACTACAATGCAATGTCACTTGCCTTGTCATGGTTGTTGAAAAAAGACACTTTCTTTTCCCCATACAAGTTGGATGGTGCCTACTAGTAATACATGTTGATCATACAAAAAAAAAAAAAAAAAAACATCCATGGATGACATCCACTGGGAACCCAAAAACGGATGTCAGCATGCGAAAACATTTTGCAGGAAAAAAGTTATCTTGATAATGAAACGATAAGTGGGAGGGCTGAGGAAATGACTAAACACAAAAATAATGGTAAACAGAAAAATATATTGTTTTACATCTTTTTCTTTGGCATTCTACAAGTATCCATTTTTTGATATTTCTTGCAATTTACGGCATATATTTCCTCATTTCACAGCTGTTTTGTACATTTTACAGTATGATCGAAAACGTTTTTGGGGGAGGGGAGGAAAAAAAATTCACTGCACGAAAACTTGAATATCCGGTCGTTTTTGGGGTTGCATATGTCCCGTGAAATCTGGTGTATCCGGGGCATGTGCAGTCATATCCTGTTATGACAAGCGCGGGTCCTGCATATTACCGCTTATGCCTGCACATCCGGTAATTAGACATGTATGGGGATATGCGTCCCTGCTCACGTCTCATGTCTTGAGTAATACCAAACAAGAGACCATCTTGTGTGTGAATTGATAGACGTAATGATGCTTTGTCATAAGAATAGGTTTGAGTAAGATTGGTAAAGGACATCCGCTTTACATAAAAGTACTCTCCAAGCGGATGTGTATTGACTTGTCTGGCATTTTCAGTCAACAAAACTCACAAACGCCTGATATAAACGAATGCATTGTTCTACAAGAACAAAGAAAGGCCTACGCACGAATGGCGCGTATCATCGTTTTCCAATGAATTGTTACCTAGAACGAACACTAAAAATAACTTTGAGCGCGTCGTATACCAGCGTTTGGTATTATTATATTCTTAAGCTTCGGTTTTACGTTTTTAGCTAATCAACTAATTTTACTTTTTTTTAAGCTTTTGACACAAAAGAAAACATGGCTTACCCACGCTCAAGTTTAATATTCGTTTTTTTTTTTTGCTGCGGCAGTTTGTTGCCTAGATTGAACTACACGAAATGGACATTATAAGTAAAATCTAACACGTTTGATGATAACATTCTCCACCATTCTATGGTGGGGTAGACATTTTACGCCCTAAGCTTATCAATGAAACGGCCGCTTCAGTCTAAAGACCAATGTTGTGCTTTTGAAACAAAAGAAAACATGGCGTATATGATATACCCACGCTCGCATTGGAAGCCTTCATTCGTTTTTATTTGTGGATAATGCTTGTTGCAAAAACAATATGTTTGTTACCAGACTGATGTATGAAATCATTAAAAATTGCAGTAACACATTTTCACCTAGTTCCTTGTGGGTATTGTTTGACTGTGAACTGGCCAGGTGACAAAAGCTGAATTTAGCTACAGTGGACCTCCCGACCTATTGTGTCTGTCTGTATGCAAATACCCATCAGAACTAGCCAATTGTATTTCACACAGCATGTAGGTGTTTGAAAATAAGGACCAATCAACACACATGTCAACATTTTCAAATTTTACAGTTGGCATTTCAGAGATAGACTTCTTTCTGTGAGGTTGCGCTTTTACGCAACGGATCCCGCGCCCGATAGCTGGATATCTGAATGCACGGCAGACAACGTCAGTGAACACAGGGATTTAGAATGATACGACCTCGAGACTAAACAACATCTTGCCGCGTGGAATTTGAACTGCCTACACTGAAGGATTGGATTCTGCTTGGAGTTTTAAACAACTGTAATTTTATAGCTAGTATCCAGCCTCGCGCGCGGGCAGGCTCTGTAGAGTACGGTGGGGTACGACCGACATGCCCGGTTGTGATTTTGCGAACGGTTTGAGACTACGTCACACGTCGCCATGTAGGGCTGGCTTAAAAGTTGCTGCCGGAGGCTGTGGTTGGCTCGGGTGATTTCTGCTTCGGCCCCGTGGACAGTGGAGGCTGCCCACCCGTGTCGCGATGGATTAATGGTTACCACAAATCTTCACGTCCACGTTTAGAAATTTTGCTGCAGCTGTGCTCCTGACTAACAAAAGTCTGTGCAGAAGACGGGTGGACAACAGAATGTATGATAGCGGGAATGCAGAACTTCACAAGACGTAAAAGGAGCGTCATTCCTAGCACATATGGAGGAAATCGTCAGGACAGTCTACAGCCCAGAAATACTTTGAAAAAAATAAAGAAAATTCATTCACCATTCAGAAAGAATAAAAGCAAAATAAACACACTACAGGGAGGGGGGATCCTAGGTAGGGCAGGGTAGTAAAACAAAGCTGCTTTCAATGACAAAGGGTATAATGAAGCCGCTCTAGCCGAGGCCTAGGTGAGATAATTAGGTGATAATTAGGTGCTAACAAGGGTGCATGTCCCGAATAGGCAGGCATATGCAGGAAATTTGGGTCGGATGAGCGGACATGGGCGGGACATGCACCGGGATGGCCAGGCACATATGCAGGCATTATCGGCCTCCATATGTCCCGCACACTAATTGTTGTGAATCTCCGGGTCATATGCAGGTCCGTCTATACCAAGTGTGCGGACGGCATATACCCGTTATCGGCCACATATTTTGAATATCTGGGTTTATATACAGGAGTATTCGACCCGGATATTCGCTTTTTCGTGTAGTGATTGATGCACACGAAGATGTCATCCGTATAATCAAATCAACATTGCTAGGCCCAATCTTGGTGTGTTTTCAATTCGGCTTGGCACCTCTTAAACAGAGAATAGCAGCAGGGCCAACCTACTGTCATACATTGTATTAGTAATGACATAATTTCCTTCATGGAAAATGAACATAAAAGTTATACTCAAAGTTCTTCTAGCGGATAACCATAAAATGTTAAATTTGTGGCATTAATTATAGCCTACAGGCCAAAAAGGAAATATCACTCTTTTACAAGTATTTTATAAATCCCACATAAATGATGATTGGGTCAATGTTACATTAACCCTCCTGTTTTGTTGGGAACAACTTTGAACCGTGGTGTGAACGTAAAAGTAACTGTGACTTACGTTGTGGGAAAGACGTTTTAAAGTCAACATTTAAGAGGACGACATCAAGGAAACAGATGACTGGGGGAAAATTTGAATCTATTCTTACTCCCAAAGGCCTGTTTTGTTGGGAACAACTTTGAACCGTGGTGTGATCGTAAAAGGAGCTGTGACTTACGTCATAGGAAAGACATTTTAAAGTCAACATTTAAAGGGAGGACATGAAGAAAACAGAGGAATGGGAAGAAAATTTGGATCTATTTTTTACTCCCAAGGGTCCGATTATACTTGTGCGTAGATTTAAGTCTGTAAAAGTTTCATATTGGAATTTTTTCATAAATTTTGCAGGGAAGAAATTGTTTTTGCTTTACATTTGACAGCCTGGTTATCGGACCAGAGAAAAAGTCTTCTTTTGCCGCAAACTTTACCTAAGTCATGATTTGATTATAATATATGGATGACATCCCCTGGGAACCCCAAAACTGATAAAAAATCAAATAAAACAAAATGTTTGACTAAATGAAAAATTGCCTTCAGTATGAAATCGCAGTGGTGAGGAAGGTTGAACAAATAACATAACACAAACAAATGAATACAAATCAATAGATTTTTCATTTTCATTCTTTTATCTTCTTTTTTGACTTTAGAATTTTGGAATATCTGCCTTCGTCTTCTGATATGTTTTTTTTTAATATACTGCATATATTTGCTCATGTCACAACTGCTTTGTATGATTTACAGTATGGTCAAAAACTTTTATTTTACTTCTGGTCAAAAACTTTTATTTTATTTCTGGAAACGGTAGAGAATTGATGCGGGCACAATGGATGCACTGTTCTGGTTCATTCGTACGTTCAGACCCTTGTAGTATGGTCATACATACATTGTATGATCAAATCAACATGACCTAAATCAAACACATGTCAATATGCAACTCATACAGACTTGAACATATGCATGTGTGTGTGAACGGGGCCTAAAACTTGCATATGTGTGTGTATCAGGGTACAGACCGTTCTCTCAGAATCTGTATTCATCATCATATTCCAGTTCAACATCATTTTCAAATCAGACAACCAACAAATCAAACATGTGTGGCCCAAAGGAATCTTCTTAACCGAAAGACAATTTTCTGACCCCATTTCCACAAGAGTTTGTGCGTGGATCGGTCATAATTCCTTTACCCAACGCAGTCTTATTAAATTAATACTTCCTGATCAAATTTTCTCGTTACCCGGAAATCTGAAAGGGTGGAAAGTTTATAAGAAGATGGATTGAGTAAAAAATCACAGATAACACTGTCAAGGAATCTGCGGTAACACTAAGGAAAAGTCTTCAATAAGAAAATTTTATTACACAACGTTGTAAGTACTATCATAGAAATCACTGACATAAAGGAAAATTATCATATAAAGCTCTTTCTAAACAGATAAACTGTAATATCCTATTGGCAACTACCTTGAGACAAAGAATAATGTCTTGATGTACAAATTGCATTTGGTACTAGGCATACAATGTGCATGTAAGGGGCTAGTGTGCATATACTTGATTCTTTAAGTGTTCAGTGGTTCAGCCAAGTTTTGAGACATGTCAATTTTGTCCTAAAGTCAATGTAGACTTTATAGTTTGGGTACTTTTGATACAAATGTGGCTGGAGTCTACATGTGATTGTCTACGGGGAGAGGTTTAATTTGAAGATGACAGACTGCGGCGTGGTACTGTCGGCTACCACCAGCTCCTGTCCGTCTGCAAGACCCAATTCTGGAGAAGAGGATAAACATTCAATCTTAAACATTTAAGACATCTCGTAACAAAATTTCCAAATGATAGTGTACAGTAAGGCCTAGGATAAAACGTGTTGTTTCCTGTTTCCCGACCTGCCCTAGAAAATACTACCGACCCTGGACTTTTTTTGGATTAGGCAGTGGAGTCAAATAATAGCTTCCAATTAGATTTTTATTCAGCCTGTTTAGCCTAAAGAAGGATAAATGTATCCACAAGTTTGTAACTGTTATGCACAAAATTAAAGTTTGACATTGAAGATATAAGTGCTCTCATGAATTGCACTTTATTTTGTGTGTGTGTGTGTTTTTGTGTGTGCACACTAGCCTACATTTGTAATGATTTGAAATCTTTTCAAACTATTGGAAAGACATCTGAGTGGGGTATTTACCAAAAAGTATAAAATCTCAATAAAAAAAATTACCTTTTCTAAAAATAAACAAGAAAAATTAACATCCACTGATAAAGAATTAACAAAGACAACTTTCATAAAGAGCAACAAAGCAACATGAAAAATTCTTACCTTCTAATGTTTTTGTTAAGTTATCTCGTGTCCTCTTCTCTATTGACTCTACCGTCTGTAAGGTATTAAAACACGGGGCACAGTGTTAACGACGGTGTCTGGCCAGTTATGGGGTTAACTCAAGCGTGCCGTCTGCCGAAGACATGACATTTAGTTTGCTTAAAATATTCAGGGACATCTCCGCTGTAAAATGGAATTTCCTGCAGCCAGGGATGAGTGGTGTCACCTTGGGACACCACACTTTACTGGGAGGAATGACCGGATATGTCCGGGATACGTTAAACAGATTTCGACAGGTCTTACCTGCATGTACAGCGTTTTGTTCCTCCCGTCAACGATAGCGGTGACTCCGGGTGCCTTCATCTGCCTGTAAAGTCAAAGAGGTTGAGGTTTTCATTTGTCTCCTTCCGAATATCCCAGGAACAGACAAAATTAATCTTTATGCACGAGATCTTCAGGAGACCCAAATCTAATACAAGAAGACATTATTAACTAAAGGAAAGATGAAATGACCCAAAAGGTGAACAGGGTTGGAAAATGGAGAGATTAAGCGGGTCAAAATAAAAAAGTATGCCAACGTCATCTGTGAAATAAACGTTTAAGTGCCCAAAGTGGAACAGGGAAAATCGCATTACGTACAAGAGAATGGTGTACAAATGAAATGATGGGGCCAAATATAGATACAGGTCTGCCATTGCTATGAATGATTTCAGTTAAGCTCCAACTGATTAGCACTGGGAGAGTTCAGTTCTGTGCCAAGTAAGGATACATGTGATTTAACGAAGGATTTATATGATTGTGGTCTGCAGTTAGGAGGGGAAGCTGATACAAGAAGACATTATTGACTAACTTTTAGGGCATTGCCGTACCTTGCTATGGTTGACACTTTTTCATGATTTAAAAAAAATGGTAATTCTACAGGCTTACTGAATAAAAGTCATAAAAAAACACTTTATCCTAAGTTATCCTAAGGATATACACCACTGAATCAACCAATAACATTACCTCTGCATGTGGCAGTGCTACAGAGGTTTAAAAAAAGGCCTATATACAAATGTAGGTTCATGATAATCAGTAACCAAGGTTGGACAGCCAATGGCATCCAATGACTCTTATGAGCAATGGCGTCTAAATTAGAGCCAATAGTGTGTTCCCAACTTCCCACCCATAAAACTTACATGTACATGAATGGCCGATGGCATCCCATTGCACTTCTGACCAATCGCAATCCATAAAACTTCCGGGTAATGGTAATTACCAACCCTTAACATTTTAACAGCCAATAACATCCCATGACACTTACGGTCAATGGTGTCCCATGTAACTTACAGCCAATGGCAAACCACGACACTTACGTTGCTTCATTGTCACACAGGTACTGGATGACATCCTTCAGTTTGGCCGAGGGGGCAAAGGTGAACTTCTGGGGGACCTGGCTACAGGCGAGACAGTCCTCCTGTGGGTATATGGGGGGGGGGGGGGGCAGGATATTGTTGAATGAATTGTATTCATCTATCTGATTATTCTGATACCAAAATGAAGATAAATCTCCCACTTGGGTGCTATGATGTGCAGTAGTTTGATCAGCACTAAACTTAAGAACATTAGCCTTCAGTTGCAGTATTCAAATATATGTGATAAACAACTTGAATCAAATATGGAATTATACTATCGTTGATTATCCTTTAATGAACATGATTATTGAATATAAAATGTATTACTGTAACCTGATGTAACGTTAGTTCACCTTTATCCGTAGAGTAACCTATATCCGTTGTATATAAAAATAGCGGATTTGGGGATCGTTTAGTCGATGGAAGGTAGTTTCACATTGCAATATTTTGAAACCCACGTCGCTGACCTGAAATCTCTATAATACCCAGTTTTTTAAAACAACAAATATAGGTTACCCCACGGATTAAGGTGAACTACCGTTAAATTAAGTTGCAGTCTTGGTGAGATAAAATTCAATCATCTTTGATATCTGCAAACTATTGTTTTTTCACTATCATAATTATCCTACTTATGTCAACAAAATCCTTTCCTCAACTCTTGAAAAACAGCTTAGGTCAAAAGTCTATTTCAAAGTGGAAGAAAAGATTTTAAACAAATTGATTAATTTTGTATATTAGTAACTGTTGAAAGACAATGAAGAGGAATGGTTCAAGTTGGGTTGGAAGATGTTTGCCCACCTTTTTCTCTGCTTCAAATGTGTACGTGTACAGGCCCTCTGTGTCGTTGAAAACCATATAGTTGTTCAGAGGGTTACAGCAGCTGAAATATGAACAGAGCGAGTGCATGATGAGTGTGTGTGGCAATGCAACACACGTCAATGTAAGTATCTGTATCTGCATGTATTTCGAACCCAATAACAAAGAATCTAAAGTTAGCTCTTAGACTGGACTATACACTTGCTATATTGCTATACACTATAGACTTTCATGTTTATGTGCAATTAGCCCAAGAATTTGCAATAAACTTCATTTCTTTGTCGCCCCAAGAGGAGATGGGTTGACAGTGTCAATGAAGATATTAGAGAACTGAACTTGCAAGAAGTCAAACCCCTTGACAGAGGCAGCTGGAGATCAGCTATCAGACCTAAATGACATACCACAACGTCCAACCCTTGCAAGACAGGGAACAATGGACGCTAATAAACTGGATATAGTCGGCACAACACACCAGCTTTGGAGGTCTACTGAAGGGTATATTATTTATACTGAACAACCTGTCACACCTTTGTACATCTTGCTGTAAGCATTGTTTAAAACTAATCTAATGAGTATAGAGTCGATTCCATATTACCGAGAGGGTGTTTCTTGCCTTTTGTTCTAACATTTTGGAAATCTTTGTAACAATCTAACTGTGATAAGTAACTATTTAGAACTATTTATAACATCTATGTGACGTTCTAAATATTTCTATAGTATTCAAACATGTTAGAAACATTTCTAACATAAAAAATATTTATTTCTGTTAGTTTCTAAACTGTTCCAACATAGATGTATCATTTGTGATCACATGTTCGAACATGGAAACAATATGATGAACTGGGTCAGTGGGCTGGGAAGAGGGCAATTCACACATCCCTGCCAAGTGCAGGAAATTATGTCTGTCTGCCACCTTCTCACAAATGACTCACCAGTGTATACTAAAGAAAATCTAAAAATACAAGAGCCAAACAAAGGACCAAGCTTAGCAGCTTTGTTTATGGGGTCAATAAAAGTTTTTATGGAGGGAAAAAAAATGACACAAAATGTTGGAACATGTTGGAACAATAACAAAAACACATAGATGTTTGAAAATTGTTCTAAATAAATAGATAGTGATATCATTACTTTCCCAAATGTTCCAACAAATATAAAAAGGTCCAAACATGTTTAAACTTTCATTTTGAAATGTTTGAACAATTTCGAACTTTAGTGACTGAAATGTTCTTTTACTCAAAATAGTTCAAACTTATTACAAATATTATTTCAAAACCATCTTGGTGACTTGGAATTGACTCTACTAATGACAAATTTTTGAACTCAATTCTTGGTTGACAACCCTGCTACTTGAAAGCATGACTAATTCTTGTTCTTTTCTGTGCTGGTATTAGACACTAATTGTTTGGTATACATTTACATTCACCAAACATTAGCTGACTTACCTTGTTGCAATTTTGAAGACTTCCGTGGCACAGGAAGCTAAAAGCAAAAGAAAGTAGAAAAAGTGTTTATTGAAACAGGAAAATAACAGTGAAATTCTATAAAAAGAATAACACACTACACTAATCAATTTTACGTTTATTACGGATAGACATCCAGGCAAACAATATTTAAATACAATTCAATTGCTACAACTTGATAAAAAACGGACATTTTGATTGAATTTTGCATACGATCCTAAGAAGTCAGTGTTTCAACCAGTTTTTCGAGTTGGCTGTACTTGTATTGAATTGTTCTGCCTGAAGAAGACGCTGAAGAGTGATGGATGTCACTCGAAACATCCGAAAGTAAGTCTCCATTTTTGATCCCGTCGTAGAGATTGAATTGTACTTGAATATGCTAATCAATGGTTAATTGTTTATGACGTCGTCAATATGTTCTTCCCACGAGCGATTGATTACCCTGCTGGGCTAGGGAAGTTTTAAAATGCTCCTGTGATTTTTGTGGTTAATTTTTGGCAGTTCCCTTATGCATAATTGATGGGCAATCATTACCCGTCCCCATGAGACTAATCTGTTCAATCAAGTCCAACCTGCAATGACAGCGTTTGTGGAAGCCACCGCTGGGATGATGTGCTTCACAACACCTGGAAAAAAAGAAAAATTATAAATCCTAAAGATATTACTCAAATGCGGCAATTCTACCAAGTAATAAATGAGTTATTAATTTGGGGGGGGGGGGGGGTAGTGATAAGGCCATGTTGATTTGATCGTATGGTTGACATCCTCTGGGAACCCAAAAAACTGATGCGAGTGTACAAATACAAAATTTTGTCCCCCCCCCACCCCAAAATTGTGAACATTCTGAACAAGGTTTTAACAAAGTTGATGACTCAACACTGACACAAAATATAGCATAACAAACAATAGATTCGTCATTTTTGTTCTTTCACTTCTTTCTTGAATCTAGAATTGATTTTTGCATTTTCGATATTAGTATCGGTTTTCAAATTTTCTTTGCAATTTACAATATATATTTATTCTTTTTGCAGCTGCTGTGTACAGTTTACAGTGTGGTCAAAATTTTTTGTGTGGAAATAGCCAAAAATTTTACATGTGCAGATGTCATCCATATAACCGAATTAAAATGGCCTTACTAGAACAAGGCTAGTATGTGATACCGTAACACCAACACCTGAAGACCTAAAAAATCATAAATCATAAAGATATAAGTCACCTAACAAAACTTATGAATTACACATCTTTTTTGATAGTGATTATTACCACTAAGCTAGTGTGTCCTACTAGTATGGCTATCGCATGGCAATACCCTATTTATCTGTGGTCTTACACATCAAATTGAATATTTGAATTAAACATGAACCTTTTTGGTTGTGCCTTACTGTTCCGAATTGAAGAATGTATCCAAAATGTCATCAACTACAAAATGTAGGTGCCAATTACTGTGCTGGAAAGTTTGATACCGGTACGTAGGCCCCCTTTCCTGCTCTCTAATATATTGCCTGTACCTCCCCTTTCGAATGGTTCCCTGCTATTTGGCACATCTTATTAACTGGCTGTCTAATCTTCATCCAAAAACCTGTCTTCTTTGTCACAATCAAACAAGAAAGATTGTTCTCTACCTTGTGTAAGTCTGTAGGTGACCCCGGATATTCCGTACTTCTCCGCCCGTTCCAGCGCCTTGTCGTAGATCCACTTGATGTGCGCGGGGTCGTCTCCGTCTATCCCTATGTCCTCTATAGTTAGTAAACATTTAAAGGCATGTTAGATACATGTAGCTTCATCAGTTTAGCAGGTCATCATAGAGAATGGAATTCCTCTTAGTGTCTTACACAATCAAAAATTTCTTGTTTCATTGTTATTAGGTCACAGCAATGGATGACATGAGCACACTCATTAATTTTTCCTGATTTTGAAAAAACAAAACAACAAAATACAACAATGGTTTTATTAATTTTTCCGATACTTGAATTTCAGGAGTATTCTGTATAATACATTACATAATTAGCTTAAAAAAATCTAGGTGCATTGGTGCACCAACAGTAAAATATTAGGTGGAACACAATTTTTGTTGCACAGCGGACTCAGTATTTTGAGCCTTGATTCAAAACTAAAAAAGACATTCATGTACATTCCATGGCAAATTTATTCACACATATCAGCCTATGGGATTACTTCATGTAGCATTCCCAGGATGATTTGCATACAGTTACCACCACTTACAGTTGAGTGATTCTATGATTGATTCATTGCATTCACACACTAACCAACAGGCTTTTAAACAAAGTATTTGATTGGTTAGGAGAATCAAATGGGAGATTGACTTAAAGGAAAGGTCAAACAGAGGTCATAGCAACTGTGTATACAACATGCAATGGTAGAATCATTACTTAATAGATAGAAGGCCACACAAATTTAATAAATTGTTTCTCAGAATCGCGTGCTCCTATGAAAAAAATTCACTGTACCTTCCATGCAGCAAATTTTTCAACATTCAATCAAGCCATTTCATAACCCTCTATTATCATGATGGTAAACTAGATTACATGTAATTGTGTGTTGTTAAAAGGTTTTTATAATGTGGGCAAATATGTATTTATCGTTGCAGTAAATTTTTCATTCATGAAGGGCATAAGTATGTACATAAAAACTGTACTTTTGATAAACTTCAACAATCAGGTGTAGTTATTGTACAGTGGTAGTGTTCATTTGCTCCTTTCGAGCTGAAAATTTATTAATCTTTATGTTTTGTATTATCATTTGTATTCAGTCTTAACCACGGAAATAAATTTCTTTTTTTTTGCCATCGCTAAAAATTTTTTCTGAAAAATCCGAGAACCAACAAGTTAGATTGGTGTGGCCTAAAGATTTGAAAATACAGAAATTTGCACAAATTTGAAAACACATGACTTAAACAGTGACTACAGTCAAACCTGCCATAGAGGACCACTCAGGGGACTGATAAAACTGGTCTTTTTGGACAGGTGATCACTAGTACTATGGACAGGACTCTTAATGCTTATGTCGATGGGAAAAATTAACTAAGGACCAATGGAAAGTGTTCACATTGACCAGTTGGATGTAGTAGAGGTGGTCACTTGTACAGGGATGACTGTTATCGTCTTTTCATTTTCCTTTGTTAAGTTCATGCTCCAACTTTCACTTATTACGATATAAAAATATCATAGCATTAGCAGGAAGGACATAAAATTCACCCCTTTCCTCTAACGGCTTACCATTATCTGAGTACCGGACGAAAAGAGAAGAAAACATAAACACACAAACAAAAAAACAAACATTGAAAGGCAAATGAAACAGAATTGATCAGAGCAGAATAGAATGAGACAGAAATGAAGAAAAGAATGAGGTCGTAAAGATCAACAAGTCAAACGTAATACAGAATACTCTACACAATCGTGGAAAGAAACCAATGAAGAAGGAATTGAAATGTAACAAAAGACAGATTTGATTGAAGTGAGGGTTATATAATAGAGAGAAGAACTTGGAATGCCAAGAATTAGTTTCTTGGAAACACTACTTACCTCCAAACGGTTTCTCTTGGGGCCATAGTAGTATCCGTACCCACTCTATACAGTGTTCGGGTAGGCGTGGGGTGTGTGCAATGGTACACATGGGGTAGGTCACCTGACCAACAAAATACAATTATTCATGAGTGTAGATCATAGGAGACAGATTAACAGTATGTTCATACATCAATATTACAAAGTAGTCTTATTTTTCTGACACATATTACATGCCTATCCCCATGTACATCCCTATGCAGCTTTAAACTTGTCATGCTCTCTTTTAAAAGAACTGTTTTCAATAGACTAGTATTTTCTGATCAGTATATCATTGTATCTATCTAACTTCACAGACTATTAAAGGGTAAGAAGTCAAGGAGGGCTGGAAACAAACAAAAAAACATTAAAAAAAAACTGAAACCAAAATATTTCCTCTACAACGAAATACAGGAAAACTGCAATAAACAGTATGAACACAGTGAAGGAAAATAATAATAATGAAGGACAAATGATAAACTAATTTCAAAAGCTAATATATTGATAAATGCTAACCGATAACCACCAACCGATACATGTACAAAATATCAATCACGATAACCAACAAAAGAACCGATAACAAAATACAAACAGAACCAAAGTTGTACAACAAATAAATCTAAATGAGAAGATACAGAGGTATACCCTTGCTGTCTCGTCATATTACATGTAGTAAAAATAGAATAAGTGCTCACAGCCTGAAAATAAATAGAAAAAGGGCCATATAAGAAATATGCTAGAAAGTCTGTAGATATGTCTCAGAAGCAGTGGAAGACAACATTTATCTTTGGTTATTCCTTCAAGGCTTCAACTATACTGGTGTACAAAAACCTTAGCATAATCCTCATCTTAAAACAAGAGTCCATAGGACACAATTCTCTGTGACGTAATAATAATGGTGTTTCCAGTGTGGCTAAGGTGTTTGATACCTTATCTAACTACCAACTGGCCTTGAGGTTGACAATCTACATCAAGTAATGATTGACAGAGACGTATGGGCTGCCATCACAACTCGAGACCGGAAGGACTCCCCTTAAGCAAGTAAGTAAGCACATGCCAGACAAATCCATAAAAAGGATCTTGATTTATAGAAAAAAAAAAACAGACTCAGACAAAATAAGTTGTTCAAAGTCTGAAAGTCTCATGTCAGCAAAGTCATGACCAACCATAAAACCTCCTTCGAATTCAGGAGGTAACCCTCCTTACCGGAGGTAAAAATCAAAACAGATCAGAGGAATATATTTATAACGAGGGTGATGCGGAATACACCGTGTTGTATTTTATTTATGTCATACCCACCTGAGAAAACCACTGTTTTGATGCGAAATGCGCCAGAAGTTGAACAAATTTGTTGACCTCGAAAAAAAAAGCGTTGCAACAGTAATGTTCCAACGTCCGAATCAGGTACAGGTGTATTCGAACTTTCGATGGCGCCGTACTCGGCCCACTTGAAACAGTTCGATTTATTCGAATGGAGCCCGTGTGATAAGCCCGTGCCATACGGAATGTCATCACCCAGTCCGGAACACCCGTATCCAACGTTTTCGCGTAACAGGTATGACATAAATATATATACAGCTTTTCATGTAATAATATTTCAAAGCACTGGAAGAGGAAAAACGGAACAAAACTGAGATTTAGACAATCATATCACTGTTTTCATTGTCCTCGTCATCGGTGACCAGGCCATTGTGAAATCATCCGTGTGTCTAATTAAAAATTCACTGACTCACTACTTTCATCTATTCATAAATTCACTGACTGACTCACTGCCTCCCAGTCAATGAATTACTGACTCACTCTCTGACTCACATGTTACAGTGCCCTACATTTGTACTTACAGTTGAAAAATGCTGCTCCATTGCAGAGTCAATACAGGCAGTGATCCCAGACAAACACAAATTTATTCCTGTATACCTCCAACCATCTAGTATACATCTGTGCCTACAAGTACCATGCCATACCTGTGGAGGATACATCTCCAGTATACAGACAACACAGGCAGTGATCCCAGACATATATAAATACACCTTCATTCAACATTTCTGTCTCTCCATCCATCCATTCATCTATTCATTATGTGGGCGAAGCCCAACATTTAGTTTTTCCTCAGATATTTGCATATTCCAACCGGAAATCAGAAAAAATGGAAGCTGTAAACATGCACTCCACGTTTCAAGCTTTTTGATTGGCTTACAGTCGCACTTTCTCGGTTTTACATCAGAGGTGAACCTATCAACGCACAGAACACAATCGGCATCGACTTTGATAATAGCCAATCAGAACTCAGAAAAATGGAAGCTGTCAACATATACTCCGCGTTTCCAGCTTTTTGATTGGGACAAAGTCGCGGACTGTCTCCGGTGTACGCAGAACTGAACCAATCAACGCACAGGACACAAAATGGCATTCGGCATGCAGTTTGACAATACTATAGCAGCTGAGACGACCAAACAGGCGCTCAAGGAAGAAGTTGCCCGCCATGGAATGAACGAGATTGATAAATTTTCACACAAAAACGTTATCTTCAGAAAATTAGACCTTGGAATCTTGCAAATTCAATGGTGAACGGACGTGTTCAAGCAACGAAATACATTTGTATACCTGTTAAAACGTGCACTTGTAACATGTAGCACTGGCTCAGTGGTATTATTCACGCGTGGTAAATCCACGCTCCGGGATCGAATCCGTGGACAGATAGTGTTTTTTTAAATTTTTTTTTCTTTTTGCTGCATTTTCGCGAAAATGTTGCCTTTCTTGTTGCTTCTTTTCTTGCGATTTTTGCTTTCTTTTCCCTTCGCCCACATCCTGCATTTTTTTCAAAAATGTTGCCTTTCTAGTTTATCTATCCATCTATTTACTTTATCCATTCATTTATCTAGATCTATAGATCTATTTATCCACTCCTCCCTCTCCCCCTCCCTCCTGAACAGTTACATTACCATTCCTAGGAGGATACAGCTTCAGTGTACAGTCCATACAGGCAGTGGTCCCAGACATATACAAGTAATGTTACACCTTCATTCAATCTGTCTCCATCTTTTAATCCATCCATCCATCCATCCATCCATCCATCCGTTCATCTCTACCCTACAAGTACCCTACCTGTGGAGGGTACAGCTCCAGTGTACAGTCCATACAGGCAGTGATGCCCGGCAGGATGACCCTAGCGTTCCCCTTGAACCCCTCGGTGCCCCCGTCTATGAGAGGGATGATGGAAGACTGGTCCACAGAGCCATCCTCCTCGTAGTTTATCAGACTCAGCTGTGTTTTAATTCAGCACAGAAAGTTGTCAAGAAACAGTCACAAGAACAAGATGTTTAACAACAAAAAACAAGGTTTGAAAGCTACTGGCGATAAAGTCAACCTATGTAATATTATAGACTTAGAAGTGGAGATAATCTTGATAAGGCAATCTGTTTGAAATTGATATCTACTGCACCCATACTTGGAGCGGTAAAAACAGTGCAGAAACAAGGGGTGCTAGGATTCCCTAGTTTTGTAACCCACAAAAATTAGGCCTTGATGCAGCCATGGCCAGAACCTCTGTCCTACCAAAAACATAGACAGTTGCTTTGCCAGTTGAGCTATTTGTACCAGTGTTACCTAATGGCTATTTTGTTATGTTATTAACTGTTTTAGCCTATGTCACAAGTTTTAATTGCTTGATGACCGAACAAATAAAAAGAACACAGGCCAGTAGGCCAGTAAAAACAATATGTTTTCCTTCAGAGAAGATATAATGACATCATTATATGGGGTTTTTGAATAATTTCAAAGCTGCAAATAGTTGTCTGGTTGAACTTGAAGCATCAGACATATAGATTTGCATACACTTTTATATTATATAATACATGTACAAGCTCATTTACCAGGCAACTTCCAGTGTGGCAGACAATATTTAGTTACATGAATGCAGACACCCTATATCATATTACTCTCCTTAATCACAGAGTTAGACATCAGGCAAGCACCCATTACAGTTGCTGTAGAGTGTTTCCATCTATATGTACAATCCATCAGAAGTTCTTGGATTCCAGCCACTGGCTTGCTACATGCAGTTCTGTTGATAGTTGCTAGGAGGCACTTGTAATCAGAGGAAGCATTTGATCATCATTCAGAAAGAATGGATTCATTGCTGCAGTTTCCTCCTTTAATGATATTTTTCCGTCCCACTTGTCTTTTGGGAGCTCGTGCGTGTTGACAATTTTTGCTGATATGTCTGTCATTTATGTTAAATTATCATATAAATTTGAAAAATGTCCTAAAAGCTTCCAACAGCTGAACTGAAGATGTGTATAAGGGTACAAACATTCAAAGTCGAATAATTTATTTATTACAACAACAAACAAAAAAGAGTTGAGACTTACCACCATTCCATTCATCCAACGTCGTGCAAGAATTGAATCCAGCCCGCACACTATGATATGAAATTCTGTAAAAGATATTGAAAGAACAAAATTAAACGTTATTTTTTAACTTACATATGAACAATGCTCCTGAAACTGAACTTGTACTATAGTCATGTATGACTTTCCAAAACACTTCAAGTATCATGAATACTGTATAGGTACATCACCTGGTTGAAAACAACATGTAATATACAAACAAAAGCACAAATATCAAACAATATACGATGAACAAACAACTCACGTCTGTAGAACTCTCCATCAAAATCTTGAATTTTTGCATAGTGTCTGAATAGATCTAAAGTTAAGGCCAACAATGGAATAACCCCAGGATTAAAAAACATCATTTGCAAGCAAACCCAAAATGTTCCCCCTCCGTCCCGAGACAGAAATTTGCTTGTTGGGATGGAAAAACAAATTCACCCTGTCTGTCCAAAAAACCTCAATTTGATGAAATACAATTGGATACAAGTGTAAGCTCAAAATGACATATTTAACAACAAAAGTTAACAACATGAGCTCCTTAACAATGAGTTAGTACTGTGGAAACAGCCCAGAATACATCAGATAATGTATTTCATTTTGAAATGGATACGGTGTTACTCTGCATCCTGGAACTCTGGTGTTCACAAACTCTGCTGCAGTTTCAGCCTTGGGCTTCCCAACATCTTTGGGTCTGTCAGGGACACAATACAATACTGGTGAAGTGTAAGACATAGTGAAGAATGACAAGTAGAAACATAGAAAAATGATTATATTGGCATATCAGCAACATGTGTAACATAAATATCTTTCACTTACCAGTAATTTTCAAGAGGGAATAAAGTTTGTCTGTATTTCAAACTCGGTAAACTGCGTAATGGCATATACATAACATACCAGGTTCACACTGAACAGTTATAGCTGCATATCTGGACAAATCTAATCTATCCACTCACAACAGGAAGGACCTTTACTGTTTTTGATAAGTGTGGTGTGCTTGATGCATGGATCTCGTCAACCATATACCTCAATTTAGCGCCCTATCAGAGGAATGTCCCAAACCATTTTAGCTGGGTACTCATTTTTGCCTGAATTAAGTGAGCAAATTCATAATAAGTGCCGTTCCCAAGTCATCACAAGTCAGATATATCAGGGGACTCAAACCCAGGACCTCTGAGTTTCAAGCCAAACACCCACCGTTCTGTATGCTAAGCCACAACGACCACCTTATACATTTTTTACTAGGTTTTTCTTCAAACAACATAAAAGTTATAACACAGAGCCAGATAGTTACACTTTTACCAAGATCAACTAAGAAAAGCCTTTTTTTTACAAAAGATGGAAGAGGTCTGACCTGAAGAGGAACTGCCGGTTGAGGTTGGACACATCGATCTTGTCCATGTCAATAACGTGGATGTTACGGAAACCCATCAGTGCCTGCATCACAGGGGGGCATGGTTACAAGTAAGTACACAACCAGCTATTAAGACTTAGTCTGGTACATAAGTGTAGATTTGTCCAGCTTATTACTGAAGTCTCAACCCTGACTAGATTGGAGTTTAGTGTACACAAAATAAACTTATAAAGTGTAAAATAGGGATGGTATCCAGAGTACCGGTGGTAAAACATTTCAGTATCATATTTCTTGTAATATGTAACAGTATAACAACAACAAATAACATTTTAAGCACAACATTTGACAGTATCATTTTCCTATCTCAACTAGATTTCCATATACATTTACAAGGTAAAAGGAACAGCCTTACAAAAACCTCTTCTCTCTTTCTTTCTTGACAGTGGATACATTATGCTTTGAATGAAATGTTTTTTATATGTTTTCTAGACATGTATATGTGTAGATATATCTTACCAAGTCTTTTAACAGCTCACAGCCCAGCCCTCCTGCTCCAATCACCAGAATCTTACACACCTCCAGCATGAACTGGATAGTCTGGAGAGGGAAACACACAGTATGTGGTGTTAGTAAGCAGTACTAGTGTAATCTTACACAAAACACAGATCAACCTGCATGTGTAAGAAATGAAATCCCTAGAGAAGACATTTGACGCTCACAAGCGGAGAGACGTCTGTTGAGAGAAAAAAACATCAGAAAATGCACCTATGCTTGGTGTTATTTACTTGAACCACAACCTAGAGATGGAAAAAGAGTCAAGATTAGACAGGACTCGTGACATGGTGTCAGAAGTGGGATTTAGCCTGCAAAGTTGAAAAGAAATTCTCTTTCTTATCAGTGCTTCCGGTAAGCAGAGAAAGCGTAAATGTACAATACTAATTTGTTTGTTTGAACCTTTGTTTATTCATGAGAAGCTCAAATCGGCCAGCAGGCCGCTTTTCATTGAGGTCATGAGGGAGGTCAGGGTCATATAAAATATAATACAGATACAGATTTACATTGAGTACTATTAGATTCATCAACCTATATCACTACATATACATTGTACAAAACATATAGTGGTGCAGATGGCTCAGTGTTCATAGACCGTGTCCGTTCGTTTTGGTCAATAACTTTTACTTCAAGAGTCTCTTAAAGCTGGTCAGATTTGGAGCCGTACGTGTGTCTGGTGGTAGGTTTTTAATTTTTAAAATCTTTGGTATGACCAGGCTGGGGTTTAAACCCATGACCCCTGAATGCTCAATCATCGAAGCAATGAGAAAACTGAAGTATGTACCTCCGGACTGGGTTCGAAGTCAGGATGTGCGAATGGTCCGGCCCTTTCCAGCATCTTCTTGACATGGTTCCACCTGTCTGGCCAGCTGCCACCTGGGCTGTCCACTCGCCCATCCACCATCATCCTACATACAACACACATACTGATATTCAATGGTCATTGGTCATCAAGCGACAAGAGAGAAGGTAAGAGCCTACATGTATAATGTTCCAAGTATTTGACCAATCATACATGTACCAGCTCACCCTCACTTTTCTTGAGAAGTGTGTTAGGTTCTTTAGCATGCTAGTCTTCCATACACAGGGCCATTTAAGATTTAAACTTCCATTCCAAAGGATGATCTATGCCTGAATAGGCTTCAAACCATCTCCCTCTGCACCCACAAAAAATTTGATCCATATGGCAGAGCAGTGGGGTTGCTTGCTTCTTTCACCACAGAGACACGGTACTCTGATTGCACCCGTCATGCGTTTCTGAATGGTTCAAAACATTTACAAGGAAGATCTTTACTGATTACTCAGCATAGATGCTCTGTACACCACTAGCTCACTGTTTTACTACATTGATATTGGTTATTACAAGGATGTTTAACTTCCTTGGTTGTAATGTTACTATACATACAGAAATGTTTGTGGTAGTTTTATATTTGCGGTAAGCCATTTTCTGCGTGCTTGCCTCACTGCTTGTTCGTGTGTTTTGCAGTAACCACTTCACCAAACTCAAAACCATGTGTGAAAGTTTGTTCCGTCTTTTCCCCTCGTCTAAGTGCTTCATGTACAAACCATACATTGTGCAGTATTATGATGTGTAGGACTCGGGAGGCACCTGTTACAGTGACAACGGAGTCGGAAAAAATACTGATAGACTTCAACCTGATCTTTGAAAATTAGATACATATCAAGCTACGGCTGCGTGGCGCGTTGGATACAACCAATCCCTCGATCTTGGAAGTTCTTGGATGGGGAATCCCCCAACCAAGTACGACCAGATTGCTGTAGCCTCACAAAGCTTTCGAAGAAATCGTTTTCCGGGAGGGACGTAAAACGGGGGTCCCGTGCTCAAGGAGGCACCTCGACCACGTTAATCAGCCTCATTACTCAACACATTGGGTACCTACAGTACTGGCTACAAAATACACCAGATATTATTATATCCAGTGGGTAGATACGGTTACAACATTGACAATCGATCACACCAGCACTGCTGAAAACTGACTGTTCTGTCAGTCTGTAGCCAACCTTGCTCAGTTGTTAAATAGGTGATTTCGGACTTTCAGTTTTGGTGTGTAAAGGCACAAGGGTTTCCATCACTGTGATCATGATATGCGGTGAAGATAAAGATGATGATGACTGTATGTAGCATTATATGACTGAGTGAGAGCTATTGCAAACACTCCCTACCATGAAAATAAATCCCCAAGAACTAAATTCACTTACTGGTACAGGAGTCCAGAAATTACACATATAAATTTTTGGATGGTGAAATATTTTTTGTCCAAGTCGTATTTGTTGGAGTTGAATAAAAGATGCTTGTGAAAAAAAAAAAAAAAAGCTTGGAAACAAAATATAACGAAAACACAGCACCAATGGAAAGTCTTTCTACGAGCATCAACTTATTTTATGCAAAATAAGATGTTTATGAATTAATGTTAGTGCAAAATCGGTGCATGATCATGACAAAATATGTGGGGAGGGGGGCATCGAACGTTTGTGAAATTATGTTTCGCTGCGTAAAGGGTATTTGAAAGACAACCACATACGGTTCGTCGACTTGATTCGCCATCCCTGGTCTTGGCTACGTCACAGTGTCTAAATTTTTGCTGTCACGTCGTTTCTGGCTGGTTTTGACTTAGGAAAACGTTGTGTTGGAACCGGTGGCACTAGTGCTATAAAAATATCCCAGGATGCGCCACGCGCGGGAGGGGGTTTCCCCAAGGATCTTTAGCCGCCTGGCGGTTTGTAGTCAAACTACAGGCCAGGCGTTTTCGATATCGAAAAAGGTTTTGGAGAAAAAGCTTCATTGCGATACTAAAATATTTGTTGATCCACCTGGTTCTGCGTTAAATTGACTTTGCTGCAAAATGGTGACACTTATTTGGTCGTAAACTTTTCCCTATAAACCCGAAAAATACACGCGACCCGCTGTTGATCCATGCAACTGTCACCTAATCAATTTGACACCCGTGTTGAACGCGTGCCTTTGTTTTTGCTTTGCCGGCGTTCGCCCGAGGTTCGCCCGATTTCCAATTACAGTACTGTAGTCAAACTTATTGTATTGCGGTGAAGCAGACTGGTCTGTTCACTTTGTGGCTCTTGTGGTGGCCTTTGGATTGGTTTATCACAACATCCCTGTCAATATTCCTGTTTTCAGTGTGCCCATCCACTTCACTCATGTCCTAGGATCCTAAATATTTCCCACATCTCAGAAATTAAAGTTGATACAAATGTATTGGCTTTTTACAAGGTTTATAGTGGTAGTTAGGTGGGTGTGGGTGCTTGGCCATGGATGGATGGATGGATGGAAGTTGTGGATGGATTCGTATGATGTTTGATATGTGGATAGGTGTCGGCAAAACGGAACTACTAGTAGTAGTAGGCAGGTATCAGCTCGTGGAACTCTAGTTATACAGGTGTCGGCGAATCGTCTGACAGCGAAACGTCTTGTCGGTGAATTGCCCTGATGGTTACAGGATCAGGATAGTCTCGTCATGTGGATTGTAAGAAAATAGGACAGTTACTCGTGTCGACTGGGACCGGTCGACCGTGATTCACTATTCAACGGTTTCTGCGTCTAACACATTGTTTTGGGTAAAGAAAATAGTATCGTAGTTTCACAGAACTTCATCAATGCATGAGTCTGAACAAAACAGAACGGGGTCATCTAAGTTCAAACCCATGATGTTCTGTTGATGTCAGTAAGATTCTAAATTCCTCAGGACAACGCCATGGTAACAAGGTGTTCTAGAATGATCCATGATTTTGGCAGGTATGGACAGTTTTTTTCTTCATGTTGTTTTTGTAGAGTTTCTTTTATACAAAACCAAGAAAGACCCACAAATGCTGCTTTCATTGGTGTCAACACCTTTTACACTGATTTAAGTTACCAGTATCTCCCCGTAGATTGATACCTCAAGGTACAAAAATAAAATCACCCCTTCTCTTCCGGGCATGGAATGTCCGTTTCGAATGTTTCAAATGTTGAATTTCAAATCTCGCACTTGTGACTTTGACACCGTGGAGGAAGGTTCTACCTTTTCTCTCCGAGTTCGAATCGCATTCTGAAGCCTTTGAGAACGACGTTCACTTGGAGGGATTCCAACATGAGTTGTTTCTCGCCGATCTTCACTTCGCCTGGCGCCGCGGAGCAGTGCGCCTGGGAAGTCATGAAACCTTTCCGGGTCTTCGGCCCCGCCTGGATGCGGAACGCCGGTCGCCCCGTCAGGCAGGAGCTCCCCGACCACGTCCGCTTCTGTGAAGACTGCGGGCAGCCTCACGACGACGTCGAGACCACCTGGACGGTGAGAGGAGGGTACCTGGCGCGCCTCAGGCCTCCTCAGGGCCCCGCCTGTGACACCTGTGGCCGCCGTACTGGCATGACC
The DNA here is from genome assembly GCA_019207045.1 of Branchiostoma floridae x Branchiostoma belcheri. Taxonomy (NCBI): domain Eukaryota; kingdom Metazoa; phylum Chordata; class Leptocardii; order Amphioxiformes; family Branchiostomatidae; genus Branchiostoma; species Branchiostoma floridae x Branchiostoma belcheri. Next base: position 19,183,734 of record CM033027.1, read on the forward strand.
AGTACCATACGGCTCGTACGGTGGGGACAGGGATGGCGAGTCGTCGAATGGCACCGCTTCGACTTCCTCCTCATGGGCGCTGACATCTGGGGGACGCTGGACGAGCGACCTGTCTCCTTTCTGGTGGAGGACCACTGGGATGACGACACCTACCGACCTGGCGACGAAGTCCACTTCCACCACTTGGTAGGGCTGGTCGAGGCTCTTCGCCAGGGGGCGCCCTCTGAGATTAAGGCTGCTACTGACGAAATCGTCGACTGGATCAGCAACGAGGAGACCACGGTTGGTGTTGCGATGGACGACGAGCTGTTGGACGTGGAAGAGGACCAGTCGGTGCCTTGGGTCGTGGATGAGGAGGACCTCTTCATGCAACATCCACAGTAAGGCAGACACTGACATTGTTTAAACGACTGCGACTAGGTGACTAACATCACAGCTATATATCGTATCGTCGTACCGAAGACACACTCTAGACCATTACAACACGAGACTTTTCACGTACGGACAGGGTGGTTTGACGAAAATAGACCGTTTGTAACATTTGAAACTTGGACGGAAGACGGATTGATCATCATCTTTGACATTCCGGAGGTGGTGGGGGAGAGACGAGGACGCCGCTTAGAACAGCATCCTGCCATCTGGGCACATTTTTGGACTGTTGCATCCTCCGAAGTTTCCTTTTTGTTTGCTAATGTTTTATTTTTCGACTCTGACACGCAGCCGACAAAGTTGACAGACAGCTATAGCCAAGCAAAAAAAAAATCAATTAACGTCCCATCTATAATCAGATAATTTTTCATCTGAACGTGTTTCTTATAATGCTAACCATTCTTTTTTCTTTCTTAAATTCGTTCTTAACGTTATATAACACATAACGAGGTCTTCGAAACGTTTTCGTCATGTTCCATCGAATTGTAGGCTTAAGACGATGCGGATATGTTTGATTGTTATGTAGTTTACACCGCAGTATCGTAAGACAAGCACCTGCTAAGTGTCTCCAAATTTGAACTTTCATAATTAAAATTCATAGATGTGAAAAAAGGTATGTACTTAAGTTGATATGGAGTTGCACATGATCTGTGCGGTTTGGACATAAGAGCACTGAAAAGCATTCTAAGGAAATTCTTTTTCAACACGAATCGACGAATCGAATAAGCTGTGACGTGAAGTGTCGAAAAATTCACATGACAAAAAATCGTCAAAGAATGTTTCTCTTCAGGCCCGTTTGGCTCGTGAGATAGAAAAGCTAAATTTCCCCCGGCAAAAGGAGACCACCTTGACGTGGTGCCGGGGCCCAGGTGCCGAGACGGTTAGCGTGTGTGTTTACCGTGGCCCAGATGCCGAGACGGTTAGCGTGTGTGTTTACCGGGGCCCAGGTGCCGAGACGGTTAGCGTGTGTGTTTACCGGGGCCCAGGTGCCGAGACGGTTAGCGTGTGTGTTTACCGGGGCCCAGGTGCCGAGACGGTTAGCGTGTGTGTTTACCGGGGCCCAGGTGCCGAGACGGTTAGCGTGTGTGTTTACCGGGGCCCAGGTGCCGAGACGGTTAGCGTGTGTGTTTACCGGGGCCCAGGTGCCGAGACGGTTAGCGCGTGTGTTTACAGGTTCTTATCACCGGCAGCGGACGGGATGTGAAGTCGATATTGATGTGAGGTCAGTGTCACCGCCAGGGCTGTGTACCATTATCATCATCATCGGTCGGCTGCAGCGCAGGCGACTGTAAGTTTCTTCCATACCCTTCTGTCTGTGTACCATAAAGGAATTCAGATACAGGTACGGCTGTCTAGGTAAAGGTCCGGGCCTGGACCTAAACAACGATTCGGCCAATCATTTGTACATATGCGTCACACATATAGCCAACTATTATTTTACCCTCACCGAGAAGGTTATATTGTGGTGCCGTTTTGGATAGTTGTGTTTCTTTGTGGGTAGTATAACTAAGACGGGTCGTGGATGTCTTTGATATTTGGTATGTGGAAATTTGTTTGCTAAAGGATTGACAAGTTCGATCATGGACCTCCTAGCGGGCTTTTATGGTACTGCTGCAGAAACATGAGAAACTGTTTTATGGTACGTCGGTCGTAAAGGCTCCCATCATTTGGCGTGAAAGATATGAGGTCGTGGAACTAAAGTTTATACAAATTTGTACGACTTTTATATGAAACATCCTGGATAGAACATAAGCCTTTGAAGTTCTTAAACCAGTTTGTATAATATTCAAGATCCTTCTGAAATCTATCAAATTTATTCTTTTTTACTTTTATGTATGTACTTCGACCTCCCCCTTAGACAAGATTGCAGCCATCACAGAAGTTTAATATATGCAAGCAAACAGCTGTTTGGGCTAAAAAATATATGCGATATCAATGGGATTTTCGTGGACGCCCTTAGATATCCAGGGCATACTTATGGACCACTTGCTATGTCAATCCGTGTTAGTATAGTGGTGAGTATCCCCGCCTGTCACGCGGGAGACCGGGGTTCGATTCCCCGACACGGAGAGCTTTTCTTTTTAGCCATCATCTCCTGAGTAGTCATTGAAAATCCACCCAACGCTGTTGGCAGCAATGAGAAAACAATACGACATCGCGAACATCGTAAAAACCTCTTCAGGGAATCATTTGAATTCAATGATAATTAGACAAAAACCAAACCATAACTACATGTAGGGGGCCTTGCTTACATCACAAGCTATCTCCCACCAAAAAAATCAAGACCATCGCATGCCCAGGTCAAAAGATACAATAAAATAGACGTTCTGGTGCAGTACAAATGCCACATACAAGGAGGCCAAAATCGATCTTGACCTTTGTCTTCCCAACCCCTACCCACATACGAAATATCGTAATCCATCATCAAGAGGTTCTTGGGTTATGTTGTCTACACAACCAAAAAAATATCTTCTCATTGTAGCATATCTATAACACATATAGGAAAGGTCATAGTGGAGGCTACCGATTTTTTTTTAGTACAATGTATTTGGAACTGACCGAGAATTAAATGGGCGGACCACAATAAGAATTCGAAGAGAGTAACGTCAAAGGAGGGAAATATAATGTTAATTGTATACAAGGAATTGGGTTAGATATGCAAAAGTATAGTGGGACAGATCATTCTATGGTTCGATGTAATATACTCAACCCTTGCTGCATGCCTGTGTTATGCCAAGCGGTATTATAGCAGTCATTGCTCAATACTGGCTAAACAATACAGATGAGAACTATGGATAATTAATACATGAATAATACACAGATACTCTATTGGCAAATGTCAAATCAAGGTCAATGGGCAATGACGTGAGTGGTTGTAGCGACAACACAGTCAACATCAGGGACAGGGAACAGTCAGCACCAGGGATAGGGAAACACTGTTAGCACCAGGGACAGGGAAACACTGTCAGCACCAGGGTCAGGGAAACACAGTCAGCACCAGGGACAGGGAAACACAGTCAGCACCAGGGACAGGGAAACACGGTCAGCACCAGGGTCAGGGAAACACAGTCAGCACCAGGGACAGGGAAACACAGTCAACACCAGGGACAGGGAAACGCATTTAGCACCAGGGACAGGGAAACACTGTCAGCACCAGGGACAGGGAAACACAGTCAGCACCAGGGACAGGGAAACACAGTCAGCACCAAGGACAGGGAAACACAGTCAGCACCAGGGTCAGGGAAACACAGTCAGCACCAGGGACAGGGAAACACAGTCAGCACCAGGGTCAGGGAAACACAGTCAGCACCAAGGACAGGGAAACGCAGTCAGCACCAGGGACAGGGAAACGCAGTCAGCACCAGGGACAGGGAATCACTGTCAGCACCAGGGACAGGGAAACACAGTCAGCACCAGGGACAGGGATACACAGTCAGCACCAGGGACAGGGAAACACGGTCAGCACCAGGGACAGGGAAACACAGTCAGCACCAGGGACAGGGAAATACGGTCAGCACCAAGGACAGGGAAACACAGTCAGCACCAGGGTCAGGGAAACACAGTCAGCACCAGGGACAGGGGAACGCAGTCAGCACCAGGGACAGGGAAACACTGTCAGCACCAGGGACAGGGAAACACGGTCAGCACCAGGGACAGGGAAACACAGTCAGCACCAGGGACAGGGAAATACGGTCAGCACCAAGGACAGGGAAACGCAGTCAGCACCAGGGACAGGGAAACACGGTCAGCACCAGGGACAGAGAAACACAATCAGCACCAGGGCCAGGGAAACACAGTCAGCACCAAGGACAGGAAAATACATTTAGCACCAGGAACAAGGAAACAAAGTCAGCACCAGGGCTAGGGGCAGGAAAACACCTTCAGAACCAGGGACAGGGCCTTGTTTGGTTGTGAACTAGTAATGGAGACTCTGCGAATGCTATTATACATGGTTCTTTGTGCCCTCACATGGCTTATGTTCATCGCCACATACGTGTACCCAACACTGCGCACACCCGTGTCACATGTCCAACATCCTATTTACGTTATCAGGACAGGAAAGCCCCCTGTTGGAAGAATGTCCGTCTCATTATCTTCTCCTAGATTTCCAACACTAATGGATAGGATATCGGCCCACTTTAACGAGACGAACATCAAAGAACTGCAGTAAGTATAAAGCCTATTTCAGATAATTTTGAAGTATAAATTGACCGAGTATGGAGAATAATTTGCCATAGGAGTTAGCCGGAGAGAGGAAATCTCTTCCTATATTTCAAATTAGTCTTTCTGTTTGGGCCGTTTATACTATTTATCTTACAAGTCGTTTTCAATAGGCACATTCTACTCTATTGTATTGTATTGATAGGTCAAGCAAAGTCAAAGTTTGTCTTGATATGCCATTTTTGTTTTGAAGTCCCGTTTGCATATTTGAAGTAATTCTATATCTATCCAATGCATCTTTCCAACAGGAAATACACTACGAAATATCTTAGTCCCAAACGACACATCATCAACCTTTCGGACTTCGACGTCTTCTTGGAAAAATGCGACGTTCAAATGTTCACGCTTCTGAACTCGTGTGGGACGAGAACCTGTGACGTAGTACACACTCCCATCAGGACGTACAGCGCATGCGCTATCGTGGGGAGTAGTGGTGCACTTCTGGGTAGTAGTTGTGGAGAGGAGATAGACGCACACGATTTCGTCATTCGGCCTAACCTCTCGCCTACTCTATTCTACGAAAAAGACGTTGGGAGCAAAAACAACATGACGACTGTGAACGACAGAGTGTTAAAAGAAATCAGCCAAGCACTAACATCGACTGAGACGGCCGTGAAGAAAGCTATGGTAATACGTTTGACGGACCACCCGGGAATGGTATTGAGTTACCCGTTGGAAGTTTTGCGTGCCCCGCCGAAAAAGATGCCACTGGCGGAGTTGAAGACCGTTGCAAAGGCCGTCAGGGACAACAACCTCCCGGTTGTCGTAACTTTTGCGCACCAATCAGCCATGAAGAGTAAAAGGTATGTGTACTCATTTTATCAGCACTTGGTTCCGCACGGGATCTCCATTGTCGAATGTTCGTCAACACTGGGCATTTTCGTAATTGATAACGTGAGGAAAAACTAGAGTTCTAGATTCGCATACCTTCGCTAATTTGGCCAATATGTTAACTGTTTTCATTGGTAGATTACACAGGTCAAGGGCCATAAGTATGAAATTGTCACCAATCAGCAGTTCAGGTCTGACACACGTGCCGTTTGTGGAATGACGTCCAAAATTGCATTGTATCAATCAAAGATTGTTTTTACCTAGTGGCTTATCTATGTCACTATAATCATCATCTAACATAATAGGTTATTGAATATTTTCCAGGTTGTTTACAAGTCTTGCTTGGGGTGGCAAAAAGTGGACTCTTCCCTCAACCGGCCTGAACACCGTCGCTCTGGCTTCGACCTTCTGTGACCGAATCTCTCTATACGGCTTCAACCCCATTCAGTTTGACAATAGCACTAAAAGTGCCGTCCCCTACCACTATTACGGACTGGGCAAGATGGACAACCCAAACCACATGCTGTGGGAGGAGTTCGCCATGTACCAGGACCTTCATAAGAGGGGAATCATCAGACATGTCATTGGGAAATGTAACCTCAAGTAGGGCCTAAGTCACATGTTCAAGCTGGGGCTATCAGCTTTCGGGAACGGAAAATATGATATAAAAGACACCAAACTACATAAGACGTAAAGAGAATAGCCTTGGACATTATTTGTGTATATTTTGTACATATAAATTTCTATTTTTCATTCCCACAAACAGCCAAATTTGGAAGTGTGACGTTAACCTAAAAGGAAAGATAAAAGTCACCACTTCAAAAGGCTAGGGGAACGTAGTGGTTTCCAATAGTCATGACGATCTCTAGGTTACTGTATTTTGAAATAAACACTTATTTCAAATCACCTTGATTTGACCTGTACCAGATTTTGTTGGTTACTTCAATGTATCTGTTCACATAAAAGACCAAGTTGATCAGCATATATTACATGTACTTTGTTATAGTTCATGGAGTAAGTATGTGTGGGGTTTTCCCCCATAGGACGTATTGAAAGCTGCTGTTATACACGTAACCGTACCCCAGCCCTCAGGTGAAAGAATAAACTGAAAATTTTGAGTTCCCTGCACTCAAATGACTTATTTCATTTGGTTCGTGATTAAGTAAGTTGTAAGTGTACATGTATCATTCCACTGTGACAGACATTTCAGTTACTGTCTGACATTATTTATGTATACGTTTCAGACTGCATCTGTAAGCTATGGCACCTACATGTACATTGTATGCTGCAGTGCAATGTGACCCAGTCAGATTGAAGACACAGCAGCAAAGTGATAAAACTTTTATTTCCAGTTCAAGTGACTTCAGTAGATGTAGCAAATTTAATATGGACAACAGTACATGTATGTTAAAGACCAAGCAAGCAAGGGAAGTATCTCCAAAACTGTACTACGAAATCAAGGAAACCTGTCATTTTGATTCAAAAGAGTATTTTCTGCTGACATATTATATCTGGACTTCAATTCTCACAGCAATAAATTTTTGATGAATATCTACATGTTGCAGTTAAACAGGGCTTTGCAGACAAGCATAATGAGTTCTTTCACCATACTGTAACATACAGTTTGACACTCGAAGAACAACTGCTTAAGATAACTTTTTGAGGTCAGCCATGTGACTATATGGATTGTATGGTTTGTACCTTGCAACTTTGAGTAGACATTTTGTATGACAATTCTTCAACAATGACAGATAATACTATTGGATAATTTCCCGGGTGCTGTGTGACGTTACCACCGCAGCCAGTACATGCCTCCTCGTAGCCTGTTGTAGTCAGGGAGCTGTTCAACAGGACCTGTGGGGGGAAAAGGGGATAGAATTAAATGTGGATGCCGACTTGACATGGGTATTTGTATACAAACAATCGCTGTTGTTGTTAATATTTGGGGTATTTGACGGCTAGTGCCTACCAGGATGTCAGTCGATTGGATTAAAAATTGATACGTTGTTAATATTTGGGGTATTTGACGGCTAGTGCCTACCAGGATGTCAGTCAATTGGATTAAAAATTGATATCTACTTTAGCAGATCAAATTGCTGGTTTATACCTAAATTAATCTTTTGCCAGACAACTGCTTTTTGCCTACCACTGTGTCACCATGACATAATTGCGATCGCTTGTATTGCATGTGCTGTAAGCTATCTTATGACTTAACACACCAGGTTTTACCAAGGGGTACAAGCTGCATGGTCGAACAGATGTTATTGATCCACTCACACCAGGAGGGACCTCTACTCTTTTTGATACGTGTGTTGGGTTCTTTTACATTCTCAAGGTGTGGCTCTCCACCAGTTAAAGTCCTGTCCAAGGACATCTCGCTACATACTCGTTTTCACCTGAGCGAAGTGAAGGAAATTGTCTTGAGTGCCTTTTACACAAGACTTAAGTGCCTTTTCCACAGGACATAAAGGGACTTCAACCCTGGACCTCTGGGCTCTATATTCACAAAGCACACTTAAGGGTGGAATGCCACAATGTTTTGTAAATGCTAAGCTTCTCTGACAGGTTTAGTGGCTGTCATGGTTCTTCCCAAATGTTTGCTTGTAGATAAGACTGGGTAGACCTTAACAGGTAGCATTGTTTGCCCCTTGAAATGTGAAGAGATTAACTACCGTCACCGTTAAGGCAGCAGCACAGTGGTATGGTGAAAAATCTTTCTTTGAGATCCAGATTTTACCCACTTGTTTCATATAGTGACCTTGAACAAACATTGAAAACTCCATCTTTTTTAAAATTTGCCGCAAAACAAGGCTCACTTAGAGCCACTCCTATATTTTGAGTTTCGTCAACTGGACTGTGATGACAGATGTTTGCTCACATTTGACTTAAATGTAGATGTTGTACTTAAAGGGTGGCAAACAGATCACTCTTTGTTGCAGATGATCTATATTCTGTGAAGTACTTAATTAACTTCTACCTGTTGGAAACAATGAGGAAAAACTTTAAGAAAGTGCTTACCAACAGCTGCTACTGCAGGACATTTGTCGTAGATGTACTTGGTGCAGACGTCACGGATAGTGCTGGCCGTGATGCTCTGTATGGCAAAACATGACAATGTTGTCAACATGTGCCTTCCACACACTTGAAAAGACAAAACTTCAAACTTTTAAGAACAAAGATAAAGGAATGCTGAGAATAAAGCATTTCCTTGCTACTTTAAAAATTTACACTACAAGCTGTCCAAAAACGTACGTCGATGCGTGCGTCCAGCTCGTGGAGCGGGATCCTGCGCCCGTAGCAGAGCATCTGCCGCCCCACGTCCTCGCAGATAGGGGTGGAGCCGTCCAGCTGCAGCAGCATGTTGGTCTTCAGGAGGTTTTTAGCACGTTGGACCTCACCTTCTGTTACACTGGTGCACAGGCGCATCCTGACATGAACAACAACATTACTGTTAGGGTACTCTTGGCACGTTGGACCTCGCCTTCTGTTACACTGGTGCACAGGCGCATCCTGACATAAACAACAACATTACTGTTAGGGTACTCTTGGCACGTTGGACCTCGCCTTCTGTCACACTGGTGCACAGGCGCATCCTGACGTGAACAACAACATTACTGTTAGGGTACTCTTGGCACGTTGGACCTCACCTTCTGTCACACTGGTACACAGGAGCATCCTGACATAAACAACAACATTACTGTTAGGGTACTCTTGGCACGTTGGACCTCACCTTCTGTTACACTGGTGCACAGGCGCATCCTGACATAAACAACAACATTACTGTTAGGGTACTCTTGGCACGTTGGACCTCACCTTCTGTCACACTGGTACACAGGCGCATCCTGAAATGAACAACAACAATGGTGTTAGGGTACTCTTGGCACGTTGGACGTCACCTTCTGTTACACTGGTGCACAGGCGCATCCTGACATAAACAACAACATTACTGTTAGGGTACTCTTGGCACGTTGGACCTCACCTTCTGTCACACTGGTACACAGGCGCATCCTGAAATGAACAACAACAATGGTGTTAGGGTACTCTTGGCACGTTGGACGTCACCTTCTGTTACACTGGTGCACAGGCGCATCCTGAAATAAACAACAACAATGGTGTTAGGTTACGTACTATCAACTTTCTATTAGTCTATAGAGTACGTGGGAAGGACAACCTCAAGCTAACTGTTCACACTTACGCCACATCTTCAGAAAAGAGGCTGGAGCCGCATGTTCCCCGTATAATAACTTAATTCGAACCAGTACACAACAAACATGTTTCACTGTGTGGCTTCCTCAGTGTTATGGGCTTGAACTTTCTATTAGTCTATAGTTAAAGTCCTTCCTGCACCTGATAGACTAAGTGCAGAGGACAGCAAGAGTCTAACCTTCATAACGTACTAGGCAACAATCTCCCTTTAAGTAGCCCTGGGCCGCAATGTTTGTGCAATCTCTACAACAGGGGGTTACCCCACTGGTAGTGATGTGTATTCAACTTCCACACTCTTCCCCAAAAGCTGAGTGCTAAGCAGAGAAAGCAGCATGTACCATTTTTAAAGTCTTTGGCATGACACTGTTGGGGATCGAACTCACTTGACTGACTGGATGGAGTAAAAAACCTGGATGGAGTGTGTTAGGAAGGACATGAAGGTATGCAGACTAACAGGGGTCGACCCACTGGACAGAGCTGCATGGAAGCGGGGTGTGAAGACTACCTGACTGCTGCCTACCCCTGCGTCAGGGACCCCAGCAGCAGTATAGTCAAACAAAGGATAGTGAGTGTGTAAATGAATGCAAGGCAAACATTCTACCCACATGGCAATCATTAACATTAGGCCTAGGAAAAAAAATGTTGTGTTTCCTGTTTCCCTACCTTCCCTAGAAAAACCTGCCGACCCTAGACTTTTTTTGGGGTGGGCAGTAGAGTCACATAGCTTCCAGTTAGAATTTCTATTCAGCCTGCTTCCTATTGAAGTAAAAACAGTCTGCTTGTCCTATCTATTGTGCACAAAATCAAAGTTTGACATCGAAAGACAAGTGTCCTCATGCATTTCAGTTTCCTTTGTTCAACTGTATTGTAATATGTATCACTAGATTTTTGGCTAGCCTAAAAAAAATTACAAAAAAAAAAAAAAAAGATATCCCCTACCTACCGACCCTAATTTTTTCAGGACTGAAACAGGAAACACAACATTTTTTTTCCTAGGCCTTATAAATATTGTTTATTAAGTTGGAAGATAGTGTGTGGAAAGCACCAACATGCTAGCTTTTTAAGTCTACTACAATTTAGATCTGTCTTGTGACATTACTTACCATTCATTCTGGACGTGGAAGGTCATGTCCTCAATGGTCATGCCGTCACACACAAAGTAGATGCCCCTGTAAGGTAAAAACCAATGAAAGATTAGGCAAAGGCCTACAATAACAGTAATGTTGGACTTAAATTCAATGATGTTGTAGAATGGAAATTCCCTTGAACAATAGCACTTGTAAAATAAATAAATTGTCATTGTCAGGAAAAGAGCTTAAACGTTCAACTGTTACACAGTCAACCCTAACGTTCAATGGGGAAAACCTTTTTGAATGCGTTCTTTGTTTACGGACAAGCACAATGACGTTAAAGTTTGGGAGTGAAATGCCCCCTATGATGAAAGCAGTTGGTGTGGTTCAAAGTTTATTCAATGATTCTTGCTTCAAGTACATAAACAGTGCTCTTTTGTTTGTGGTGGGGTGTCTGTGTGGCGCAACGGCTAGAGCGTTGGAATCAGAATCAGTAGGTCCTGAGTTTGAAACTCGCCATGCCCCTGCCCCCATGACGGTGGAGTGACGCCCACCGAGCCTCACGGCTAATCTGTCTAAAGGTGCCACAAACACCTACGGATTTGGTGCTGCCAGTGTGACAACATCTTCACACTTGCCACTAAGACCCATGAATTTTTTTTTTGGTGGTAGGGCAATTTTATGAGTACATATAGATAGAACTTTGTGGATACATGTTGAGGTAGCTCACCAGAGGCCAGTGTCTGTGTAGCAGGTGTTGAAGGACTGGAAGCTGTGACACACATTCCCCTCCGAGGCCGCCTGGGCCAGCTTACTGGACAGGTTGTTTCCTCCTCCATAGGAACGGTCCCAGCTGCCTATCAACTACAGGAGAAAGGTTTACATAATGATTAATGGAACTTAACATCTTTTTCTTTTGTTGTGATGGTCTTCTATTACTAACAATTGTACTCCTTGAAAAGCAAGGGCTACATGTAACCACAAATGACCCAGTGGTATCCCTGGTCAATCAGATTTTCATGCTAGTGAGAAGATCTGCTTCCCAGTGTAAGGGCGTCTAGTGCGTCCAATTTCTTGTTATCTTAAGAAGAGTGCGTCCAAATGACGCCTGGATACATGTACAATGTAAGGAGTATTGTGTTGAATCAATTTTTGTTGTGCAGTGTATGTACATATAGTCTAAATGGTCTTAGTTATTTTGCAAAAGAGGCTGGGGTCTATTGCTATATGGATTTATCTGTCTGTTTTAGTCTTTGATAGGGAAACTGTTTGTAATGTAATATTGTATGTCTAATAAACTAACCAAATTAATTACCCAGGTTGCTGGTGTATGAAAGGGTAGTTATACCGATCCATTGATACAGAAAAAAATACCTGTACCATTCAGTTCACACTAGAAACAATTTTTTAATCATTTTGATATCATAAAAACTTACTGTGTTGGCCACCATCAGGGGGATTGTATCAGGGTGAGACCAGCCGACTCCCTGGGGATTAAAATAACGGAAAAGTTGATCATAAAAACGAACTCCAAGCAGCAGATAAAGACTGAAAGCTTCCTACTTTTAAATGACAAAAGACTGCAGGAATGTGCAAAATTGATGAAAGATGTCCTCATATTCATAATTACCTCAACAGCAATGGCTATGTGGGCAAAAGGCATCTTGTCATCCCTTACTCTGATCTGCAAACCACAAGAAAAACCTTTTCATTCTGATGAATAGACACACTTGAACCACATCTTCATTGATGTGCATAGTTCATTGTACTACAGAAAGAGTTATTATCACACCAAAAGAGTTGTACCCCAAAATGGTAATCAAATGCATGTAAATACTAAAAGTAACATCCCAGAAAAGTGTGACCCTGCCAATTGAGCCTTACCTCACTGCCTGTGTATCTGCAGGGAGGTAGGACGGGCGGTGCCTGGCCCTCGTACGACATACTCAGCTGGCCAAAGTACTTATCTGCTAGCTTCACCAACTCATCGTGGTTTACACCTGGTTGGGAAAGAATAGTCTTTGTCAGTTTGTACTTGTAGAATAGCCTATATGTAACCTCAGTAAAAATGGTGACCATGAAATCAATAGAAAAAGTTCAAGAATCACAGTACACATACATTTAATTCTACACTCATTCTTGGCTTCTAGAATCCTGATAGAAAAGTAAATGTGTAGTGATAGCCAAATTTACAGTTGTAACAGGAAATGGTGTTTCAAGCCCTTACCCCCTGCTGCCGCCAGTACAATACGTGGGCCCTTGTAGTGAGTACTGATGTAGTCCACCAAGTCTTGGCGGTTGATAGACCTTTCAAAGGATTAAAGTAACATGTTACACAAGCTATACACTGAAAGCATTGTCTCATTAGTGTATTGGAATAGTTCAATAAGCACAACATGTTTTCTTCCTTACAGTTACACAAAACGTAAAGTCTAAAGCGTTAAACTGAGTTTTATTGCATGTTTCTGCCCAAGCACTAATTTCAACATTTATGGTAAAACAGTATTTAGAAAACAGCGTGAAAAATACCCACTTGCACACTTGCACATTGCAACCACTTTTTGCTTGGTGCAACTTCCTTCTAAACTCAGGTTACAGGGTGCAACTTAGATTTTGACTCAGAACTTGATTTTGTTCTCAATTTACTCGGAAGAAATAAATGGACTGAGGCAGCTCCATTTCATATCAGTCAAACATGTATGTATTGTACTTTTTTTCTTCAGAAATTAGTGAATTGTAGGTGGTGCAACTTGAAATTCAGTTGTGCAACCTAGTTTTTGCCCCAGGTTGCACACTGTGCAACCTGGCTCAGAATAGTATTTTGTACACTGGAAAAAAGTATACAGAAATAACAAGATAACAATGGTGGAAATTGGACCAATAGACTATTCTAATAAGAACTGCTATGGAATAAAATCTAAGCTTTGGGGGTAAACTGAACCTTTTGCTACTTGCCATAATTCTCAATCTTTACAATTATGAGGTTAATCAATACAACACACACTGTATAATTAGCTGCCAAAGATGTTGTGACTTTGGTCTGTTTATGAACATGATGTGACATTTGGATCCTTGTTTGAAATAGACATTGGCCTCTGAAAAAAGTGTTTATATTTTACAATGTCAGGAAGCTGTCACACGTCTTACTTGATGTTCTCAGTAGGTCCCAGAATGGTACGTCCCAGCGCGGTGCCCTGGTACGCGGTGGCGTGCAGGTGGTCGAACACGACCTCCTGTAGGTTAGTCTCCACTTCCTGCATCTCACGCAGGATCACGCCGCGCTCGCGCTCGATCTCCGCCTCTCCCAGGGTGCTGTTCTGGATGATGTCCGACAGGACATCCACAGCTGCAAAACATTTACAAAACATCTATAAACATTGGGTAGAGTGTAGAATGCCACTAGCATGCACATCCTGCAAGTTTCAAGCATGCACATCCTGCAAGCTTCAAGCAATTCTCACAGAACATCCACAGCTGCAAAACATTTACAAAACATCTATAAACATTGGGTAAAGTGTTCTCCTTGCATTCAGTAGGTTGTGAGTTTGATACCCGGCCGAGTCATACCAAAGACTTTAAAAATGGTACATGCTGCTTTCTCTGTTTAGCACTCAGCACTTATGACTGTTATGAGAAAGAGTATTCAAGTCAAACACATATCACTACTAGCAGACTAGCCCCCTGCTGTAGTGGGTTGCACAAATGTGTGGCCAAAGGCCTACAGAAATGGAGATGGGCACCACCCCTGTTACAGATGCACGGGCAACTTAAACTTTTAACTTAACATTCTCTACACAATCATACAGCAGTCACTAGAAAAGATAGCCTTAAAATTCAATATACTAAGTCTCTAAAAACCTACACAATTTAACTTTCATGTCAATGAATGAGAATGCCACTAGCACGCACATCCTGCAAGGTTCAAATGAAAAATTCGCACAACAAGAAGTATGCCAATTAAGATACTGGAACAAACTGCTAACTATGTATTATAACAATTAACATTGTCATAAAGAAACAGTTAACGTGAGATTGAGAAGTTAAACATCAACTCATGATGACCAAGTACAGATGGTTTCTTTTCATTGATATATAAGTCATTAATGGATACAGCCTTAGTTTGTTGTGAGCATCTTTTCTTTGAATTAACCATTTTACTTTGTGTAGAGCAAGAGAAGTCCTCAGTTACCTTTCCCCAGGTCACTAGAGAAGCTCTTGGCGTAGTAGACAGTCTGTTCCCGTGAGGTGTAGGCGTTCAGATGGGCTCCCATGTTCTCTACTTCCAGCTCTAGGTCCATCTGGGAGCGGTTCTTGGTACCCTAGAGAAAAAAATCACAATTCGTTGCCATTACAGAGTAATCGTCCCTCGGATAGGACGTTAATGGAGGTCCCGTGTCTGGGGAGAGCCATACCCCGGGAACGTTAAAGAACCCGCCACATGTGCGATGGTGCGATGTGAGCGGTTCAAAACCTACAGTACCTTGGCCGCACCTGGGGCAATTACTGTCGTATTGAGGTCACCTGAGTGGCGCCGAATGGCAGTTCGCTCCAGACCCTTGCGATTTAGCCCTGCCTATTGTAAGCTCCTCGCAATTCAGCCCCTGGCTGCAAAGAGTGAGTAGTCGGCCCACCCAATAACAATAACAAATTCGAGGATGAAATCAATTACTGTTTTTGCAGCAGTGATAAAGACAGATGCAGCAGCAGTATAATCTAACCATGGATAGTGAATGAGTGAGTGAGCTGTAATGACACTGAAGTTTTAAGGCCACAATATTGTAGTTTTGTACATGTGTATGCTGAGCTCTACATAATCACGTTAAAGTTTTTTTATTTCTCTGATTCAGTCTGAAATATCTCTCACAAATAATTTTGTTTTCAGTTACTGTGATCCTGGTGCTGTCTTCTTTTTTCATTCTCACTTCTGTTTCTGTTACTATTGAGTTGGCACTATTGTCTTTTTCATTCTTACATGTACTTTCACTTCTGTTACTGTTGTCCTGTTACCATTGTCTTTTTCCATTCTTACCTCAATTCTGTTTACTAAATATTTTGTTCTGGTGCCATTGTCTTTATCCATTTTACCTCTTTGTGATGGTCTAGTTCCATTCTATATAATAGACAGCTACATAAATTTTCCAACGATACTAATTGTGTCCATTGAGAGAATTTGCCAATTCTAACTAGTGTAAATGCAGAAATGTTCACGGCGGATTTATGTGGATTTATTCCAGTGCATTAAGAGACTACAGTGCATGGTGCTACCGCGAAATTAAAACCACCGCGAAAAGGTCCTTTTTCCCGCTGCCGCAAAATTAAATCCCAACTTAAATGCATTTACAGTATTCCCTATGAATATGCTATATACTATATTCCCTATGAATATGAATTATGATGACAACCAGTATACAAGAGTAAAATATACTCTACAAAACTACTACTAGTGCACCATGAACATGACCCACCTTAAACGCCATGTGCTCCAGGAAGTGAGCCGTTCCGTTGTTACGCTGGTTCTCGTACCTGCTTCCTGCGTCGATCCACAGCCCGACCGTGCAGGTGGGCAGGCCAGAGTCCTCGCTGGCCACCCTGAAGCCATTGTCCAGCGTGGTCACTTTAGTCTCCGGCACGTTGAGGAGGGTCTGGCCGTACGAGGCGCGCGTGGACGCACAACGCCATGTCTGGATGCTCAGAGCAGGCTAGGAAATTGTGGAAAAGAGCTTCTTAGTTTTCTATTGATTTCTCACTCATTTCTGAGTTAAAAGCAACAGGATTTAGATATGAATTTTCTTCTTTCGGTAGGGCTGCTGCCCTCATTGTGTTGAGGATTCTGCAGCCTTAACTTACAGGGAGGAGTCTACTGTGCAAACCAAGGGGGATTAGAATTTTTATGTATGTGGTATGTATGTGGTGTGACAAAGTATCAAATGTAATATACAAATGCAACTTATTGCCTACACATTTCCTCAAGTTTTCATCCTAAACTTTATGTAATTGTAAGCATGATTTCAAAAATCGTGTACCTGTTGTACACTAAATACTACATACAAAGCATTAAAAAATCCAGTACAACAAATCCAGTAACAGTAGCATATCTAGAAATTCGGTTGTGCACACAGTTGTATGATGATTCTTTCACTGTATATTTGCAAAATCACTTACATACACATGAAACCACACACTGGTAAAAGCTGTGGGGAGGGGGGCAAATTGTATGGGAGGGGGGCGATACCAATTACGCGCACGTACGGGCTCCTTACAATAAAATACGCCCAGATATTCCTCAAATCTTGCCTCAAACGTCATATGCAGCACTTTTTGAGATAGAATTTTGGATAGGGTACAGAATATCGGCTGGAATCCGTTCAAACTTGTCGGTTTGGGACATGTGCAAGGTCAGCCGATGTCACAACCGGCAAGTCGGAATGACCGAAGTTTACGTTCAAATTTACAGCTTTAGAACAGACCTATCATCTTTAACACAAGTTGAAACAGGAGTAAATCTGTGTGTTGATCTGATAATGGGAGACTTTCGGCCGACTTACGTTTGCTCCAGGAGAAAACGTTCTTGAAAGTCGGAGCAGGGAAACACGGCACAGACCGGCGGCCATCTTGGAGAACGGACAAATTGGGGTTTTCTGGGCAAGCTCCGTAGAGCGCAGGCTCAGAATATAAGGTCAACGAACTCCGCGGAGTAGTAATCTCCAAGCAGATCCTACGGTGGCATAAGATAGTATGAAAAGCTGCCAGAGGAGTGGAGCCGGCCTAGGAGTGTGTTTGGCTACATGACAAACGTACACCTCTTGGCTGACTGCACTCCTTTGCCAGTTAAGTACTATCTTATGCCATCGTAGGATCTGCTTGGAGATAAACGGAGTCCTGGCGAACTTCAGTAGTCAAGTAATCCATTATTTGTGTCAGAAAGCGAGGAGGAAAGTCGACGAGACACAAAAACCTTCAAGAGCTACATGGCTATTTCAATATTTGTAATAGGAGAGTCTAACGTCACTAGATCCAAAGCAAAACGTATATCATTATCAGTATACAGTACGTGACATATGCATATACTTTAGGTATTGATAACGTTATAAATTGTTTTGTATTGTATTATGTTTATTGTCATGTTTTATTTACTCTAATAGAGTGTTTATTCTCACCTTGTCTCAACAATCAAATTAAAATCTGGATTGATTTTAAGTTTGAATGGTCATTGTGACCATTTGCTTATATTTATGACATTGAAAATTATAGGTTTCTGGCGCTTCATTTTTATTGTGAGCAATGAAGTTCTAGAATGCTATTGTTTTGAACGTCTTTGTTGTTTTGTTGTGTATCTGTGTGTGTGTATGGGTGGGGGTTCTTTGTTCCACTATGACGTATCCATTATATTAATGTGTGAAAAGAAGCAAACTGTTTTATTTTGTTCGCACGTAGCTTAAATCTCTAACGCATACTTAATTTATTTTATTTACCCGAGGAGAGTTCCAACTCAGGAAATTCTCGCAGTGCTTAGACTACCGTTATCTCAGGTCAGTAAACCATTACTATCGTGTAGAGTCCCAAACTAAGTTAGTGGGAATTCACAGCTCTATTATACATAATGACGACCTGTGTTTGAGAGGAATTCAAAATTCTTGCCATATCTTATTTCAAATTCGGCCACAATTAGGCCACAGAAAGTAAATCTTTAATACGGATGACATCAGCGCGCTCATTGCTTTTACCTGACTCAGAAAGAAAAAAAATTTTTTTCTACTTCGGAGATGGTAAACATGACAAGAAACCACCAAAATGAATAAATACGTTGTGTTATAGCCCAAAGGATTGTACCGTAGAAGTGGCATTATTTGGATGTAGCCATGGCTGTACTTGTAGAAGTGAACACGTTGGATAGTTGTGAAATAAAGTGGTACCACTATGGACGTCATGAGCGTTATTTGTTCATTGTGCTGTATGAGATGTCATCCATAAAATTTACTTGCTTTGGCCCAAGTCAGAAGAAAATGAAGTAGATCACATAGATATTTTCACCCCCCCCCCAAAAAAAAATCACCTGTTCCGTTCAACCATATCGATTTGTGACTGTGAATATTGAATTATGTATACGAAAGAGAGCAAAAGGCCCCGCAGGGTTCCGGTATTCTAATGTACTCAAACGCAGGCAGACACAACAACCTCTTATGTTGGACTTATATACGTAACGTTAAAGTCCTCAGCCACATTTGACACAGTCAGTAAGTGCACTGTGATATTAATAGATCCATTGTGCTTGTTCGTATCCTGGTTAACGCTACAGTTGCACGGATACACTGTTACACGTATTAGCATGTACGAGTAATATGGTTTTGTTAGACCTGAGGAGACATTAATTGTGAAAAACAAAATCTCGCTGCCTGAGAGAGAAAGATTTAATCATCCTAGGAAAATAACAGAGCTAGACATTTGAAAAAAATCAACTGAAAGTCATTGAGAGAGGAGAACCAGACAAAACGCATGGGTGAGTGAAACAGACGTAACACCAGTACTAGTGCGAGTTAAAAGGGCGAGCAGACAACCAGTTCGACCGGTTCAGGTCAGCAGTTTGGGAACACGTTAGCTTCTACACGGTTGAGCAGAGTTTGGCTCGTGACTGGTATTTCGCTGGGAGTATACGTACATCCATGGCCGTGGGGACCAACATATCGTAACGTTCCGTGTTGTCTTGACAGAACGTGTACACCGTATAGTTCTGCTCTACGCTGAAGTTTGTCTTCTAATCAACTACAGAAGAGCATAACACGACGATGACACAAGACAAGGACGTCGACAAGACGGCAGACTCGGTTTCTTGGCTGGAGACAACGTTCTATGGAATAGGGATGCTATCCGGTGCCCTGTTCATCACAGTCAGCAACACTTACAACAATGTGTTTCTGGTAGAGGTGGCACAGGTAAGATTCATTCTATGATCTTTATAGTACTTGAGATAGTTTAAATTATTGTGTGTGATAGTTTTGGCTTCAGAACTGTTTTCAACGTTATATAACAAGCCTTGGGTCTGCAGTTACCCCTCCCTACCTCGGATGATTACCTTCATACAAAAGAGGCAGGCGGCAAAGGAATTACATAAGAAAGCAAGGACAAATTCAAGATAACACGAAGGAAGATCTAATGTACTAGTATTTGCTACTTGTAAACACAAACAGGGAGGCGGATATGGTCACACTTCGTCGCCGCCATTTCTCACAAGTGTACAATCAATCGATGACGATAGCATCCATGTACGAGTATATACTGAAAAGGTCGGCAACAGGTGGGATATGATAAAAAGCTCAGTGACAGCACATAGTAACTAGACAACTCAAGAAGTTGTGAGTGGATTGCTATGATTGCGTTTTTGCTTGCTAGTCTTTCATAAAGAAAAAAAAAACGAAATTAGAACAAATCTGGACATTGGAAATAGTTCATTATTATCACCATGCGCTTATCCATTAGATTGGTTGCTGACGTGTAATTTGTCCAGGAATGCCCGTAAGATACTGAGAACACATGCTTCACTGAACACGTTGTACACATAGCCATGCGTTACGTATGACTTATGCATCCTGTTGTCATGAGCAGCAGCTGTTGTTGTTGTTCCCGTCCTTTAAAAAAAATCAAGGACGTCGTTATCGGACGAAAATGACCTGACACAGCCGACAATAGACTTTTCACTGAAATGGAAGGGGGTTTAGATAGGGTATCAGGACAACTTGGCACCTGGGACAACTCGTCCCCAGTCAATCAGGACGACTCGGCACCTAGCGCAGGACAACTTGTCCCTTAGTTTAGGACATGTCGGCACCACATATACTCAGTACATCATTTGTGTAGTTTGGGCTCGTAAAACACTTTTAACGATCTTGGAGCTCTAGTCGATCTCATGACTAATTTTCACTTTGCATGGCAAATATTTTCATCGCGTCGGCGAACTTGGGTGCGCCAGTCGTCCCAGGTGCCGAGTTGTCTCGGAATCTTTAGATAGTGGGGGATTGAATGGAATTCTGTGATGACTTCTTGTCGGAAGCTTTTTTCTTGTATCCAACTTCAAGAAATTCTTTTCGCGTTTTATTTAGTGTAATCAACAAAGGTAACATTTTTCATCGCTTGCGTCTGAAGGACTAAATATATGGTAGGAAGCAGAAAGCTAGGGCCATGGTGTATGATTTATTCATACCCTTGTAGTGCCTAGTGGCACATAGGGCTGCAACTTGTGCAAGTTTCCTTGCTGTTGTAGTAACAGGGTATGTTAATGAAGGTTAGGTATTAGGTAATAGGATATGTAGGGTAACAGCTAGTTTCTCAAGCAATTGGATAACCATTGGAATCTTTCAGGGTACGAGGGTATAATTTTGTAAGTTGGGCTGCTACCAGTTGAGCTATAGGGACATCCCTAGAGCGTATGTTGTTAACTTATCATCATAGAGAAGAAACCTCACCTATCTCCCAATTCTTTTCCCCAGATGTCTGCCCAGTACGCCACAGTGGTAGTGTTCATCAGCCGGACGTGGGACGTGGTCTCCAACCTCATCGCTGGGAGACTCATCTCCTCCACTAACACGCGCTTCGGCAGGATGAAACCATGGTAACTAGTAGTTCTAACTACATGATATCTTATCATGGAAGCTCATAGGTGTTGGTAGTAATCACAGTACAATGCTAAACTTTCTTCCAACAGAAAAGTATACACGGATAAAATTTCAACAGGACTACTTTGTTAGAGGTATAAAGGAGGCCATATACATCAGGGCACTCCAGCCATCACTGAACAGAGACGCTAGGCGTTATAAAGTTCCTGTCACGTTTGACCAATTGCTGACGTCACGTATCCACAAGATCACGTGTTAGTAAGATCACGTGTCTGTAACTCTCGCGAGTTTACGTTCTGAAGTGATTGTTCATCAGTATTGATCCTGAAGAAGGTGGAAGAAATTACACTACGTGATTTCTTGATGCATGTGCGACATCGTTGTTTTTCCGTGGTGCTGTGATGAATGTTCCAATGTGATGTTTGTAAATATGCTAAGATGGTAGTCTGTATATATGAATCTTGTTTTACTTACACTTGATGTGTTTATATTTATGGTTCCTCGTTTTCCTAGTTGGTATATGCATATGAACAATATTAATGAAGGTCCCAATTCATTCATTAATTCAATAACTGGATTTTGTTGTCTTCTAGGATCTTTTGGTCGGGAATACTTCTCATTCCCGTGTACTTCCTGTCTTGGTACGTCCCACCTAATCTCCCGGATGTTGTGAAGATGATCTATTATCTCCTGCTGAGTTCACTCTTCATGTTTCTACAGACGGTAAGTTTTCATTAAACCAAAAAAGAAGAAAATTTGAATACAACCTAACAAGCTACACATATATGCAGAGAAGTAAGATCGTATATATTAAGATGGGACAGAAATAACAATATCAAGCACAGTGACTGAATGTAACTTTGCAAAACGCTTTTATCAATCTTAGGTATCCTTCCGTTATCCTTTTTCAGGCCAAGTAACATACTGTAAATACATTTAAGTTCGCGGGGATTTAGTTTCGCGGTAGCGGGAAAAAGGACTTTTCGCGGTAATATCATAGACTGCAGTCTAATACCATAATAGGAAAATGTTCGCGGTGGTTTTAAGTTCGCGGTGAAGTGGTCACCGCGAAAACCGCGAACATTAATCCACCGCAAACATTTCTGCATTTACAGTAGTTGACGTGTCCTTTCACCTCAAATGCAGGCTAACAACGTCTCCTACCGGACCCTGGTGATGTACATGTCTGATGACGAGAACGCCAGGAACAGAGCTACACTCATAAGTACGTCACTCCTTCTGTCCCCACTTCCTGCGATACAACAAACAAACAAACAAACAAACAAACAAACAAACAAACAAACAAACAAACAGACAAGATTGTCAATTGAAACTAATATTCTAAAATGTCTGGTAGATAAGCTTAAATTATTATCAATCGTTCTTGTTTGTTCAAAAATAAACGTATCTACATGCTACGCTTGACTCGCACATAACAGTTATGTGTCGTTTTGTAACGTTCCGCCAGGAGGCGCCGTTGAGCTGGTTGCTGTAGTGGTGGGCATCGCCCTGCACGGCCAGATCGTGGCCGCCTACGACACGGCACCTGAGAAGGCCTGTAGACTAGCGAACAGCACCGACAACAGCACAAACCACCGCATAGACCCAGAAGAACTCGAGGATGTCGTAAGCATGCAGTTATCCAAGGTTGTGGGGAAAATTAATTAAATCACTTTCATGACTAAACGTTATGAAATTGTTCGTGTGCAAGTGTGCGTGCGTGTTTGTGTGTTTGTGCATAGGTATGCTTATGTGTGTGTGCAGATGTAAACTGTGCAAAAGGTCGCTGTAAAATACTTCACGAACCACTAACATGTGTGTGGATGGCGTTCAGCACCAAGGACAGACCCACGCAACCAATCGTTACGTCTTGTAAGCTACTCGTGCTTAAACTACGGTTGATTTTTTTCTTCAGAAAAACGGGTACCTGATCTCTGCCGGGGCCATGTGTGGCATGTCCCTGCTGGCAACCCTGATAGTCACACTAGGAGTGAAGGAGAGAAGAGGTGAGAATTGTTTCAT
Organism: Branchiostoma floridae x Branchiostoma belcheri; assembly: GCA_019207045.1. Lineage (NCBI taxonomy): Eukaryota > Metazoa > Chordata > Leptocardii > Amphioxiformes > Branchiostomatidae > Branchiostoma > Branchiostoma floridae x Branchiostoma belcheri. Next base: position 19,207,120 of record CM033027.1, read on the forward strand.
CTTTCCAGCTGCACCGTATACCCTCTCAAGTTTGCATTTTTGCGTTTCGTCGCCCTCTGGCGACGAAACGCAATGTATTGGGTTTTACCTTCAGTCAGTGGGTGCTTCGATGATGGAAGCTTGGTGCTTGGTTTGGTTCAAGAGGGTCTGCATGGGGAGTTCCGACAACGATTTACGCTGAATTTAAAAGAACCCCCTACGTATTACGCTAAATCAAGGAAGGCAATTACGCTAAATTTGGTCGCCTCGCTACGAATTACGTAGATAAGATGGTTTTCCCTACGAATTACGGGAAATAAAATTGGCTGCCTTCGCCTTACGTAAAAGAGCATGCAGACCCTCGTTCAACACGACCGCATGTAACTGCTACAACTGTATGTTCGGAAATACCATTGCATTGTGGTTTCGGACTTCAATATCCTGGAAAATGGTCATATAACATCTATTCCACAAGATTGCACAAGAAAAAAAATGATTTTATCAAGAAAGCGACCGAAAATCGACATAAATAATACTATGTAGTGAGGTTAAAGCATAATGTACACTCAGATGTAAGACACGTGACAACTTAGCTCAATCGGTAAAGTCATACTCCTTCAGATCCGAAAGTCCCTGGTTCGAAACCGAGAGTAGATAATATATAAGTATTCTATTTATTTATTGATATTATACTTGTATATATCATTTTTTATTTATTCTAGTATTCATTTTATATATGCAAGGCCTTTGTCTTATGAACAGGACTTCATAGATTCCAAACCCGGCATTCAAATTTTTCTGTTCATGGTAATGGAAATACCGTGCAGCGGCTCCTATGCGCGGTAAGATGATTCTCGCAAAACACTCGCCACTAAACTACTATTCATGATGTAAACAGAGGCTCTTGATGTTGTTTGCATGAAACTCCATCAAAAACAGCGATCCTTTCTTACAGTAGCAAATGCTTCATTGTTCAGTATCGACTTCGTTCAGAAGTTTTCAGACAACACGGATGTGGAAAGTCACACCGCTCGACACAAGTATGGAAATTTTCATGAATATTGGCAAAATTATCCAGGAAAACAAGGAAGAAATGTTGTAAATGCGGAAACCAGTATAATAGAGATGAGGTAGCTGTTAATTGGTTTGGATATTTGTTTGACATTTGGTAGTCAATTTAGATAGAATCTTGTCACAGTGCTGATGGTGCTTTTTCAAGTGTACATAAGTACCTGAGTATATTGATAGATTTTATAATGAACTTATTGTACATTTAAAATAAAGTTGTAAGCCAAGACCAGCTATTAAACAGTACTCCTTTCCAAAATAACAATTTTTCTTATAGACGCAACAGCCCTTGAGTGACTTTTTCTAACAGATTTTACTTCAAGAAAAAGACAGTTCACACTCATAAACGTAGACGAAACGCCAGCTTTTTTTAAAAGCACTTGTTTCCAAGCATTGGGTTATTTTCCTTTTCACCAAAACATTAAGAATCCTACCTACCGTGTCCATCGATCTGTCTACTACAAATGTTATCTTCAAGTCTCTTTCAGTTTGACAAGTTTCAAAGTATGTCAATTGAACCTGGCTATTCCAGTACTTCATGTTATTCCTAAAACATTTTTTTCCGTTCTTTAAAACTTTTCCTCGATGAAGAGCAACCTACTTGCCACACAATCGACTAGTTTCGTCCGTGAAAGTATTCCCCAGTCTAGAACACAGCTTTTCATTGATAACCTTTTATCCAAATATAAAGGCATCTGTCTTTTTTCACAGATATGGAAAGAGAAAACGAGCAGAATTTGAACGGAAACTTCCTGAAGACACTGAAAGGCGTGGTTACCTTCCGTCCGAACGTCTACTTCCTGATATACGACGTCTGTTTATATTCTCCCACTGTGGTGAGTCAAACATTTCATTATTGATATTTCATAGGGGAAGCTTTAGCACAAGGAATGGAAAATGGGTCACATAGATTCATTACATTTTGCAGGGGTGTTCTGGAAGAGTCTATTCTTGGGGGGGGGGGGGTGTTAGGGGGCTTAAAAATCCATTTTGGAGTGAGATGATGTTTTGGGATAGACCCAATTCTACAAAAGGTGGATATGAAACAGTACATTTTTTCGTTGGGATGGGGGTGGATTGAAACATTCTGTGTTTGCTCAAATGTCGGCCTTTCTAGTTAATTTGTATTTTGAACAAAATGATGAAAAAGGGTTGACTACAACCATCCTCATGGTGAAATAATGATTCATTGTTGTTTGTCATAAGGTAAACTATGCAGCGTACGCGTGTTCAATCCTTGTAACAACATTCGTCATGACTTAGATGTAAGAAATTATGACTTCCTTCGTTTTCTTTAGTAACGTGCTCTTGCATCGATTTTAGGATGTCCATATTGAGTTATCCACAAAATCAAGGAAAACTTTATCTATTAGCATACAAGAAAGACTAAATACCGATCGCATTGCCATCTATCGGAGCTACATGAAGTTTTGCCGCCCTTTCACATACATAGATTTCGTACTTCCGTCGTTTTACTTATAACCAATCTATATCATGCACGCCATCTTGCAGATCTACTCAGGAGGTGCAGCTATCTACCTACAATATTCACTCGATCTCCGCAGTCAAGTGCCAAACATCCTGTTGATTACTGTGGTAAGTTTTATTTCACAGTGTTCTCTTAATGTGATTTCACATCGCTTTGTCATTCCTTTGCCTCTCTATGTCGCTTCTTTCTAATGGAAAAAAGGGTTTGAATTGTGACTAAGGGCTCATTGGCGTCTTCTGAACAGTGACATATTTCAAGACTTGATTGATTATTGAGGACACAGTTATTTAGCCCTGAATAGTATTTCAGGACAGAAAATATAAAAGTTACTTATTTTCGAACGATTATTTCAATAATCGTCTATATACTAGTGAAATAATGTGATAGATGGTTGGTACCATTCCCTTATTACATTATTTCACTAGTAAGATTACAAAGATTGTATCTATTAGTAAGAATGTGATAGCACCCCACTATCACAATATTTCACTAGTAAGAGTGCAAAGATTGTGTACTTGTTACATAACGTGAATTTCGTGAAATCATTGTGTCCACCATTATCACATGTGAAAGTTGTTAACACGGTTTTCGACTGAAGACGTTTTCGAAGCAACATAATGTGATAAATAGACAGTGCTATATTCCGCGTACATGCGTGTGATCACTTTGGTTATTCCACAGGTATCTACTGTAGTGGCCCTGCCTGCAGTCGGCGTACTTGTCGACAAATTCGGAAAGAAGCCGGTCTACATAGTCATGGTGGCGGTGAGTACAAGAAATCAATCATTTCAAATATTCAAAGCGTGATCTATATGTGTCGTTATCTTGTCTTTCAATCAATCATTTCTATCACCTGTTAAATGTTGCAAACATTTTTTTAGATTCAATTCAAGAATTTACTAGGCGCAGAATCGAAATGGGCCCTCAAGGTCAACTGTGGAGGTTCTCTTAGGCTAATTTTTCATGTCGGCAACTTTAATTCTCTTCTTAATTGATACTCATCATTTCGTTCTTATGTACGTATCTCACCCAGTTCTCATTTACGTTTTTTGAATAGTCCTTAACCCTGGTTGGCTTTTGAGCCATTCTTAACGGTGACCCGCGGCAAAGAAAAAAAATGTGCACGTTAACCTTTATCCGCGGGGTAACCTATACCCGTTGCATTACACGGTATTGAGGGATATCACGTCGACGAAGGGCGGTTTCAAACTGCAATGTTGTATTTTAAAGATATTGCCCTTCGACGTGATATCCCTAAATTTGATACCCTGTTTTAGAAGAAAATTACAACGGACATAGTTCACCCCGCGGATAAAGGTAAAGTAGGTTACTGTCAGCTTGCTTATGACAAGCCATCTTCTGATTGTAGCGTCTGATGAATAATTGGATTTCGTATCTACAGTTGACGATCCCGTTCCTGACTGGGTGCGGCCTTGTACCTCCCGGGAACCTGCCCGTAGTAATAGTCATTATCGTCTGCATGGGGGCGCTGATGTCCGCCAACAGCTACATCCCATGGTAGGTCAAAATTCGTAACATGGTGCCCGTGTGGTTTTGGTTGTTGATATTCAGAATCTAAAGGTCCTGGGTTCTAATTCTAAGTTACTAGCAGTCCCCAATGTTGTGTCCCGATCAACGAAAGGCGCTTTAAACCAATATCCTTATTTATCCATCAATCCATCATGTGAATTGGGTACACTGTACATAGCTTTGGTTGGGGACGTCCGATGTCGGCTGAAACATAAAGTAGAGTCATTCACGTGTTGGAGGAGAGACACGCCTCGAGAGCACCTTACAGGAAGTACAGAAAGTCAAAGATTTTTCCATCAATGAACAAACGTTTACAATGGGAGGCAAACAACTCTATATTCGAAAAATGCGGGTCAATCTTGACTTTTCTAATTTCCAAAGCTCTTAACATTTTAAAGCAATCACGGATTCATCAAATTGAACCTTTCTCTCCCACAGGACCATGTTGTCCGACATCGTGGACGCCTACCAGCTGCAGACCAACCAGCGGCTGGACACGCTGTTCTTCAGCATGTACCTGCTCATGTGCCGCCTGGCTTCTGTACTGGGGCAAGCAGCCACAACCGTCGCACTGGTGTAAGTCAGTTCGTGCTGTTAAACATAACGTTACATAGACTTTCATCTTTCAAGAACTGCTACACTGCAATGGAATAGCAATACGGATGCAAGCTAGTGATATCATGTGGCCGAATCGGTAAGGTGTTTCTGGGTTCAAAACAACTGACGTCTCCAAATGCTGTGCCCTTAGGAAAGGCATTTAACACGACTTTCCTCGCTTCACTCTGGTATAAATGAGTACCTAGCTTCGGCTATGGCCGTCCCTCAGATAGCGGATGTCCCGTGTTTAGGAGATGAAGCCACACCTCAAGCATAAAGAACCCACCACACTTATCGAAAAGAGTAGGGGTCCTAACCTGTGTGAGTGGATCAAACCTACAGTCTGGTCTCCGGGTTGGCACATTGAAATGGAGATAGCCACCTGCTATTTCAATCCTTCCACAAATGTGGTAAAACTACCTAAATAGATAAATATGCTAAAAATAACGGATCCAATATCTAGTTTATCTTCGTCACGGTGGAAACGCCCTCTAATTCTTTTGCAACAGCTTTAACATTTATATAGTACCCAGATTATGTAGAATGTATGTAGATATTGTTAATGGATAATAAATCTTTGTAGAAACCCAAGTGTTCTAATCGAGACCGATGTTATGGTGACTGTTACCTCATCTGTTAGTAGCGCCACCTATCTGCAGTACGTAAGAGAACCAGTCAGAATTGTAATGAGGAAGGTGAGATAAAACACTATGTTGTGTACAAAGAGCGTTGTTATCCAGCATACCAGCCTAATGACACATTTCACGAATGTCAACTTGAAGGATTTTTCTTTTTTCTTCGCTTACAGAATCGGCGGCTACGTTACCGGTGAATGTACTCAGCCTGAGTCTGTGGACACGTCACTGAGAATTCTGATGTCCGGCCTTCCCGTCGGCCTCTCCCTGATTGGTCTAGTGTGTCTTATAAAATATCCAATCACCGAGGAGATAAGAAAGGAAAACAAGGAGGCCTTAGACGAAATGTACGTCGTGCTCTGTTTGTTTTCAACCATGTTTGGGATTTCTGTTGTACCTTTGATAGGCTTCAGACGATGCAAGTCCCACTTTCATTTGTTACGCGCTGACAATGTGTAACTTTTTCTATGCTTTCTTTGTAAACGTTGCTTTCTTCTATGTACCGGCTCCTCCCATTGGTTTACGCAGTCATGTGATAAGTACACTGTGTGAAATGTAAAGGGACAATAACTTTGTTGGATGGTGTTAACAAATCTTATGTGTCTACTTCTACAGGACCGCATCTCTTCAAGAAATGAAGACGCCCGTTGCAAGTAAATAAGACATTGGGCTATGTCTTCACGAAAGGGGACCACCTAACAAGGACTGGACTACTTTTAAACTCTTAACTTCGTAGCATTCGATTCACGACACCTTTGAAATGGTGGTAACGATCTCATATTGGACAATGCCAAAGGGCTCAATGGACGATTTTTGACGACTGTGGAGAAAAGGAAATGCAAATGTGCCCCTAAAATGATCTGTGCAAGTAATGCTAGTTCACCTTTATCCACGGGTAACCTTTATTCGTTGTTTTTAAAAACAGGGTATTTAGGGACATCAAGTCGACGGGCAGTGGTTGCAAACTTCAAAATGTAGTTTGAAACCATTGCCCAATTTTGAACAACGGATTAAGGTTCCCCACGGATAATGGTGAACTAGCGTTACGAGTACAACAAACAACTTCTCAGCATTAAATTACAATGTTGTCCAGAGGAAACTAACAAGATTCTGAAAAATTGACCGTGTGTGTAATTAAACGGAGAAGTCCACTACTAATATATGTTATTTAAAAGGTTGTAGCTACTGGTTTATCCACCAATGTACATACCGATTGACGCAAATCAATCTGTTAATTGTATTTTATAGTATTTAATCATGTTTAACATTAATCAATCTGTATGTGAATGGAAAGTTCCAACAAATAATAGAAATTCATAAATGTCACTCTCCCTCGAGTATTGCACTCTTTAGTGACGAGTTATGCTATGATCCTATTTGCACCGGTGCCCATCAGGGATGTAACCCCGGCCGGGCTCTGAAGCCACAAATTTGTCCCGGTGGACTGCCGGATACTTCTAGCTGTTTTGACGATTATGTAGGCCACGGCGTCTATTTGTTGCCGGGTCCCGGGTTAACTTTAACTGCCAGTTAAAAAAATCCAGGGCCCGGCCGTGTCTCAAAATAGCCCGGTATGCGCAGGATGTCCCACGGGGCCAAGCAGGGTTCACGCCTGAAGTGCAGACAAAAAGCCCGTAAACTATTCGGAAGGGCCCCTTTTTTTTAAATTTGGGACCTTAACATTAGATTGTTTGTTCCTTTTCTTTTATAACGTTACCCAGACGTTAATCATTTAAAGGGCGACTGCTGCATTGTCAGAATGGTACTGGGTGGAGGCTGATACCACTATAGAGGTACACACTACTCATGACGAAATAATGCATAAGTCAAGAAATCGCAGATAGAGCAGACAGCACCTACCTCAACATCAGAAACTCTTTTAGAGCGCTAAAAATTAATTCTCTTGTTACAGTAATTAATTCTCTGATTGCTGTGTGAACAAATGTATAGCCACCCCATGAAGTTTGTATGTAGAACGGCCGTCTTTATTAAAGATGTTTGTTGTGATTTAAGACAAGATGTTCTCTTGGTAGCTAGTATTAGTACAAGTCGTATGTCACCGGGCGCTGGCTTCCTTATCCGGCGGCACCGGCTGGCCTACTGACCGAACATCTTCTTCAGGAAGGACGGGAGGCGATTCGGCTTCACGGCTTCCTTTTCTCCATCTTTCGCCTCTGTGGAAAAAGATACAAAGTAACGACATAATGTCGAGTTCTAGATACTGTTTTCACCGTTCCTAGAATAAAAAAAATAAAACACCTACATAATCTACAAAACGTTGATACAAAACCATTAACTTGCCTCCTGTTCGCTCAGATGAATTAAATTGATAGCTCCTTTGTCAAACAGTCCACAAAACAGCGAACTGATGGGTTCCCTGGCCCGGTGACAGAATAGAATGGGAAACATATACTACTATAAACTATAGACGAAGTTCCAGATTTTTCTTGCAAGCATGGAGTGGAGGAAATGGCAGGTATAACTTTGCACCAACTTTGTCTTTTGCATTTCAATTTATACCAAGGATATAAAACTGTTTCTACCAGATCTCTTCAGTGTCAATGACGAAACAGTATATGCTATCTGAAACATCTGACCGTTTCCAAAATCATATCCAGCTGCTTGAGTAACTGCTTATTGCCTGGATGTCTAACCTTCATCGACGTATACTATAAAGAATTCGAACTTACCCAGACAGCTCACGCCCACGTCCTCGTTGTGGCCACAGTTCGTCACGCCCCACCCGCTGTTGGCGCAGTACTGCAGCGAGATCTCCCTACCACTGCACGTCACCTAGTTTAACGGAATCACATAAATACATACATAACTTTATGTAGACTACAAAAACTAATGGGCATTGTGGTCAGCAACTCCTAGCGAGTATGGTAAGTCTACATGTACATGATGTACACCGTGCATACAATGTAATTTACTCTGACTATAAGTGGCAAAATGTGATAACTTAATTGGGCAACAATTGTACAAGGTACAAAGCATGACATCTACTGATACATAACTAGAGTTAAGCAAAACATAGGTTCGTACGAAGATCTCCTTGCCACAGCAAAGAAAACTGATGTGGCATGGAAACGTGTCACTGTCATCGGGACAAGCAACGGATTAACGCACACTTCTGTTAACTGCACGGAATCTTAATATCCCAAACCGATGCGGTCCAGCTGGATAACTTCGCATAACTGCACCGGCCGGATAATTGCACAAAATACGCTGGCAAATAGACTGTGCAATTAAATGGCGTCTACCAGACTAAGAAATAGATCAGAAATAGAGATGAGATACACGTCATGACTCATGATTACCTCGTCCAGCCAGATCGGGCCCTCGCCAGGCTCGAAGTAGGCGTCGGGGTAGAACTGCAGGGCGGCGGGGAAGCCCAGCTCCCGGCACACCACGTCCGCGTCCTCTTTACCGAAGTTGTCGTCGCACACGGTCCCCCACTGGCCGTTATAGAACACCTCCACACGCCCGAAGGACACGCCTCCCACAAGGCGGATTTGGTAATCTGTAAACATAAACAACTTTTTAGTGAAAAACATAAATAAAAGATTAATGTTTCTAAAAGTTCACACATTCCGATGTGTGGGTGTACATGTGTTGTTAGTTTCGTACATGTAGTTCAGTCAGTTGATGTCTTTGCGTGTATTCACAGTAATGTGAATATCCCATAGTGGCGAAATGTAAAGCGGAATTGGTGAAATAGGATACATGGAGAATTGGAAGTATGGTTTTATTCGTTGGACATGCACAACTTTAAAACATTGTTAAACGGCAAATGAAATGCGAACATATATTTCAAGGATATCTAAGGAGGTATTGGCCTTAGTACAGGAGGTACATGTGAACAGTTGAAAAGGGACAGACACAGATGCATCGTCACCAAACCCGCGTAGAGTCTACATGTAGAAAATTACATTATATAACTTTATTGCACAACAATTGTACGAGGTACAAAGTATGGCATCTACATAACTACAGTGCTATAACTTAACTTAGGGCTTATCTAACTAATACAGGAGTTGTAGTATGGGATAAGTTTCTTACAATCATTGGAGGCTTTTACAATCATTTGGGCAATTTCTAATGTCAAATCCTTCTTTGATATATTTTCCTATATCTGCCATGCAGGGATTGTCACATGTCATTATGTACAGTCGGCTGTGAATTATCGTAGACCGAGGCCTGGGATTGGAGCGCTCGTCTGTACGTCCGTGCCTCCATCTAGAGACAAGAAAAAATGAATAAAATCGTTTTCAAAATTTAAATGTTTGAAATGTAACGTTAATGTCTCAGTATAAACTCGTTCTGTTATCAGAATTTATGAACTATAACATCGGAAGAAACTAAAAATGATAGTACATTCATCTGAATCAGCAAATACGGACATGTTTGCGTTATAATATAATTCATGTCGGGGGTCGGGGTGCAAGTGATTATTTGTAGTTGACATATAATCATGTCAAAAGCAATCTGGCAAAATTCCGAGATTATGCCTTTAATGTTTTTGGTTACATGAAGCAAAACAACAACAACAGCATCAACAACAATATACAGCCAGTTAATTGCACAACGATTTATCGCACACTTCTGTTAATTGCACGGAATCCCAAAATCCCGTGGTGGTGCGGCCCAGCTGGATAACTTCGCTTTGTTGCACCAACGGGATAATTGCACGAAATGTGCTGGCAAATAAGGTGTGCAATTACACGGCTTCTACTGTATAAAGATAGGAGGCCTGACCACACTGCTGAACGTCGCAGTACTCCCAGCGCACGTTGGCGTCCATGGTGTAGCACCACGGCTGGGCGGCGCCGTCAGGGTTCCGGCAGTAGTTCCCGTCCAGCCCGGCCTCCGGGTACGACTCGGCGTCGAACACGTGCAGGTGCGGGCGCTGCAGGCCCCAGGGCTGGCAGTCAATACCGGACACCGTGGTGTTGGCCGTGCCTCGGTACTTATCTCCGTTTCCGCTGTAACACGGCCCGGCTGTGGAGGCACAAGGGTTATAACAGAAGTTTATTTGCAAGTTCGTACCCGAGGGCTAATTGCAAGTACATGGTATAAACATAGTTACAAGTGACAATGGACAGTTACGAACAATGTTCTACTCTAATACAAGTGTTGGCTATTTCTAAACAGGTTGGGTTTGACTTCTTTTTTGGAAGCAGAGGGAGACGGAAAGCCCCACCTTTTCTAAAAGTTGTGGGTTCTGCGATTTCAGGAGAAAAGTGGCTTTCTGTTCGTCTGTCAATGTGGGGAAGTTGGGATGAGTCTTTGTGGTTTCTCTAAACAGAGCGATTCTTTTGGTTTGATTGAATGAACATTTAGAAATGAAATGTTTTTTCGTCTCCCACTGCTTTAGATGTACAATATTTACAAATTCTTTCACACACTGGTAATCTCTTATATCTCCCTCTCTCTACTTCAAGATGATAAGCGCTAATTCTGACTTTGCTTATTGCGGAGCGCAGCTCGAAATCAATAATATAATAATAATAATCTTTATTGCATGTTCATGCCTGTAGATTAAATGCACAGATGACCACACGTATGGATGAAAAGGAATAAAAAAGAACAGCTTAACTTATACAGTAGCTTCAGCTACACTAATGGAAAATGATCTAAAATATAATGAGTCTCTATAATACTATCGTTAATCGCGACATCTAATATTTTCTTCTCTCTCGATGAACTCGGATTTGTTTTCAATATTTCTATGTTCTGTATGTTATTTGTGCTATGTATATATCTTCTTATGATTGTCTCCTTTGTGCGATTTTGTGTATTAACGTAAGGGCCATAGGAAGAACAGCTGTTTGTGAATATTTTATTTTGGATCCAGATAAATACAGTGTGGATCAAGGTACAGCATTCAATCATAGTTTAAGCGATGGTATATCGGAGAAGATATACCATCAGAACTAAGATCAATAGAAAAATAATGAGAAGGGTTTTACAACTTTTAACATCGCTACAGTCATGCATGTCTCCATAGATTTTTGGTGCAGTCTATATCAAACTGGCTATCAAAACATATGTTATAATTACTTCTTCCGTCTTAAGATCCAATCAGCTAAACCATATAATAGATATGTAGAATGCAAAAAGAAGAAATATACTTACTATCGATAGGGCCATCGGAGGTGTCGATGATAAGTGGGCTGTCTGAAAAGTAGAGATGTCATATTGTAAGTTTTCAATCTACACCACTAACTGTACACTACAAACACGTAGCTCTAAGAAACAGTAAATAAAACTCAAAGTCAACCCATTTGAAGAGGCAAGAAGAAATAAGCATGTTCACTGTTCCGAGTACGCATGACGAGTGATATGGACTATGGGTAATATGTCAAAGGTGAAGGCCCTTGAGACATAAACAAAGTACTTCTGGACACTGTATTCAAGTCGAGACTGTTTACAAGTTAGGGGCCTTCACTTTTGCCATATTGAACGGCCCCCTAATCTATAAGCAGATCCTACGGTGCCATAAGATAGTATCAAAGCTGGCTAAGGAGTATACCAAAGGGAGTCAGACGGGAAACATACTCTAGGTCGGCTTCACTCCTCTGCCAGCTTTTGATACTACATTTTGTATCTTATGCTACCGTAGGATCGGAGATTACGTCGCCCTACCTTTGTTGATCTCACAGATGTAGTAGTTCTGCATTTGGCAGGACTGGTCGTTCCAGGCCTGCTGATAGCTCCCCTGCATCTCCACACAGTCCTCGTTTCCGCTCGAGTCATTAGGTTCACCAGCAATCCAGTACCTACATGCAAGGGAAAAGACACAAAAAGGTTATGAATGTTTGCTTCACGTGATGGTCGCATTTGCATCGGTACCCGTCGTGGGTCCCGGATTGATTTTAACTACGAGTTAAAAAGATCTAGGGCCCGCCCTTGCCCCAAAAGAGCCAAAGTGTGTCAAGTGCAGCCACGTAGGGGTCACACCCCAAAGTGCGGAATAAACAGTCCGTAAAATAAACTACCCGGAGGGGTCCCTTTTCCTTTACGACACCGTTAGCATTTGTGAACATGTTACGTTCGGCCACACTGCTCCCCAAACGCTCAAGTGTATGATATCGGAGAGGTGCGGGACAGTGTTGAAGACTTGTTACTTCCGGTCACACTTTCCAAAAACATTAAAATGTCCCGGAAACCACACCGATGAACAACACCGCCATTATTTACAAATCAATTTTCGGCAACGCGTCAGGGACGGAGCCTCCTTTATTCTCTTTTAACTGATAAAGATTCAGTTCGTCACTGATATCTTGCTTGACATGCTTACGTCACAGTGAGAGGCTTTCCGTTACTCCAGGTAAAGCTGGTCTCGGATTGGAGGTCATTCAACCCGATCCACCACCACGGCTGGTAATAGTCCACCTGCGTCTGGAGCCAAGTCTGGGGGGATACAAATTGGTTGGATTTGTTACAAGAGGTAAGCTACGATAAAACAACAAGTGCACATCCCATTACCAAACGAAATACTCCACTGAGAACAAGACATTCGTTGTCGTCTTTCTCAGACTAGGGTCAAGAAAGAAGAATGTCACCCATCTATAATAATCCAAGGCTAGGGTTGTAGAATACTGAATAGTTTTTTTACAGTATGTACAGATTTATCAGAACAACATGGCCACAAGATATGCCTTGGTGTTAAAGCAAAGTACTGTTTTTTCGGCGATGTAGAAACGTTTCTTTTATTTATTTCCTACGCTATAATGTAAAAAAAAGATCAAACTTGATACTGTGCCAACGCTGTAAGAAAATGAATACTTAAAATTTTCGTCTGTTTCGACAAGGCCTAAAGTTTGGATTTCAAACAATGTCTACAGCTAACATTTTCATGTGGTTAGAAGTGGACGATGTTTTATCCAAAACTTACCCACCTACATGAACACCAATTCATAGCTTCTTCAATTATACTGTTTACAGACATATAAACACACATAAAATCAACAACCACTCCACCATACAAGAACACAACCTTCTGGCGAAGGTAAAAAAGGAGCACGAGACGTACGTGTTCGGCGGCGGAGTCGACGCTGACGAGCCCCGCTCCCTGACTCCGACAGTCGTCCCGGGCCTCCTGCCACGACTTCTGGGTCTGCACGAACTTGTAGCAGGAGTTTTCCGTGGTCGTCCAGCCGCTAGGACAGGCTGTGTTGAGGGGAGATAATGTACACACACTTAGACATATCAAATTAAAAATTTTGCCACATTTGTATGCAAATTTTCCACAGGATGTCTAAAGGGTGCCAAAGGGGGCAGATAATGCACGTACACGTAGACATATCAAATCAGCAGCTTTACCACATTTGTATGAAGATTTACCACATTTGAAGTAAACATGAGAAAGTTTCCCGTGATACACGTTTGACCAATTGCTGACGTCACGTATCTGCAAGATGACGTGTCAAGAAGATCACTTTTACGTCCTGAAGCGATTGGTCAAGAAGACACAATTGTGTCGACGAGTGGTCGTTGAATTTTATTATGATGAGAAAAATGATTTTGCAAAGCTGACATATAGGAAAATAAAATTTAGAATTCCTCGACCTCATACCTTTGCCAGCTATTATTCTTTATGACCGTAAAAGTATCATATTCACGTCATATTTCCCGGTATTCATTTGTATAATTGATATCTATTGATATTTTTGTCTTTCTCATTGACATCTGTAGTAAGAAGCAACCACGATACCCATTATCGAATTTGACTTTTGTCTCCGGACACATACCCACATACCAAAGATTCATCAACAAAGAATTCAAAGTCATTCAAATGTCCATAAAGCATAGACGGACACACAGATACATGTACGCCAAAAATAATACCATATTTCATGAAGGTAATCACCAAAGAATAAGCCTTTGAATACCTTATTTCTGTAATTCGTAAAAGCGTACATATTTCTGCCTTTTCAAGACAATAAACAAACGTGCTGCTGGGATATGATACGTCAACAGACTGTCAATCAACATAGAATGAGTCAATGAATAACCTATTTCTGTAGCTCATGAAAAGCATGGTATCAAATAAGTAATCGAGGTTTCAATATTACACATTTCTGCCTTTTCAATATGAAACAAGTAGGTTGTATTACCGGTAATAACCAAAACAAAACTCCATCTAACTTCAGAAGATTATTTAAAAGTACTTATCTACTTTTCTACAAGTACCCAGCCGCTTATTTCTGCGCAGACTGCGGGTACTAATATATAGTGATTCAAAGTCCTTTGTTGCCTTTTCAATATGATATTAGTTGCTGGTAACAACAAGACAGGCTGCCCATCAGAAAGATAGAGCTTCTTTGAATAGCTCATTTCTACAGCTTATGAAAAGCATAAATGACGAAGTCAAAAGACAAAATTACTCATTTCTGCCTTTTCAAAATCATACAGATGATCCAAATAGCAACGTATTCAACTCTGACATTTAACTGTCAATCAGCATAGATTGGACCATTGAATTATTTCTGCTCCTGAAGAGCATAAATGACTAATGAAAGTCTATTCAAAATGCACATTAATTTTTCTCGTCAACACGTGTGGTGCTTGTAACAGCAGGGCTCGAAATACCTTTTTCTGCATACTTACAATTGTGCAGGTAGCATTGAAAATTACCTGCACCAGACAAATTTTACCTGCACCACACTGAATTTAGGAAGTATGGATCATGCCAAAATTGTTCAGGAACCATTTGCTACATTTTCTTTCATAATTTAAATGCGGTAACAGTCACTGCAGCTAATAACAATCCACATACACCTACATCATTTGACATTTATGTATAAAATCCAGTACATGGACCAGTGCAGGTCAGGTGCAGGTTGAAACCAGAAATACCTGCACAGCTCCAATTTTACCTGCACTAACCTGCATATGCAGGTGGTATTTCGAGCCCTGAACAACCTTTAACAGGCAGTCAATTGGCAAGAAATTAGTCATTGATCAGATACTGGATCGCGTACACCTGTCAATAACTGATAGACGTCCAGAAATCATTACTAATTTCTGGCTCTTCAGCACATCAGGTCCTATTGGGGTAATCAGACAGACTATGCATCAGAGATGAATGGAACACTGTCACTGATTACCGGTACTGGTGTTGCAATTAAACTTGTTTCAACTTTCGTCTTCAATGAAAATTCTGTACACTCTCTGTCCAACCCTGCAGTGACTCAATTGGCCACATTGTTACCTCATCAGTGATAGGGTAGATTATGTAATGTAGAGAGAGCGCACAGCACGTTCCTTGCTCACAAACAGTCGGAAAACTCATCAGTAAGGGGTTAGAGCACTACGCTCTGTCTTCTGCCTTCTGAACACCAACGACAGCACAGTTCAGAGATCGGAATTTTGTTGGGCTGCAACCAGAACCAGTTGGACAGCGTTTGACAACATTCTTCTGCTGATTCTTCGCAAGGGACGAAAATAAGAACTTCCGGAAATTTCTGGGTACTGACGCATCCGTGAAAGGGATTAGCTGACAAGTTGCTACAGCGTATCTTACGTTTGAGCCAGCGAACCTCAACGCTGGGCCTACCCCGTCCGCAAGAACAAGATGGAGGTGGGAATCGGGCTAACAGTGATCTGCTGGCTAACGGGTCTTATCATTATCAGCCTCAACGCTGCCGTGCTCTGTGGAATGGTTGGGACTCGAAAACAGCTCACGGCTCACGACATTTTCATGGCGAACGTTGCGATGTCCGACCTTCTAACTGGCATCGGGGTTCTCTACCGAATAGCAAGCCTAGAAGCAGGAGAGACCGAACAGGACAGCAGAAATGCTAGTTCCGCTTTACTGATGTATAGTCAGGTGATGTCGGCCTCAGCGCTGGCCCTACTGTCTCTAAACTCCTATGTTGCTTTAAAGTATCCCATATTCTTTCAGAGCCATTATCAAAATGCCAAACGTAACGCAGTTATAGCGATTGTAGCTTCATGGCTTGTTCTATCTCTGATAGTTTTTTCACCCAGTATGGGTTGGAATTGTATAGATATGCCTGCACCGGCCTGCACCGGCTATTACTACACTGCTTACCATGGTCTTTTAGGCATCACAATCCTCCTCCTAGCAGGTATCATGTTGTTCACTAGTATCAGTTTATTTGTAGCTATAAGACAGCGAGAGAAAAGAAGGCTTGAGCAAGCAGCGGCACTTCAAGCCAACAACCAGGGACAGAACCAGCCTCACAATGTCGCACAGGCTGAGGAGGCACAGAAAAAGTATAAAGAACGAGTGTACAAGGCAAAAACAGTTATGATTCACGTGGTAGTGTCTTTCACCTTTTGGCTCATTCCTATTATGCTGTGTATTGTTTGCCTGAGTTCGGACGTGTGTATGACACTATGGCCGTTTATACTAGCCGTAGTGATGACATGGAACTCTGCCATCAACCCAGTCGCCAGTATCATCCGCACACATGAATTGAGAGACGGAATCTGGAAGAGCATCACAGCCATTCCTGTAGCATTTGTTGCCGCGACACGGGGGAACAATGTAAATCCACAGAACGTGCAAACTGCACAAGGAAACGACCAAAATCTGCCGAGTGGTGTCACAGATGGACCAGAACAAAATGTCCCTGCTCAAGTGCAAACTCCAGGACACATCAAAACAGTAAGTCAGAGCCTAACCTCGATAATAGTTTCTGAATCACCAGAACCAAAACCAGAAAGCGAACAGCTCCCCAAGGTAGATGTATAGGTTAATCAATATGGTAATACTCTAGACAAAAAGGAAAGGATAGAAACGAGTGATGTGACACAACGGTACTTGAGTATATCATGTTATTACATGTATGGCTTTGTTGATGTGTTATATTGACTGTATGTATATCTGAATGTATATCATGTTAATACATATAGTTTGGTTGATGTGTTATATTGAATATCAGGACTGGTGCGCCCTTTGAACACTAAGTGTATGTGAAGGTCACTAGTGTAGTTTTGTAGAATCGACGTTTGGCATCTAACGTTAACTGTTATTATTCCTGTAATTGTTCTGTATCATCCAAAGAGATTTGGTACTTTCTTTGTTTGTTTGGTATCGTTTTCCTTCTTTGTTATGTATGATTATGTATACCACTACTGCTTTACTATACTTTGTATGCAATTAGCCCTCGGGCACGAATTTGCAATAAAGATTATTATTATCAATGTCCAGGATAGTTGGTTGCTTTATTGCCAGAATTCGAACTTATTTCTTATTTTTTTATCGTGAAGCTGCTGATATCTTCAAGTAAAACACAGTCTCATTACTGAGTAAGACGAGAATGACTAATAAATGACCAGTAAATGTTAGGTGAAAAATGTTTCTATCTCTTCAATATGATACGATATGCTGTCTGGGTACCAACCAAACCAGTCTGACAATCACCAAATGAATCTTGCAATAACTTATTTCTGTAGCACGATAAGCTCTTCAGAATTCTTGCATGTCTGCCTTTTCAAGATATAAATCAAATGTCTTGCTTGTGTATAACAAGTAAGCAATCAACATAGAATGCGCCAATTAATAACCTATTTCTGTAGCTCATGAAGAGCATAATCAAAATCAATTCAATATTAGGGATCTTATTGTACTTATTTTTTATATCTATTTATTTTCTGTGTTCTTTTACCAGGGTAAGCTCCATCAGTGACTGACATTGCTTTTCATGGAGGCCCTGGATACATATACAAATAACACATACATACATACAATACAAAAATATAGTATAATAAAAGTATACATTTCTGTATAACATGCCTGGATACTGTATATCATGGACACCCTTGATACCAATAAAGATTGGCCCGGTCATACAGGACTTATTCAAACGGTATTGATTGTCAAATGTACTTTCCCAAGACTGCAGACTTACCGATGCAAAAGCCCTCTGTCAGATGGACATCGTCAATGGCGATGTTAGTATTCGGGTTGGTGCCGCGTTCTGCCTCGAAGACAACCTAGATCGTATGAAAACGTGATGTTAGAAGCAATGTTGAGAATAATGTCTGCCTTGTGTGTGATTATAGAACTTTTACAATAAAGGGGAAGAAATTTAAACTGTAGCCCCGGTCAGGATCTGAAACTAGAATGGTCCCGGCGCACTGCCGAATACCGTGGTGTTTACACGACGTCTACTTGTTGTCGTATCCCGGGCTGATTTTAAAGAAAGTCCAGGGGCCCGGTCGTGCCCAGAAATAGCCCGGCAGTGACAGAGTGTCCCACCAGGCTACGTACGAGTCACCGGCCCATTGGAGTGTATAAAACAGCCCGAAACCTACCCGAGAAGTACAAGAACATCACATAGCCTTAAGCACTTACTGTGCAATGCTATTCGCATTTAAGTTCGTACTTTAAGCATTATCTCTACATAACAGCAGCAATATCGATCAAAGCGGTTTTCTTACCCTAAAGCTTCCCGCCTCCACCTCAATGTCAGCCTTAATCCAGGTGTTGGTGTTGTTACCGGTCGAGCTGAAGATGGTGGTTTTGCCGCGTGGTCCCTCCACGTGCACGTTCAGGGTTCCTACATCGTGCCCGTAGATGTGGTAGACAAACCGCAGGCAGGCGTGTGTGTACACGTCAATGGTGGGGCTCATGAAGCTGGTCTTCGCCCCGGGGTTGGGGTAAGGGGCGGACTGCGTCAACATGTAATATCCTGTACAAGTTGTATACGTACAGAATATTCAGAACACGAACAACGAGTATCATCAAGTAGAGAGAAAGCTCTTGGCACAAATGAGAAGTCCATAGCAGAATTGATTTTTAGAAACAAATAATATATCTTCCTTTTCATTCATAAGTGAACATTCGAGAACTTGACAATGTAAAACTAATGATTGTGTATGCGAAAACTACTTTAATTGTATTCAAAATCTACTAGTATCTGCCACCAAAATACCAAGACCAGCTCAGGACAAAAGAGACAAAAAACGGACGTTCTGCTGCTGTACCAAGGTCACACACCAGGGGACCCCAAATCAACCTTTACTCCCGTCTTTTCAACCCCACCACCTACATATCATTGCGATATAGTTGTAGACGTACAGAATATTCAGAACACGAACAACGATCTGTGAAATCAGACTGGGTAAGAAACTGGCCATTTTACTAATATTATCTAGGCCACAGCAAGTAAATTTTATGGATGACATTTTCGCCACAGCAAGTAAATTTTATGGATGACATTTTCGCCTGATATCAGAAAAAAATGCGATATATACAGAGCTTCTAAAGTTATGCTGACCACAAATATCCTGAAATACAAAAACAGAGACAGACACACCAGAAACAATACCTCCCTTTTTCGTGGCAGTAATTATTCAAATATCATCAATAGTTGCGTACCTGATCCGGTGGTGTGATCAGCCAGCGGTCCGGTGTTAGACTGCGGGGTCCATCCCCGGAGCCTGTTCCATGAGAAGTCGGCGGTGCTGTCGTTCGTGTACCCGCAGACGTCGGTGTCAAAGTCACAGTCAATTCTTGCCGACTCTAGAAATCACACAACGAAAGGTGTAAGTTCTCTAAAATTGGTGTCACTTTTACAACTATCCAATGAGTTTCCTTTCTACAACTACAGTCCTGGGCACCTCGCAAGTGCCACTTCTACAAGTACAATTATTAGGCTACAACACAATATATTTGCTCATTTTGGTACTTTATCGTTATGTTGACCAACCCTGCAGAAGAAAAAAAAAACTATTGTTTTTTTTCTGATATCAGGCGAAAATGTCATCCATAAAATTTAACTTGCTGTGGCCTAGATAATATTAGTAAAATGGCCAGTTTCTTACCCAGTCTGATTTCACAGATGTAGCGGTTGTTGTTGCTACAGGGGGAGTCGTTCCACGTGCTGCCGCCGATCTCCGTACAGTCCTCCCCGGTCCCTGCGTCGTTCGGTTCACCATAGTTCCAGTAGCTTTAACAAACAAATTCATGGTGTTTGTTCATACTTGCCAATTGTCTATAAAGGTGGCTCTCAAGTACAACGAACAGTGGCTCACATATGAAACATTTTTGTTACAATCACCACCACTGGTCTTGCTAGGGTAAAAGTCGCACACTCAGCATTATACGCAGAAAACTGTAAAACGGCAGGCCTGGGTAGCAATCATCTACTTGGGGATTACATTCAATGGACTGCAATAATTATGAGTAGATTCAAAGAGATCGAAGCCAAAGGCCTACATCACATTTCCAAACCGGGTAGTTATCGGGAACGAAAAGTGTAATATAAAAGACAACGAACTACACAAGAAATAAGAGAATAGTTGTTATTTGACGTTATTTGTGTATATTTTCATGTAAACATGTCTATTTATCGTTTCCAAAAACAGCCCGACCGGGCCCCGGTTTGGAAATGTTACGATAGCCTTATAGTCGGGACTGTGATTGTCTTGAGCAGCACCCTAAGTTGTGAACGACAACAACCGGATACAAACTCAGGACATTGATCCTGAGCGACGAGTTATTAGTGCGTCAGTAGGATACTTACGTGACGGTTACCGGGCTCCTGTCGGACCAGACGAACGTCCCCTCGCCAGCGGTGTCGTGTAGCCCGATCCAGTACTGCGGGTACGAGCTCAGCGTCTGGCCAAGGATCCAGTTCTACAGTACAGTATGTAAACTGTCAGTTACCCGAAACCACAGCATCGTTATAATCAACAAGCCGTTATCTTTCAATTTCTACACATAAAACTGGTTTGTCGCGTGGTTCGAGTAGTTGGTTTGCTTTTGAAGACAGCTACATGTACAGACACCTCGGAAATGGTCACGAATCCACCATGCGTATTAATAAGGCCCCCTTTCCACTAGACGGCGATCGCGCTGCGCTCTCACTGCGACCTAAATAGGATATGTGTAACCTTCGCTTTCACACTAGGCACACCATACAAAACGTAAAAGTGTGACTGAGAATCTAGACAACAAAACACAGAAAGTGTAAAAAGATTCGTTTCTTTTCCATAGAATTCGTTGAGCGATCTGTCAAATTTTAGGTCGCAGAGAGAGCGCGGCGAGAGCGCCGTCCTAGTGGAAAGGGGGTATTAGCAGTTGTTGAGGGGGTTGGGGTTGAAGCATTGGTTTCAGCATAATGTTTGGGGATAGACGCCTTCTGCTGATCAGAATAGAGTTCGTCCCTGTGCGTGTCTGGTCTTATGTCGTTTGTACTTAACGTGCAAATGGGTGTTATTCACTCTGTCTAGGGTACTATTGTTAGACGATGCCCAAAACCTCTCCTCCCAGCGCCTTTTGCCTCCCAACTAAAGTCAGGTTTTATTTTTTACACCTGGGTGGAATGAGGACAGTTGTGTAAAGTTCTTTTCCCAAGGACTCAACATCGGTAGCATGACAGGATTCGAACGCAGGAGCTCTGGGCTAAACACTCTGCAGACACGCCACACGATCCCGCTTGTACTGGTTACAAACAAAAACATCGTATGTACGCACCCACTCCAAGTCCGAGTTGACGCTGACGAGGTCTCCGCCCCGCCTCTGACAGTCCACCCGGGCCACCGCCCAGGGCTTCAGGTCCTGCTGGAACAGGTAACAGGACGACAGGCCGCCGGTCCAGCCGTCAGGACACGCGTTCGTGAACTGGGAGGCTATACAGGGACAGTGGAGATGTGTAAATAGTATTGTATTTACGTCGATGAAGGTTACACATCCAGTTGACAACACAAACAGCAATACAAAAGTTTCTCAATTAACTAAATTTAGATACTTCAGTTTACGTCAGCCAAAGGTAACGTCTGACCAATTACAAAACGTATCCAGTTGCTTGAGTAATTTTTGTATTGAGTACTGCATCTAACGTTATCTCTGTATCCGTGACGTAGAAAGATATACTGGTTTGATGTAGATATGCATTGTGTAGTCAAAGATAGATATGTAACCTTAATTGTATAGGGAGTTTAAAACTAGATTGGTACAAACATTTATTCACGTATAAGATGTTTTTATAAAGAGATGGATGAAAAATAGGCTCTGGGTCATTTCAACATAAAAAAAGGGTCAGAGGACTGATCGAAAGCTTGTTGGTAAGCGCTTTATTTTTGTGTACGGAGGTAGAGTTTAAAATTGTAACATATAATAGAGATTTGACTCAAGAGATTAGAGATAAGACTTGGAGCGTGAATGATATTGTATTGGCGACAAATGTGAGACAGGCTATAACGTATAACGTTTATCCAGAAATTTAGAAACTTTGCCGTTACCGAATTCAATAGTGGCGTTACACGTCCTGTCTGCCCAGAGCTGGTGGGGGTAGATTGGAGGTGGGTCGGTGTCGCTCAACACGCCTGGAAAACAAAAATAATGTTAACGTTATAGGATCCTTTTATCAGCTTTTCTTCTTTCCCCTGCAGCCTTATGCTATGGTCAAAACTGCGCCGGTGTCCGTCGGGGGTGTAACCCGGACCGGGTTCTGAAGCCGCAAATTTTGTCCCGGTGGACTGCCGGAAACAGTGGCAGTTCCTCTCGGGGTTTTAACAAATATGTCACGATGCACTATTTGTCACTGGGGCCCGGCCGTGCCCAAATATAGCCCGGTAATCACAGAGTGCCCCATGGGGCCCCGTAGGGGTTACGTCCAAAAGTGCATAAAACAGCCCGTGAACTACGCTGGCCGTTGGAATTCCTTTTCTAGAAGCATTAGCAGGGTGACGTTTACATTTCAGCATAATTAACGTGTGGTTATGCCCCTCAAACTCTAGCCAATGCAGGATTTGAGTCAGTGCGAACTCCTTTGAATATCTCGACACGTTATCAATGAATTCTACTATCTCAATCAAGACTTAAACGCTCTAGACTTACTGGCGTATCGGAGACGGAATCCCGCAGCGGTGATGGAGGAGTCGGTGGTGAACTCCAGTTTGACGAAAGAGCGGTGGTGGTGATGCTGCAGCCGAGTCCTGCGTCCAGCTTACACGTGTAACTAGGAGGGGGGGGGGGGGGAACATACTCCTGGTCATTGTTTTTGCTTGGTTATATGTATATACTTTGCACAATACGTTTATACAAGTTTATGTTACACGTCTGAAGCACAGAAGTGTCCCTGGATGTTGTTGACTTATACTCCCTGGACGACCACTGGACGACCAAAGATTTGTCGGATTTTTCCACAATTAGAAAATAGATCTTTTGTATGATCTTTACGCGTGTGCTTTTTCTTGCTTAAATGATACTTTTACATCGTGTACCGAATTTTAATTATAAAATTAAGGGTCGACAACACAGAAAACCAAGTTTGGTCTGATGAAAAGGAATTCTAAGATCAACTCCATCTATCTCTGGCCTACTTTGGGCTACCGTTCTTCAATGCTATATGTGCACAGTTCATTACGAACGTCGACGTAATTAACACGTGTTAATCATACTTGATCTTTATTGTATTTAACCCTATTCAGACCGGGGGGG
The DNA here is from genome assembly GCA_019207045.1 of Branchiostoma floridae x Branchiostoma belcheri. Taxonomy (NCBI): domain Eukaryota; kingdom Metazoa; phylum Chordata; class Leptocardii; order Amphioxiformes; family Branchiostomatidae; genus Branchiostoma; species Branchiostoma floridae x Branchiostoma belcheri. The sequence continues at coordinate 19,230,845 of CM033027.1, forward strand.
GGCTTTTGAGGCCCGCGCTAACTTCGATGTCCTATAACGTTAGAACGGCTTACGCTAGAGCCCCCAAATTTAGTGAGTTTTCCTAAAATATTGTTGGCAACAATTCTAAGAAGTTTGACAAATTTTCCATTTTTTCTTGTTGCCATGGCAACCGTTAGTTGACAGGCAGTTTTGCCAAAGATCACTATTTTTGGTTCTAACAATGTATTTTTCAAATTTATTTGCTATATTACTGTGATTTTGTTACATAAATAAAATCTTATATTATTCAGCATATCTTTCATAATTATATATGCATAAATTATGCTAATTTGATGACGTCATCAGCCCAAAATCCAAGATGGCGGACGGAATGGCCAGATCAAGAAAAACAAGCTAATTATCCCTTAAAATTTGCAACTACCTGGTATTTTTTCATCAAAAACCATCTAAATGAATGAATTTAGTCTATTTCCATTGCCCTTTGTGATTATTTGTTGCAAAAAAAGTATTTATAGAAATTCAAGGTGGTGGATATAATATGGCGGAGCCCAACTCGTATCTTAGATGTGTATGACGTCATTTTATGACGTCATTTTGACGTCATTGATGTTGCTATTGGCAACGCAAGTCGTAATAAACATTATTATTCTGTTATCTGCACTTGTTGTTACATTTTTGCAGCATAACTTGAAGTTTTCTGAGAATACCCATTTTTCATGGGTTTGGCCAGTGTAATCAAATTGATGACGTCATAATTACGTCATCTTACGTCAAAGTAACGTCAAACGTCACATACTTGTCAGATATCATGTCGAAATCATGTCCTGAAAATTTGGTGGCCCTACGGCACGTCGTTTTAGAGTTATAGGACTTAGAAGTGGAGGGCCTCACAAGCCCCCCCCCGGTCCAGGGATGACCAAAAAAGCCCGGTCTGAATAGGGTTAAGACAATAATATGTAATTACCAAGTGTTAACTAAAATACATGTTGATTGAACCTTGGAAGATTGGCCCGTAAGGGCTAAAAGCTTTCTTAATAAACAACAATAAACAACAACATGAATTAACAATACAACATGTAGCTCAAGTTACTTTCACCCGCGGGGTAATTATATCCAAAAACGGATTTTTTAGGGATATCACATCCATGGACGGTGGTTTCAAACTGCAATGTCTTCAGAATATTGCTGTTTGAAACCACTGTCCGTTAACTTGATATCCCTACATGCCTAGACTGCGTGTTTTTCAAAATAACGGATATAGGTTACCCTGCGGATATAAGTAAACTAGCCCTATCAATATATCATTGTTCGACTCACGTGTGCTGCTTGTCCCCATCAGTGATGTGTAGGAAGTCGTAGTCGCACTCGACGTCGAAGTCCTCGAACCAGATGTTGACGGGAGCCTGGTCGGGGTTCTCGATGGTCCAGACGCAAGCGGCGTTGTTCCCGTACTGGTTGGGGTACCCGGGACTCTCGATCACACCTTCGGCATCCGTCAGCGCCTCACCACAAGTCGGTGGACCGCCAGCTATAGGCAAGACGACAGAGACAAAACTGTATAATTAGAAACACGTTAGCTGCCCGTATTGCGACCTTCATTAGTTCGGAATGTCAACTTTGGACACATGACCTTGGGGACATGACCTTGGGGATGCGTAATGTCATCATACGTGACGTCATCGAATGGCTAAAGTGCAAGGATGTTTACACCACCCACCGTCTTTGAATAGCTAAGTTCGCTATATACAGCCAAGTGTTTTATTGAAGAGTCTGTCACCATCCTCAGGGCACGTCTAATTGGTTCTGTTACGTGCGCACTCCAGGAAAGTGTCGTGGCTAACAGGTATGGTCTCAAACTTAAAGTAGCCAGAAGACACCGCATCAGCTACATATCTACGTATACTTAGTCTAGTATGTGTAAATGTACATCTGCCTGCAGTGCGTACCAGAACCAGTCAGAATTGCATCGAGCCTTCGAATAAAACACCTGGATGTATACAAAGCGTTATCATCCCCATAAAATTGTTAACGGACCTCCACAGTCCCTGTCTACCAATAGGTTTACGGCAACACGTAGGTGAGTTTTCATGCGGACAGGAGTGTATCTCTTATACATCATAACTTTTCATAACTAAACAGTAGAGCGGAAGAGCGTATATGTAGATTATTTCAAAATGCTGTCCTTACCTGTATCAATCTCACAGATGTATCTGGCAGACCCTCCACAGTAGACATCGTTCCAGTTATATCCTGACAACTGCACACAGTCTTCGTCTCCGTTGTTATTGGGCTCTCCGTAATTCCAGCTCCTGAAGAAAAAGAACAGGTGGCCATAAAAAAATCCATACGACTCATATTATTATGATTTTGCTGCATATAACCGTATTTTCTGATGGGTCACTTGGTTTTCTTAAAGACTATCGTAAATAATAGTTTAGACAAGTTTAAGACTTCAGAGCAATGATAAATGGAGAAAAGGCAGAAAGACATGAACCAAAATGTGTCATGGTAATCACAACATCGCTACAAATGTACGGGCTGCTCGCTAAGGATTCCAACGACGATCTTAAGTTGCAGATGTCTAGAACTTGCATAGACTTACGTGTAACTAAGTGGAGTTCCGTCCACCCAAATAAAGGTACCCTCCGCTCCGGTGTCGTGAAGACCGATCCAGTAAGGCTGATAGTCATAGTTGGTCAGTCCCTGGATAAAAGTCTGAGAAGAAGGTGCGATTCATTAAAAGCGTTAAGCTTTAACGTTGTAATAATCCATACCAAAGACTAGACGCTAAGTGATATATCCTTTATGATGAGAACATTTTATTCCAGGCATTGGTGAAGGACAGATACCCAGATACGTGATACATTCTCCCTTCGCCAACGAAGAACAAATCAACTGATTGGGTTAGGTCTCAAACAAATATAGACGTTTCAAACAGTTTTCATCTACTATGCTTTGGTCACAACTGGAAAAGGGGGCCTGTCGGGCATCTCACGGGATATTTTGGGGCACTTTCGGGCGTGACTCCTTACGTGGCCCCGTGGGACGCCCTGTGGCTACCGGGTTATAGTTGAACTCACCGGGCCCCGGTATCTTTACCTCGGAGTTAAAATCCATCCGGGACCCGGCGACAAATAGACGCCGTCACCTACCCCTGAGAACACAGCAACAAATTTGTTGCTTCAGGGGCCACACCCCTGACGGGCACCGGTGCAAGTGTGACCGAAGAATAAGTGGGAACTCTCCAAGAAGATCTCTTTCAACTTACCTCATCGTCATACGTGCCGATGGTGGCCAGATGCCCGCCCTTGCTGACGCAGTCGTCACTCGCCTGCTGCCACGTGACGTAGTTCTGCACCACCAGGAAGCACGAGTTGGGGCCGGTGGACCAGGAGGAGGGGCAGCCCACAGGAACATTGGGGTCTGTGGAGAGGACAGACGGGTGGGAATCAGAGACATAGGCACGCATGGAACTGAAGGTTTGAATTGGGATGTGTAAGGCAGTACTTTGAAACAATTACAGACAGGTATTGGTATTTTTGCTTGTTTTATGAAACTTCTCAGGCTTTTATCTTGGTACATCCACGAAAAGGTACATGAATCAAGTCATGATTCATATCATCGTGGCATCATTTCAGATTCTAAAAGACGATCTTCTCTACATAAGCGGAGAAAAGTAACAGATCCGTGAAATTTTCTGAGGTTTACTGATATTTCCGTGGCAAAGGTTACTGCAAAATGATATTCACTCACTACATCTTAATTGTATTGTAATTGTTGGTGTAATGAAATAAACCGAGACATACTGATATTCCTGTTGCAAAGTTTACTGATAATTCGGTAGCAAAGTTTACAGATGATGCTGTAGCAAAGTTTACTGATAATCTTGTTGCAATTCTAAAGAGAAAAGTCGAATCAAGAAATCATTGGGATACGTCATGTTTTTTAAGCTAGATATGATCAATAAGTAAACAGCCACTCACCGGTAGTAGTTGGAGGAGCGGGTGTTGTCGCTATGGAAAAAGATCGGGTAAAATATTAGCTCACAGACATTTGCTTTCTCAACAGAACATTACAGGCTCAGTTCTTCTCCCCTGTCACTCGACTATGTCCATGACCAGTGACTGGAAAGAGCCAACCGTGTACGTTGTATCATTTGGACATAGTAAAAGGATGTTGAAAACAACGACATTCATTGGTTGTTTTTCAGTGATGAAAATTTCTGTACTGTCGCGTTGTCCAAGCAAAGCAAACGGATAAGTCTATTACACTATTAAGGGGGTGTACTGTACCGCGACCTAGAATCTCAACATTGTATCACGCAAGATGCATAGAACCAAGCCTTCTCTGACTGAAACGATTGGATTTACATGACATATGATGGAAAGATATGAAAAACAAAACAAAACAACAAAACACAAAAAACTCGCAAATATAATTTGTTTGAACTACTTTTTAAGAGTTTTAGTCGCTCAGGTCCGTCGGTAACGTTACATCTATAAAGAACTACAATTTTTTACTCACGACAGGCGTTCACGGCGCAGGTTTCGAACTCCGTGGCGGGATCGGTGGTGTAGCACCACGGCTTGGTGTCCACTCCCAGGGGGTTCCGGCAGTAGTTCTGCTCCAGCCCGGAGTCGGGGTACAGGGTGGGGCGGAAGATGTGGGTGTGGGGGGTCTGCTGGTCCCACGCCTGGCACGTCAGGCCAGACTCTGTCACCGTGGCGTCCCCTCTGTAGCCCTCTCCGTTCCCGTAGTAACACTCAGATACTAAAATATGTCAGAATTGATGTCAGATGTCCTACATAGCAGAGTCAACAAAAATGCACTTACTTGACTGAGAAAGTGTTACAGCGTTTCGATTCTTCAATACAGAACCAAAATTAGGCTTAGGGACCCTGCCGGACAGTTCATGTTTTTTTACTTTCAGGCGTGAGCCCTAAGTGGGATACCTTGCGGCTCCCGGGGTATTTTTGGACCCGGTCGCGCACCGGGTGACTTAGAATGAGCCCGGGACCGGGTAACAAATAAACGCCGTGGCCTACCCGTGGGGAACACCGAGGGGTACCCCGCGTTATTCGGCAGTCCACCGGGACAAATTTCTTCGTAGCCCGGCCTTTGCTATACATCCATGGCGGGCACCTAATCTTACATGGAGTCAAATGGCCAAACTTACCACATTCGGCCACGTCACACAGCTCGAACTCGACGCTCGGGTCGGTGGTGTAGCACCAGGGCTTGGTGTCCACGCCGAGCGGGTTCCGGCAGGCGTTCCCGTCCAGCCCGGCGGTGGGGTACAGGTTGGGCTGGAAAATGTGGGGGTGGGGAGACTGCTCGTTCCACGCCTGGCAAGTCAGACCAGACACCGTCTGCGATGTCGGTCCTCTGTAGCTCTCTCCATTCCCATAGTAACAATCTGGTGGTAGAAAACGTACTGGGTAAAAGGTAATCTTCCTCAATTTAGGCAAAGAACAACGCTTTTTCTAGTAGTTAGTACTACTAAGTATATCATAGCTTGAACTCTGGAACTTCGGACTAGCCCTAAATATGGCTAAAGGGTATCGCAATAAAGAAATGAAGGAATAGCACAACGCGGCTTCGTCGGGACTCTCGTTCAATGAGTTCGTTCAAATCTGGAGTTCATTTACGTGCGTTTTGACGTTTGAAATAAAAACATACACAGAGACGCCGATTTTCAAGATAGGTAGAATTGTACTTTTCCGTAACATCAGCTTTTGAAAAATTAAGATATCACTTCCATATGGTACATTTCTTTCTTCATTGAAATATCATGTAAGATGTTTTACCACCTTGTGCGCTGCTGCACTCCCAAAGGGCGGCGAAAATCAGCAAAAAGAAGGCTGCTATCCGCGCCATCGTCACACCAGTGAGTTTTTTCTCTCTCTTTCTACACGTCTGCACTGTGTGCCTGCTAATAACAGACAACTGGAAGAGTCGTCACATCTGCGGGTTTTATTTAAATATGAACTAATTGTACACAGAAGCTTCCGCGGCCTTGAATAACAGGAACCATAGTGTTTGAATGACTGATAACGTCACAACGGTCACATGCCACTCTCCCTTCATGAAAAAGTAGTTGAAAGGTCATAAACCAGTCTTACCTAACTGTTGAAATTTAATTATAGATCGTGTATGAGATTCCATAAATAGAGCTGGGCAATAGTGTCACGAAATGAACTTTTATAGTGCAAAGTCAACTATATTCATGGCTTTCTGTCTTTAGATTTAAGCGATGACACTGACAAATAAGCATTCAAAGCATCATAGCGAGACACATTTTGACCCCCCCAAAGTTTTTTTAAACAATTAATTAGGTATAAGAGTTATATGTTGGTATTTATTGTATTTTAGATTCTATACCTTTTTTGAATTTGCATAGCTTTATGTTCTTTAATGGTGTCCTTGATTATTTACTAGGTGCATGCATGGAAAACTACAGACTGAGGAAGAGGGTGAACATCATTAATTGTGCTTGTGTGCATTTATAGGGATGTATATATTAAAGAGATATTCTATGGAGGTTACGAAAGTCTTCTAACTATTTGTTCATATAAATTAGGAATCGTTATATGGGGATACTCACTTCAGTTACAATATCTGATTTCTATGGGAGCCCTTCGGAAAATTATAAAACAGAAAACAAAAATAAAAGTATTAAAACATAAAAGTATCATATACATTCACAACAAAATGAAATGGTAACCATCAAACATGGGGGTATCAATTCCTACAAGCAACTCAAAATACCTCAACGTGACTAGCTATGACCACGATTTCTCAGTTGGTTAGGCTAGCTATTTGTGACACACGCGTAGTGATATTTACTCGTCTTCGCTCGTGTCAAGGGAACGCTAGCACCTGTCGTAAACGTGTGCCAGTCCCGTGCAGGATATGATGTAGCAATTCATCTTTTTGGCAAATATTACGTGTTTGGAGAATAAACAATCCTTCAGTTATACGTTGATTTCATATCGCGATCGGTTACAAAACTTGTTTGCACAATGTTATATATGATGTAGTGTTGAGAGTCCAATTGAAGTATCCGCGAATTCCATTTAAAATATCTACAAAAGATACGTGAATATCGTAGAGATCAAAATATCTTAAAACAAAGGATTCATAACGAACTAACTAGGCGTGAAAAGCGCGAAGAAGCAAAATTTCTTTGGAGGTTGCACAGCAGCGTTACCTCTCTAAAGTGGTTCTTCTTTAATTCTTTCTTTCTTCGCATATGATCAACCTAAAATTTATCTAACCAACACTTAATGTAGACACACTAACTGGATAAAAGTTCTTTCAAAACAATTGATTCCCGAGCTGTGGGGCTACGACACTGAGTTACAGTGCCACCTAGCGGAATCACAATATAGGGGAAGGACTTCACTTCCGGATTTGCGCATGAAGTGCATTTTTGCCTAACCTTAGCCTGTTTATTGATTTTTTTTTAAATCGTGATTGCAGATAAGATTCAGGGTCAGAGTTCAAATCTGACCATAGGCATAGACGGAAAGGTGCAGTTAAGGGCCGAGAGTGAGAGGTTCGCGTGCCCGCGAAGCTGGTGTGTTACGCCGATAGATATACAGATACACGTTGTCTTGTTATTCGCAAACCACATCACAAGACTGTGCTTTGTCACCGAGATATTCTCGATGGAAGGTTCACCTTAACTAACCGCTAACTAATCCTTACGATAGAAAATCCGCAATCTTAAACTATCTTTCGGCGGATTAAACTTTGGAGAAAACTTGCAGTCCAGTGTCATGTAGCTTGTACGTACATACTAACTTTAAACCCTGTTTTGTACAACTAATGACGTTTTACCAGTCGTGCAGGACAAACAAACGGACCAACCAACCAACCAACCAACCAACCAACCAACCAACCAACCAACCAACCAACCAACCAACCAACCAACCAACCAACCAACCAACCAACCAACCAACCAACCAACCAACCAACCAACCAACCAACCAACCAACCAACCAACCAACCAACCAACCAACCAACCAACCAACCAACCAACCATGATTGTCCTCTTTGTATGTCAATATGTCTCGGTTCGTTCTCATGGAATGTTCGCCAATCTCTTGAAGAGGCGTCTGATGAAATTCTTTCTTACAGTGAAATCATCTTTCCGACGTCCATCCCATCCAGCAGATAATATTATGCATTGTTTTATTGTTGACAGTCCGGTGTGCAAAATGTACATGTATTCCAAACGATATTTGACTCGCAATAGAGATAATGCTGAAACACTTCTTTTTGCAATTCAAAGTACTTCCATTTAGCATTGAAAGTTGCCCTTATATTAAAAAAGTGTCCATCCTAAAAATATTTGTAATTACGGGAGAGCGGATAAAAATTATATCTTTTAACTGGTCAAACAGAATCACAAATATCATGAATATAAATATTTAATTTTATCTACCAGACAAAAGTTGAATAAAGAAAACGTTTTGCCTTTGATCGAACAAAATATTCTTTGGTAGGTCGAGAATATAGAGATTTTTCCTTCTCAGCAAATTCAGCTTTAGCTAACAAACTGCAGTACGAATCGAAAATATGTACACGAATAAAAAAGAACTTGATATATTAAATTATCGTTATTATATTGGTCATTAGTTTTGGCAAGTCAAAATTTTGAAGTGAAATATATACCAAGTTCAAGTATTTGGATACTGCAAGCTTAGATATTTTCTTAGTTGCTAAGATAAACATGCAATGTATGCCAAGGTTAGATCAGAAAACTTTAAATCCCTTGCAGGTCTTTATGTTCAATTGTTTGCAAAAAAATTGAATGTCGAGAACATAGAACCTACTTTCCGCTATTTTGAAAGTACACAATGCATAGCATTATGTGAATAGTGGGCGAAATTACTACTGCGAGAAGGAATTTCATCAGTCTCAGCCAGACTCTGCAGGAAGATTGGCTAACATTCCGCACGAACTCTTCTGGAAGTAAATTTACCTTTCTGCTCATCTTCCCCACCATCTAATGTTATTCATTTTATCCTTTTCTCTGGGACACACCGTCATACGACTGCTCCAGTACGCAGAAAGTTGCTATACTCGCAGTAAATCTCTACAAAATCACATATTTCAGCAAATAAAGACATTTTGATTAAACTTTGAGGGTTAATTTTCTATTTAGCGTGTGACCAAAGCATGAGAGAGATGCTTGATGTTTTGGCAGTTGATTATAATTTGAAGATTATGGCTTTAAATCCCTAGCACGCCACAAATGTTGTGCCATTGGTATAAGCACTAACTCGGCTGAGGTGGAAATGGGTACCTAGCTTTCGTAATACCCCTGTCACATTATCCACGATCTTCGGGCGTATCGATGGAAGATCGGCAATATCTAAGGTCGACAGAGGGTTGCGCGTATTTTTCACCTGAAAACCGTTCCTGTCACATATAAGCCATACTTTGTACCTTGAACAATTGTTGTGCAATAAAGTCATCATTATAAGCGAGGCCGCAGAATCGTCGTCCGATCGATTTTCGCCAAATGTAACAGGGGTATTGGGAATATCCTTGATGATTGAGGAGAGCCACAATTTGTAATCCATAAAGATCTTACCACCTAAAGATTTCACCACACTTCTTGATAAGATTTAAGAAGGTCTGTCCCTATGAGAGTGGATGAAATATTGCGATCCAGTTTTATGTAGCTTGTACTACATACTTTAAACAGTGTTTTGTACAACTAATGACGTTTTACCAGTCGCGTAAGACAAACAAACGAACGAACCAACCAACCATCGGTGACGTGATTATCCCCTTTGTATGTCAATATGTCTCGCTTCTTTCTCATCAAATATTCGCCAATATTCTTGAAGAAGCGTCTGATGAAATTCTTTCTTGCAGTGAAATCATCTTTCCTTCCATCATATCCACCAGATAATCTTATGCATTTTTTTTATTGTTGACAGTCCGGTTTGCAAATGGTACATGTAATCCAAAGTAGAGTTGACTCGCAATAGAGATAATGCTAAAACACCTCTTCTGTCAATTCAAAGTTCTTTTATTTAGCATTGAAAGTTACCCCTATATTCAAAATGTGTCCATCCTTACAATGTTTGCGATTGTGGATAAAAACTATATTTTTAAACTGTGTTTAAACAGAATCACCGATATCATGAATATATATGTAGTTTCATTTAGCAGAGAACAGGTGAATAGAGAAAACGTTTTGCCTTTGATCGACCAAAATATTCTCTGGCAGGTCTAGGACATAGAAATTTTTCTTTCTCAGCAACTCTAGTTTTATTTAACAAACTGTACAAATAGAAAATATGTACAAGAATGAAAAAGAACGTGTTGCCTCAGATATTAAACTATGTTTATAATTTTTGGCAAGTTATAATCTTTAGGCGAGATACTAGAGTCAAGGGAGTTAAGCAGAGAGTTAGGAAGGCCCACAGGGATTACGTCTCCAACTATTTGGAGTCTAACATCGAGGAAAATCCCAAGGCCTTTTGGAGCTATGTCAAATCCATCAGACAAGACTCTACGGGTGCGTCAGCCCTAAGACATCAGGGGGTGCTAACATCTGACCCCAAAGAAAAAGCTGATGCACTGGGGGCCCAGTTTGAGTCAGTGTTTACCAGGGAGGATAAGACCACCGTTCCTACCCTTGGCGAACCCAAAGCTCCAACTATCCCCTCCCTTAACATCACAGTGGAGGGGGTAGCAAACAGCTCTCCTGTCTTAACCCCAGCAAGGCCACAGGACCAGACGGAATACCACCTCGCCTCCTGAAGACTGTAGCCGAACAAATTGCGCCAATACTACAGGTCATATTCTCCCAGTCAATATCCACGGGAGATGTTCCTGAAGATTGGAGAACAGCTAACATCGCTCCAATCTTCAAAAAGGGGGACAGAACCTTGCCTGCAAACTATAGACCGGTGTCTCTGACATCGGTCTGTGGTAAAGTGCTCGAACACATCGTGCACAGCCACATGATGAAACATCTAGACGCTCATGGCATTCTGTCCCCAGCGCAACACGGCTTCAGGAAGGGTCTGTCCTGCGAGAGCCAGCTGGTGCTAACCCTCCAAGACTTGGCCAAAAACATGGACCAGAACAAACAGGTCGATGCCGCGGTGCTTGACTTTAGCAAGGCATTCGACACCGTGCCTCACGAACGTCTGCTGAGCAAGCTCGAGCACTATGGCATTTCTGGCCTACTTCAGTCTTGGCTCAGGGCCTTCCTTACGGAGAGAACCCAGAGTGTCGTCTTTGACGGTGGAACATCTAAAGCCGTTAAGGTCACCTCTGGAGTTCCGCAGGGTACTGTTTTAGGCCCTTTGCTCTTCCTGCTTTACATTAACGACCTACCCGATTCCGTAGACTCACATGTGCGGCTATTTGCTGACGATTGCTTGATTTATCGAACTATCAGCAAGCCTTCTGACGCTCAAGATCTACAGTCTGACCTCGATGCGTTAACAGAATGGCAAAATCGTTGGCTTATGTCGTTCAATCCCTCCAAATGCCACATCTTCCACATCACCCGTAAGAAGCACCCCATCTTAACACAGTACTCCCTCTGTGGAGAAGCCCTCACCGGTGTTAAGTCCCACCCCTATCTTGGAGTACAACTGTCCGACGATTTGCGGTGGGACACCCATATCAACCACGCCACTAGCAAAGCTGGTAAGGTCCTAGGTGTCATTCGGCGCAACTTGACCCATTGTCCATCCAGGGTCAAGGCCACTTGTTACAAAGCGCTGGTACGGCCCCACTTGGAATATAGTGCCACCGTCTGGGACCCGTACACCAACAAAGGGATACAGGCGGTGGAGGCCGTCCAGCGCAGGGCAGCCCGAGTGACCCTTAATGACTTCCGGCAGACTAGCAGCGTGACACAAATGCTCAATGACCTGCAGTGGCGTCCTCTCTCCGAAAGGAGGAGGAACGCCCGCCTCGCCTTCTTTTACAAGCTAGTTAATAACAAGATTAATATAGACACACAGAACCTACTGATTCCGACCCAAGGGCGAACCCGAGGCAGCCATCAACATAAGTACAAACCAATTTTTGCACGAACAGACACATATAAGTATTCATATTTTCCTAGAACGATTCCTGAGTGGAATTCCCTGCCTGGCGCGGTAGTAAGTGCTCCCACAGTTGAGAACTTCCGCGCCAGGCAGGAGGGCTGCCCGCCCTAACCCGGGACCTCAGCTCCCCCCCTACTTTGCCCCTCGCGGGGTTATATGGGGGTAACCCATGATGATGATGAAGTATCTGGGTATTGTAATGTTAAATATTTGCTTAGTTGATAACATAAAGTTTAACAATGTATGCCAATCTTAGATCACTAACGTTACATCACTTGCAGGTCTTTATGTTCAATTGTTTGCCAAAAAAATGAATGGCGAGAACATGTAACGTACTGTCCGCTGGATAGAAGCTACACTATGCATAACATTATCTGAATAGTGGGCAGAATTACGACTGCGAGAAGGAATTTCATTAGTCTCAGTCAGATTCTGTAGGAAGATTGGCTAACATTCTTCACGTCACCATCTCTTCTCGAAGTGGAATTACCTTTCTGCTCATCTTCCCCATCTAATGTTATTCATTTTATTCTTTTCTCCTTCACACCGTCATAGAAATGTTCCAGTACTCAGAAAGGTGCTATACTTGCAGTAAATCTCTACAAAATCACATATTTCAGCAATTCAAAACATTTTGATTAAACATTGAGCCTGAGGGTTAATTTTCTATTTAGCGTGTGACCAAAGCTTGAGAGAGATGCTTGAGGTTTTGGCAGTTGATTATGATCAGAACACCTAATATCACTTGCAGGTCTTTATGTTCATTTTTTGTCCAAAAATTGAAAGGCGAGAACATGTAACGTACTGTCCGCTGGATAGAAGCTACACTATGCATAACATTATGTGAATAGTGGGCGGAATTACTTCTGCGAGAAGGAATTTCATTAGTCTCAGTCAGACTCTGCAGGAAGATTGGCTCACATTCCGTACTACCTCTTCAGTCATACTTGTCAAGAAGATTGACGCATAGTCCGCACGACATCTTCAGTCGGACTCTGCAGGAAGATTGGCTCACATTTTGCTCGAAGAGCCACAAGAATTTGGACAGAGAAGAAGGGGTTCTGGCTGTCTGAGAAAGGTATGTTAAACTTTCATGATTTCTCCCTCATCTATTAAGTACTGTTGCATTATATAAAGCTAAATCAAGAGCTAAATCTATATAAAAAAATCAACATTTGTATAGAATAGTAGCTCCATGTGTATAGAATCAAATCGTGTAGAGTATAGATTGGTCAGAATTTTCGACCCCTGCATCCTTAATTGTTCACACGTGGTGTTTCTGTGAACAAAACATTTTTCATTCACATATATTTTGTGAGTATTAGGCAGAAAGCACAATTTGCTTATATGAAGCATTCTACCCCCCAAAAAAACATTAGCATAAAACAAGAGTATTAAACATAGATAGATACAAAATGGATGACAGAAAGGTAAGTTTAGACAAGACGAGTTGGTGCTGTATCAATTAGGAGAATCTGCCTGTGCAATGGATATAAGTATGGACAATATCAGATATTACAGTTTTGTAAATGTGGACGAGATGTTGATCCTGTTAACAATAAAGAACATAATGCACTGTAGTTAAGTTGCTTTAGGTCTATAATGTTGGAGACAGATAATAACAAAGAACGTTTTTGGCTTAATCTTGTTTAGAGTGAGTCCAGCTCCATTTTGAAAATATGGGGGGGGGGGGGCTTTAACAATTCCAGGCAATTAATTCCACAAATGAACAGTTGAGGGTAGGAAGGATTTTATAGTTTTGCGAGCAATGGAAGTGAAGTTTTGGTTTGCACGAAGGTTGCATGGGACAGTATCACAAATATGTTGCGGAATAATGTCATGTAAGTACTGTGGTGCAATACAATTCGTCATTTAAAAAAAAACTTAAATCAACTTAATTTGGTAATCAAGGTAGACACATGATATGACAAGGACAAGTCACGTTTCAGGTGTAAGCCCAAATGCTTGTGAGAGTCAACTTCCTTCAGCACAACTCTCTTAACACTAATGGTGGGTGATGGACTTTGATCCTTTTCATGGAGAATGTCACGAGTTCAGTTTAAAGGGGATTAAAAGTTACCAGCCACTGGTCCGACCATTCACCCACCAATCTAAGATCGTGGTTCAATCTATCTGCTGAGACAAGCGGATCCAAAACTACTTCCACAAGAGACGTGTCAACAGCAAAAGGGTTGGCATCAGTTTGCAAGTTTTCCATAAAATCATGAATAAAAACTAGAAAAAGGAGTGGGCCCAGAAGTGACCCCTGTCGGACACCTGCGTCAATTGGCATGCCCCATTAACGACAACCAGCTCCTTCCGAAACGAAAGATAAGATTGTATCCATTGCAGAAGTGAACGTGAGATGCCTAGTTGGTTTAATTTGAAAAGAGGACCATCGTGCCATACTATGTTGAAAGCTTTTGATATGTCCAAGAAAACGGCACGTACTTCGAGACCTTAGTCTACTGCTTTGTGCAGCTTATGAACAAAGTGTGTCAATGAATTAACTTTAGAGTCTCCGGGAGTAAATCCAGAATTTCGATCGGTTGGCAGGTTGTTGACATGTAAGTAGGCAGACAGTGGGGCATAAACTAACCGTTCAAACACTTTGGACACACAGCACAGAAGTGCTAGTTTTCTGCTTATCACCTTTTTTATGCACTGGAACAACATTCGAAAATTTCCATACTGTCGGGAAACAGCCGTATTCTCATTAGACATTCAACAAATGCGACAGTGATTTGGCTACTGAAGGTGCTGTACATTTAAAATCCTATTAATTAGTACAAATCAAAAATATAGAAGAACTTATTGTAGTTTAACATGCAATGTAATCCAAACTTAGATCACAACACTCTATATCACTTGCAGGTCTTTCTGTTATTTTGTTTTGTCCAAAAATTGAATGGCGAGAATATGTAACGTATTGTCCGCGAGATAGAATATCCGCAATGCATAGCATTATGTGAATAGTGGGAGGAATTACTTCTGCGAGAAGGAATTTCATCAGTCTCAGACAGACTCTGCTGGAAGATTGGCTCACATTCCGCACGAACTCTTCTGTCAGACTTGTCAGGAAGATTGACGCATAGTCCGCACAATATTTTCAGTCGGACGCTGCAGGAAGATTGGCTCATATTCCGTACCATCTCTTCAGTCAGGCTGTGTAGGACGATTGGCTCACATTTCGCTCGAAGATCCACGAGCATTTGCACCCACAAGCATTCGGACATTCGGTTGTCTGAGAAAGGTACGTGAAACTTTCATGTTTTCTCCCATATCTAAGTATGCATGATGTGAAGAAATATGAAGAGATAAACCTAAATGAAACAAGTAACCGTAGGTAACATACTCTGTGATATAATTATGATTTACCTATTTATTTGTTCAGCTTTTTACAAACAGCTAGGGCTGCCCAACAATTATAGTTTATGTCGGTTGTGTTGTCTGTGGTATGTGACATGGTCTTTATATCGCATACAAACAGAACATATCACATCGACTTATAACAAAAACGTACTTAAAAGCTAACGCACACATTACTGCTAAATGTAAAACACAATCCTGTACGCATCAACAGAAAATCAGCGTCTCAAACGAACTACACCAAATGAGAAGAACCACACAGCTTCATAATGCATACCTGAGACGCACGCCTTTGTATAAAGTTCCCACAAACAGTCAAAACAGTTACAGCTGTGGAGAGCTATACCTTGGTCATACCTTGGTCATACCTTGGCCATACCTTGGCCATACCTTGGCCATACCTTGGTCATACCAAGGTCATACCTTGGTCATACCTTGGTCATACCTTGGCCATACCTTGGCCATACCTTGGCCATACCTTGGTCATACCTTGGCCATACCTTGGTCATACCTTGGTCATACCTTGGCCATACCTTGGTCATACCTTGGTCATACCTTGGTCATACCTTGGCCATACCTTGGCCATACCTTGGTCATACCAAGGTCATACCTTGGTCATACCTTGGTCATACCTTGGCCATACCTTGGCCATACGTTGGTCATACCTTGGTCATACCTTGGTCATACCTTGGCCATAACTTGGTCATACCTTGGCCATACCTTGGCCATACCTTGGTCATACCTTGGTCATACCTTGGTCATACCTTGGCCATACCTTGGCCATACGTTGGTCATACCTTGGCCATACCTTGGTCATACCAAGGTCATACCTTGGTCATACCTTGCCCATACCTTGGTCATACCTTGGCCATACCTTGGCTATACCTTGGCCATACCTTGGTCATACCTTGGTCATACCTTGGCCATACCTTGGCTATACTTTGGCCATACCTTGGTCATACCTTGGTCGTACCTTGGTCATACCTTGGTCATACCTTGGTCATACCTTGGCCATACCTTGGCCATACGTTGGTCATACCTTGGCCATACCTTGGTCATACCAAGGTCATACCTTGGCAATACCTTGGTCATACCTTGGCCATACCTTGGCTATACCTTGGCCATACCTTGGTCATACCTTGGTCATACCTTGGCCATACCTTGGCCATACCTTGGCTATACTTTGGCCATACCTTGGTCATACCTTGGCAATACCTTGGTCATACCTTGGTCATACGTTTGTCATACCTTGTTCATACCTTGGTCATACCTTGGTCATACCTTGGCCATACGTTTGTCATACCTTGTTCATACCTTGGTCATACCTTGGTCATACCTTGGCCATACCTTGGCCATACGTTTGTCATACCTTGTTCATACCTTGTTCATACTCATGCAACTTGGCCATACCTTGGTCATACCTTGGCCATACCTTGGTCATACCTTGGCCATACTCATGCAACTTGGCCATACCTTGGTCATACCTTGGTCATACCTTTGTCATACCTTGGTCATACCTTGGTCATACCTTGGCCATACCTTGGTCATACCTTGGTCATACCTTGGTCATACCTTGGCCATACCTTGGTCATACCTTGGTCATACCTTGGCCATACCTTGGTCATACCTTGGTCATACCTTGGCCATACCTTGGCTATACCTTGGTCATACCTTGGTCATACCTTGGTCATACCTTGGTCATACCTTTGCCATACCTTTGCCATACCTTGGCCATACCTTGGTCATACCAAGGTCATACCTTGGTCATACCTTGGTCATACCTTGGTCATACCTTGGTCATACCTTGGTCATACCTTGGCCATACCTTGGTCATACCTTGGCCATACCTTGGTCATACCTTGGTCATATCTTGGTCATACCTTGGCCATACCTTGGTCATACCTTGGCCATACCTTGGCCATACCTTGGCCATACCTTGGCCATACCTTGGCCATACCTTGGTCATACCTTGGTCATACCTTGGTCATACCTTGGTCATACCTTGGTCATACCTCGGTCATACCTTGGTCATACCTTGGTCATACCTTGGTCATACCTTTGCCATACCTTTGCCATACCTTGGCCATACCTTGGTCATACCATGGTCATACCTTGGTCATACCTTGGCCATACCTTGGTCATACCTTGGCCATACCTTGGTCATACCTTGGTCATACCTTGCCCATACCTTGGTCATACCTTGGCCATACCTTGGCTATACCTTGGCCATACCTTGGTCATACCTTGGTCATACCTTGGCCATACCTTGGCTATACTTTGGCCATACCTTGGTCATACCTTGGTCATACCAAGGTCATACCTTGGTCATACCTTGGTCATACCTTGGCCATACGTTGGTCATACCTTGGCCATACCTTGGTCATACCAAGGTCATACCTTGGCCATACCTTGGTCATACCTTAACCATACCTTGGTTATACCTTGGCCATACCTTGGTCATACCTTGGCAATACCTTGGCCATACCTTGGCTATACTTTGGCCATACCTTGGTCATACCTTGGTCATACCTTGGCAATACCTTGGTCATACCTTGGTCATACGTTTGTCATACCTTGTTCATAC
This sequence comes from Branchiostoma floridae x Branchiostoma belcheri, assembly GCA_019207045.1. NCBI lineage: Eukaryota > Metazoa > Chordata > Leptocardii > Amphioxiformes > Branchiostomatidae > Branchiostoma > Branchiostoma floridae x Branchiostoma belcheri. The sequence goes on from CM033027.1 coordinate 19,248,872, forward strand.
CTTGGTCATACCTGGTCATACCTTGGCCATACGTTTGTCATACCTGTTCATACCTTGGTCATACCTTGGTCATACCTTGGCCATACCTTGGCCATACGTTTGTCATACCTTGTTCATACCTTGGTCATACCTTGTTCATACTCCTGCAAGTTGGCCATACCTTGGTCATACCTTGGCCATACCTTGGTCATACCTTGGCCATACTCATGCAACTTGGCCATACCTTGGTCATACCTTGGTCATACCTTTGTCATACCTTGGTCATACCTTGGCCATACCTTGGTCATACCTTGGTCATACCTTGGTCATACCTTGGCCATACCTTGGTCATACCTTGGCCATACCTTGGCCATACCTTGGTCATACCTTGGTCATACCTTGGCCATACCTTGGCCATACCTTGGTGATACCTTGGTCATACCTTGGTCATACCTTGGTCATACCTTTGCCATACCTTGGCCATACTTTTGCCATACCTTGGGCATACCTTGGCCATACGTTGGTCATACCTTGGCCAAAGCTTGGTCATACCTTGGCCATACCTTGGTCATACCAAGGTCATACCTTGGTCATACCTTGGTCATACCTTGGCCATACCTTGGCCATACCTTGGTCATACCAAGGTCATACCTTGGCCATACCTTGGTCATACCTTGGCCATACCTTGGCCATACCTTGGCCATACCTTGGTCATACCTTGGTCATACCTTGGCCATACCTTGGCCATACCTTGGCTATACTTTGGCCATACCTTGGTCATACCTTGGTCATACCTTGGTCATACCTTGGCCATACCTTGGTCATACCTTGGTCATACCTTGGCCATACCTAGGCTATACCTTGGTCATACCTTGGTCATACCTTGGTCATACCTTGGCCATACCTTGGTCAAACCAAGGTCATACCTTGGCCATACCTTGGTCATACCTTGGTCATACCTTGGCCATACCTTGGTCATACCTTGGTCATACCTTGGTCATACCTTGGTCATACCTTGGTCATACCTTGGCCATACCTTGGCCATACCTAGGCCATACCTTGGTCATACCTTGGTCATACCTTGGCCATACTCTGGCCGTACCTTGGCCATAACTTGGTCATACGTTAGTCATACCTTGGTCATACCTTGGTCATACCTTGGCCATACTCATGCAACTTGGCCATACCTTGGTCATACCTTGGTCATACCTTGGTCATACCTTGGCCATACCTTGGTCATACCTTGGCCATACCTTGGTCATACCTTGGTCATACCTTGGTCATACCCTGGTCATACCTTGGCCATACCTTGGTCATACCTTGGCCATACCTTGGCCATACCTTGGTCATGCCTTGGTCATACCTTGGTCATACCTTGGTCATACCTTGGCCATACCTTGGCCATACCTTGGCCATACCTTGGTCATACCTTGGCCATACCTTGGCTATACCTTGGCCATACCTTGGTCATACCTTCGTCATATCTTGGCCATACCTTGGCCATACCTTGGCTATACTTTGGCCATACCTTGGTCATACCTTGGCCATACCTTGGTCATACCTTGGCCATACCTTGGCCATACCTTAGTCATACCTTGGCCATACGTTTGTCATACCTTGTTCATACCTTGGTCCTACCTTGGTCATACCTTAGCCATACCTTGGCCATACGTTTGTCATACCTTGTTCTTACCTTGGTCATACCTTGGCCATACTCATGCAACTTGGCCATACCTTGGTCATACCTTGGTCATACCTTGGTCATACCTTGGCCATACTCATGCAACTTGGCCATACTCATGCAACTTGGCCATACCTTGGTCATACCTTGGTCATACCTTGGTCATACCTTTGTCATACCTTGGCCATACCTTGGTCATACCTTGGCCATACCTTGGTCATACCTTGGTCATACCTTGGTCATACCTTGGCCATACCTTGGCCATACCTTGGCCATACCTTGGCCATACCTTGGTCATACCTTTGTCATACCTTGGCAATACCTTTGCCATACCTTGGCCATACCTTGGTCATACCTTGGCCATACCTTGGCCATACCTTGGCCATACCTTGGTCATACCTTGGTCATACCTTGGCCATACCTTGACCATACCTTGGCTATACTTTGGCCATACCTTGGTCATACCTTGGTCATACCTTGGTCAGACCTTGGTCATACCTTGGCCATACCTTGGTCATACCAATGTCATACCTTGGATATACCTTGGCCATACCTTGGCCGTACCTTGGCCATACCTTGGTCATACCTTGGTCATACCTTGGCAATACCTTGGCCATACCTTGGTCATACCTTGGTCATACCTTGGCAATACCTTGGCCATACCTTGGCCATACCTTGGTCATACCTTGGCCATACCTTGGTCATACCAAGGTCATACCTTGGTCATACCTTGGTCATACCTTGGCCATACGTTTGTCATACCTTGTTCATAGCTTGGTCATACCTTGGTCATACCTTGGCCATACGTTTGTCATACCTTGTTCATACCTTGGTCCTACCTTGGTCATACCTTAGCCATACCTTGGCCATACGTTTGTCATAACTTGTTCATACCTTGGTCATACCTTGGTCATACCTTGGCCATACTCATGCAACTTGACCATACCTTGGTCATACCTTGGCCATACCTTGGTCATACCTTAGTCATACCTTGGTCATACCTTGGCCATACTCATGCAACTTGGCCATACCTTGGTCATACCTTGGTCATACCTTGGTCATACCTTTGTCATACCTTGGCCATACCTTGGCCATAACTTGGCCATAACTTGGTCATACCTTGGTCATACCTTGGTCATACCTTGGCCATACCTTGGCCATACCTTGGCCATACCTTGGCCATACCTTGGTCATACCTTGGTCATACCTTGGCCATACCTTGGTCATACCTTGGCCATACCTTGGCCATACCTTGGCCATACCTTGGCAATACCTTGGCCATACCTTTGCCATACCTTGGCCATACCTTGGTCATACCTTGGCCATACCTTGGCCATACCTTGGTCATACCAAGGTCATACCTTCGTCATACCTTGGTCATACCTTGGCCATGCCTTGGCTATACTTTGGCCATACCTTGGTCATACCTTGGTCATACCTTGGTCATACCTTGGCCATACCTTGGTCATACCTTGATCATACCTTGGCCATACCTAGGCTATACTTGGTCACACCTTGGTCATACCTTGGCAATACCCTGGCCATACCTTGGCCATAACCTTAGTCATACCTTGGTCATACCTTGGTCATACCTTGGCCAAACTCATGCAACTTGGCCATACCTTGGTCATACCTTGGTCATACCTTGGTCATACCTTGGTCATACCTTGGCCATACCTTGGTCAAAACTTGGTCATACCTTGGTCATACCTTGGTCATACCTTGGTCATACCTTGGCCATACCTTGGTCATACCTTGGTCATATCTTGGTCATACCTTGGCCATACCTTGGTCATACCTTGGCCATACCTTGGCCATACCTAGGCCATACCTTGGTCATACCTTCGTCATACCTTGGCCATACCCTGGCCATACCTTGGCCATAACTTGGTCATACCTTGGCTATACCTTGGCCATACCTTGGTCATACCTTCGTCATATCTTGGTCATACCTTGCCCATACCTTGGCCATACCTTAGTCATACCAAGGTCATACCTTGGTCATACCTTGGCCATACCTTGGTCATACCTTGGTCATACCTTGGCCATACCTTGGCCATACCTTGGCTATACTTTGGCCATACCTTGGTCATACCTTGGCAATACCTTGGTCATACCTTGGTCATACGTTTGTCATACCTTGTTCATACCTTGGTCATACCTTGGTCATACCTTGGCCATACGTTTGTCATACCTTGTTCATACCTTGGTCATACCTTGGTCATACCTTGGCCATACCTTGGCCATACGATTGTCATACCTTGTTGATACCTTGTTCATACTCATGCAATTTGTCCATACCTTGGTCATACCTTGGCCATACCTTGGTCATACCTTGGCCATACTCATGCAACTTGGCCATACCTTGGTCATACCTTTGTCATACCTTTGTCATACCTTGGTCATACCTTGGTCATACCTTGGCCATACCTTGGTCATACCTTGGTCATACCTTGGCCATACCTTGGTCATACCTTGGTCATACCTTGGTCATACCTTGGTCATACCTTGGTCATACCTTGGTCATACCTTGGCCATACCTTGGTCATACCTTGGTCATACCTTGGTCATACCTTGGCCATACCTTGGTCATACTTTGGTCATACCTTGGCCATACCTTGGTCATACCTTGGTCATACCTTGGCCATACCTTGGCCATACCTTGGTCATACCTTGGTCATACCTTGGTCATACCTTGGTCATACCTTTGCCATACCTTTGCCATACCTTTGCCATACCTTGGCCATACCTTGGTCATACCTTGGTCATACCTTGGCCATACCTTGGCCATACCTTGGATATACGTTGGCCATACCTTGGTCATACCTTGGTCATACCTTGGTCATACCTTGGCCATACCTTGGTCATACCTTGGTCATACCTTGGTCATACCTTGGCCATACCTTGGTCATACCTTGGCCATACCTGGTCATACCTTGGTCATACCTTGGTCATACCCTGGTCATACCTTGGCCATACCTTGGTCATGCCTTGGCCATACCTTGGCCATACCTTGGTCATGCCTTGGTCATACCTTGGTCATACCTTGGTCATACCTTGGCCATACCTTGGCCATACCTTGGCCATACCTTGGTCATACCTTGGCCATACCTGGCTATACCTTGGCCCATACCTTGGACATCGTCATATGGGCATACCTTGGCCATACTTGGCTATACTTTGGCCATACCTTGTCATACCTTGGCCATACCTTGGTCATACTTGGCCATACCTTGGTCATACCTTAGCATACCTTGGTCAAATGGCCATACGTTGTCATACCTTGTTCATACCTTGGTCCTACCTGGTCCACCTTAGCCATACCTTGGCCATACGTTTGTCATACCTTGTTCATACCTTGGTCATACCTTGGCCATACTCATGCAACTTTGCCATACCTTGGTCATACCTGGTCATACCTTGGCAATACCTTGGCCATACCTTGGCCATACCTTGGCCATACCTTGGTCATACTTGGCCATACCTTGGTCATACCAAGGTCATACCTGGGTCATACCTTGGTCATACCTTGGCCATACGTTTGTCATACCTTGTTCATAGCTTGGTCATACCTTGGTCATACCTTGGCCATACGTTTGTCATACCTTGTTCATACCTGGTCCTACCTTGGTCATACCTTAGCCATACCTTGGCCATACGTTTGTCATACCTTGTTCATACCTGGTCATACTTGGTCATACCTGGCCATACTCATGCAACTTGACCATACCTTGGTCATACCTTGGCCATACCTTGGTCATACCTTAGTCATACCTTGGTCATACCTTGCCATACTCATGCACTTGGCCATACCTTGGTCATACCTTGGTCATACCTTGGTCATACCTTTGTCATACCTTGGCCATACCTTGGCCATAACTTGGCCATAACTTGGTCATACCTTGGTCTACCTTGGTCATACCTTGGCCATACCTTGGCCATACCTTGGCCATACCTTGGCCATACCTTGGTCATACCTTGGCAATACCTGGCCATACCTTGGTCATACCTTGGCCATACCTTGGCCATACCTTGGTCATACCAAGGTCATACCTTCGTCATACCTTGGTCATACCTTGGCCATGCCTTGGCTATACTTTGGCCATACCTTGGTCATACCTTGGTCATACCTGGTCATACCTTGGCCATACCTTGGTCATACCTTGGTCATACCTTGGCCATACCTAGGCTATACTTGGTCATACCTTGGTCATACTTGGCAATACCCTGGCCATACCTTGGCCATACCTTAGTCATACCTTGGTCATACCTTGGTCATACCTTGGCCAAACTCATGCAACTTGGCCATACCTTGGTCATACCTTGGTCATACCTTGGTCATACCTTGGTCATACCTTGGCCATACCTTGGTCAAAACTTGGTCATACCTTGGTCATACCTTGGTCATACCTTGGTCATACCTTGGCCATACCTTGGTCATACCTTGGTCATATCTTGGTCATACCTTGGCCATACCTTGGTCATACCTTGGCCATACTTGGCCATACCTAGGCCATACCTTGGTCATACCTTCGTCATACCTTGGCCATACCCTGGCCATACCTTGGCCATAACTGGTCATACCTTGGCTATACCTTGGCCATACCTTGGTCATACCTTCGTCATATCTTGGTCATACCTTGCCATACCTTGGCCATACCTTAGTCATACCAAGGTCATACCTTGGTCATACCTTGGCCATACCTTGGTCATACCTTGGTCATACCTTGGCCATACCTTGGCCATACCTGGCTATACTTTGGCCATACCTTGGTCATACCTTGGCAATACTTGGTCATACCTTGGTCATACGTTGTCATACCTGTTCATACTTGGTCATACCTTGGTCATACCTTGGCCATACGTTTGTCATACCTTGTTCATACCTTGGTCATACCTTGGTCATACCTTGGCCATACCTTGGCCATACGATTGTCATACCTTGTTGATACCTTGTTCATACTCATGCAATTTGTCCATACTTTGGTCATACCTTGGCCATACCTTGGTCATACCTTGGCCATAATGCAACTTGGCCATACCTTGGTCATACCTTGGTCATACCTTTGTTAACTTGGTCATACCTTGGTCATACCTTGCCATACCTTGGTCATACCTTGGTCATACCTTGGCCATACCTTGGCATACCTTGGTCATACCTTTGTCATACCTTGGTCATACCTTGGTCATACCTTGGCATACCTTGGCCATACCTGGTCAACCTTGGTCATACCTTGGTCATACCTTTGCCATACCTTGTCATACCTTGGTCATACCTTGGCCATACCTTGGTCATACTTGGTCATACCTTGGCCATACCTTGGCCATACCTTGGTCATACCTTGGTCATACCTTGGTCATACCTTGGATACCTTTGCCATACCTTTGCCATACCTTTGCCATACCTTGGCCATACCTTGGTCATACCTTGGTCATACCTTGGCCGACCTTGGCCATACCTTGGATATACGTTGGCCATACCTTGGTCATACCTTGGTCATACCTTGGTCATACCTTGGCCATACCTTGGTCATACCTTGGTCATACCTTGGTAATACCCTTGGCCATACCTTGGTCATACCTTGGCCATACCTTGGTCATACCTTGGTCATACCTTGGTCATACCCTGGTCATACCTGGCATACCTTGGTCATACCTTGGCCATACCTTGGCCATACCTTGGTCATGCCTTGGTCATACCTTGGTCATACCTGGTCATACCTTGGCCATACCTTGGCCATACCTTGCCATACCTTGGTCATACCTTGGCCATACCTTGGCTATACCTTGGCCATACCTTGGTCATACCTTCGTCATATCTTGGCCATACCTTGGCCATACCTTGGCTATACTTTGGCCATACCTTGGTCATACCTTGGCCATACCTGGTCATACTTGGCCATACCTTGGTCATACCTAGTCATACCTTGGCCATACGTTTGTCATACCTTGTTCATACCTTGGTCCTACCTTGGTCATACCTTAGCCATACCTTGGCCATACGTTTGTCATACCTGTTTCATACCTTGGTCATACCTTGGCCATACTCATGCAACTTTGCCATACCTGGTCATACCTTGGTCATACCTTGGCAATACTTGGCCATACCTTGGCCATACCTTGGCCATACCTTGGTCATACCTTGGCCTACCTTGGTCATACCAAGGTCATACCTTGGTCATACCTTGGCCATGCCTTGGCTAACTTTGGCCATACCTTGGTCATACCTTGGTTACCTGGTCATACCTTGGCCATACCTTGGTCATACCTTGGTCATACCTTGGCCATACCTAGGCATACTTGGTCATACCTTGGTCATACCGGCAATACCCTGGCCATACCTTGGCCATAACCTTAGTCATACCTTGGTCATACTTGGTCATACCTTGGCCAAACTCTGCAACTTGGCCATACCTTGGTCATACCTTGGTCATACCTTGGTCATACCTTGGTCATACCTTGGCCATACCTTGGTCAAACTTGGTCATACCTTGGTCATACCTTGGTCATACCTTGGTCATACTTGGCCATACCTTGGTCATACCTGGTCATATCTTGGTCATACCTTGGCCATACCTTGGCCATACCTTGGTCTACCTTGGCAATACCTGGCCATACCTTGGTCATACCTTGGCCATACCTTGGCCATACCTTGGTCATACCAAGGTCATACCTTCGTCATACCTTGGTCATACCTTGGCCATGCCTGGCTATACTTTGGCCATACCTTGGTCATACCTTGGTCATACCTTGGTCATACCTTGGCCATACCTTGGTCATACCTGGTCATACCTTGGCCATACCTAGGCTATACTTGGTCATACCTGGGTCATACCTTGGCAATACCTGGCCATACCTTGGCATAACCTTAGTCATACCTTGGTCATACCTTGGTCATACCTTGGCAAACTCATGCAACTTGGCCATACCTTGGTCATACCTTGGTCATACCTTGGTCATACCTTGGCCATACCTTGGTCAAAACTTGGTCTACCTTGGTCATACCTTGGTCATACCTGGGTCATACCTTGGCCATACCTTGGTCATACCTTGGTCATATTGGTCATACCTTGGCCATACCTTGGTCATACCTTGGCCATACCTTGGCCATACCTAGGCCATACCTTGGTCATACCTTCGTCATACCTTGGCCATACCTGGCCATACCTTGGCCATAACTTGGTCATACTTGGCTATACCTTGGCCATACCTTGGTCATACCTTCGTCATATCTTGGTCATACCTTCCCATACCTTGGCCATACCTTAGTCATACCAAGGTCATACTTGGTCATACCTTGGCCATACCTTGGTCATACCTTGGTCATACCTTGGCCATACCTTGGCCATACCTTGGCTATACTTTGGCCATAACTTGGTCATACCTTGGCAATACCTTGGTCATACCTTGGTCATACGTTTGTCATACCTTGTTCATACCTTGGTCATACCTTGGTCATCTTGGCCATACGTTTGTCATACCTTGTTCATACATTGGTCATACCTTGGTCATACCTTGGCCATACCTTGGCAATACGATTGTCATACCTGTTGATACCTTGTTCATACTCATGCAATTTGTCCATACTTTGGTCATACCTTGGCCATACCTTGGTCATACCTTGGCCATACTCATGACAACTGGCCATACCTTGGTCATACCTTGGTCATACCTTGTCATACCTTGGTCATACCTTGGTCATACCTTGGCCATACCTTGGTCATACCTGTGTCTATACCTGGCCATACCTTGGTCATACCTGTTAGTCAACCTTGGTCATACCTTGGTCATACCTGGTCATACCTTGGTCATACCTTGGCCATACCTTGGTCATACCTTGGTCATACCTTGGTCATACCTGGCCAACCTTGGTCATACCTTGGTCATACCTTGGCCATACCTTGGTCATACCTTGGTCTACCTTGGCCATACCTTGGCCATACCTTGGTCATACCTTGGTCATACCTTGGTCATACCTTGGTCATACCTTTGCCATACCTTGGCATACCTTTGCCATTAGGGCCATACCTTGGTCATACCTTGGTCATACCTTGGCCATACCTTGCCATACCTTGGATATACGTGGCCATACCTTTGGTCATACCTTGGTCATACTTGGTCATACCTTGGCCATACCTTGGTCATACCTTGGTCATACCTTGGTCATACCCGCCATACCTTGGTCATACCTTGGCCATACCTTGGTCAACCTTGGTCATACCTTGGTCATACCCTGGTCATACCTTGCCATACCTTGGTCATACCTTGGCCATACCTTGCCATACCTGGTCATGCCTGGTCATACCTTGGTCATACCTTGGTCATACCTTGGCCATACCTTGGCCATAACTTGGTCAACTTGGCCATACTTGGCTATACCTTGGCCATACCTTGGTCATACCTTCGTCATATCTTGGCCATACCTTGGCCATACCTTGGCTATACTTTGGCCATACCTTGGTCATACCTTGGCCACCTTGGTTACCTTGGCCATACTTTGGTCATACCTTAGTCATACCTTGGCCATACGTTTGTCATACCTGTGTTCATACCTTGGTCCTACCTTGGTCATACCTTAGCCATACCTTGGCCATACGTTTGTCATACCTTGTTCATACCTTGGTCATACCTTGGCCATACTCATGCAACTTTGCCATACCTTGGTCATACCTTGGTCATACCTTGGCAATACCTTGGCCATACCTTGGCCATACCTTGGCCATACCTTGGTCATACCTTGGCCATACCTTGGTCATACCAAGGTCATACCTTGGTCATACCTTGGCCATACTCATGCAACTTGGCCATACCTTGGTCATACTTGGTCATACCTTGGTCATACCTGTGTCATACCTTGGCCATACCTTGGCATAACTTGGCCATAACTTGGTCATACCTTGGTCATACCTGGTCATACTTGGCATACCTGGCCATACCTTGGCCATACCTTGGCCATACCTTGGTCATACCTGGCAATACTTGGCCATACATTTGCCAACCTTGGCCAACCTTGGTCATACCTTGGCCATACCTTGGCCATACTTGGTCATACCAAGGTCATACTTCGTCATACCTTGGTCATACTTGGCCATGCCCTGGCTATACTTTGGCCATACCTTGGTCATACCTTGGTCATACCTTGGTCATACCTTGGCCATACCTTGGTCATACCTGGATCATACCTTGGCATACACCTGGCTATACTGGTCATACCTTGGTCATACTTGGCAATACCTGGCCATCCGGCCATAACCTTAGTCCATACCTGGTCATACCTTGGTATACTGGCAAACTCATGCAACTTGGCCATACCTGGTCATACCTTGGTCATACCTTGGTCATACCTTGGTCATACCTTGGCATACCTGGTCAAAACTTGGTCATACCTGGGCATACCTTGGTCATACCTTGGTCATACCTTGGCCATACCTTGGTCATACCTTGGTCATATCTGGGTATACCTTGGCATACCTTGGTCATACCTTGGCCATACCTTGGCATACCTAGGCCATACCTTGGTCATACTTCGTCATACCTTGGCCATGACCTGGCCATACCTTGGCCATAACTGGTCATACTTGGCTATACTTGGCCATACCTGGTCATACCTCGTCATATCTTGGTCATACTTGCCCATACCTTGGCCATAACCTAGTCATTACCAAGGTCATACCTTGCTCATACCTTGGCCATACCTGGTCATAACTTGGTCATACCTTGGCAATCCTTGGCCATACCTGGCTATACTTTGGCCATACTTGGTCATACATTGGCAATACCTTGGTCATACCTTGGTCATACGTTTGTCATACCTTGTTCATACCTTGGTCATAACTTGGTCATACCTTGGCCATACGTTGGTCATACCTGTTCATACCTTGGTCATACCTTGGTCATACTTGGCCATACCTGGCCATACGATTGTCACCTTGTTGATACCTTGTTCATACTCATGCAATTGTCCATACCTTGGTCATACCTTGGCCATACCTTGGTCATACCTTGGCCATACTCATGCAACTTGGCCATACCTAGGCTATACTTGGTCATACCTTGGTCATACCTTGGTCATACCTGTGCTAACCTGGCCATACCTTGGTCATACCAGTCGTATACCTTGGCCATACCTTGGTCATACCTTGGTCATACCTTGGTCTCCTTGGTCATACCTTGGTCATACCTTGGTAATACTTGGCCATACCTTGGTCATACCTTGGTCATACCTGGTCATACCTTGGCCATACCTTGGTCATACTTGGTCATACC
>CM033027.1:19262797-19408844 GCA_019207045.1 Branchiostoma floridae x Branchiostoma belcheri
TGGTCATACCTTGGCCATACCTGGCCATACCTTGGATATACTGGCCATACCTTGGTCATACCTTGGTCATACCTTGGTCATACCTTGGCCATACCTTGGTCATACCTTGGTCATACCCCACCTTGGCATACCTTGGCATACTTGGTCATACCTTGGTCATACCTTGGTCATACCTTGGTCATACCTTGGTCATACCTTGGTCATACCTGGCCATACCTTGGTCATACCTTGGTCATACCTTGGCATACCTTGGTCATACCTTGGTCATACCTTGGTCATACCTTGGTCATAACTTGGTCATACCTTGGCATACCTTGTCATACCTTGGGCCATACCTTGGTCATACCTTGGTCATACCTTGGCCTACCTTGTCATACCTTGGTCATACCTTGGTCATACCTTGGTCATACCTTGGTCATACCTTGGTCATACCTTGGCCATACCTTGGCAACTTGGCCATACCTTGGTCATACCTTGGTCATACCTTGGTCATACCTTGGTCATACCTTGGCCATACCTTGGTCATACCTTGGTCATACCTTGGTCATACTTGGTCATACCTTGGTCATACCTTGGTCATACCTTGGCCATACCTTGGCCATACCTTGGTCATACCTTGGTCATACCTTGGTCATACCTTGGTCATACCTTGGCCATACCTTGGCCATACCTTGGCCATACCTTGGTCATACCTTGGCCATACCTTGGTCATACCTTGGCCATACCTTGGTCATACCTTGGTCATACCTTGGCCATACCTTGGCATACTTGGTCATACCTTGGCATACCTTGTTGGTCATACCTTGGCCATACCTTGGTCATACCTTGGCCATACCTTGGTCATACCTTGGTCATACCTTGGTCATACCTTGGTCATACCTTGTCATACCTTGGTCATACCTTGGTCATACCTGGTCATACCTTGGTCATAACTTGGTCATACCTTGGTCATACCTTGGTCATACCTTGGCATACTCATGCACCTTGGTCATACCTTGGTCATACCTGGTCATACCTTGGTCATACCTTGGCCATACCTTGGTCATACCTTGGCATACCTTGGCATACCTTGGTCATACCTTGGTCATACCTTGGTCATACCTTGGTCATACCTTTGGCATACCTTGGTCATACTTGGTCATACCTTGGCCATACCTTGGTCATACCTTGGTCATACCTTGGTCATACCTTGGTCATACCTTGGTCATACCTTGGTCATACCTTGGTCATACCTTGGTCATACCTTGGCATACCTTGGCCATACCTTGGTCATACCTTGGTCATACCTTGGTCATACCTTGGCCATACCTGGTCATACCTTGGTCATACCTTGGCCATACCTGGCCATACTTGGCTATACCTTGGTCATACCTTGGTCATACCTTGGTCATACCTTGGTCATACCTTGGTCATACCTTGGTCATACCTTGGTCATACCTTGGTCATACCTTGGCCATACCTTGGCCATACCTTGGTCATACCTTGGTCATACCTTGCATACCTTGGCATACCTTGGTCATACCTTGGTCATACCTTGGCCATACTTGGTCATACCTTGGTCATACCTTGCTTGGTCATACCTTGGTCATACCTTGGTCATACCTTGGTCATACTTGGTCATACCTTGGTCATACCTTGGCCATACCTTGGTCATACCTTGGTCATACCTTGGTCATACCTTGGTCATACCTTGGTCATACCTTGGCCATACCTTGGTCATACCTTGGTCATACCTTGGTCATACCTTGGTCATACCTTGGTCATACCTTGGCATACTTGGTCATACCTTGGTCATACCTTGGCCATACCTTGGTCATACCTTGGTCATACCTTGGTCATACTTGGCCATACCTTGGTCATACTTGGTCATACCTTGGTCATACCTTGGTCATACCTTGGTCATACCTTGGTCATACCTTGGTCATACCTTGGCCATACCTTGGTCATACCTTGGTCATACCTTGGTCATACCTTGGTCATACCTTGGTCATACCTTGGTCATACCTTGGCCATACCTTGGTCATACCTTGTCATACCTTGGCCATACCTTGGTCATACTTGGTCATACCTTGGCCATACCTTGGTCATACCTTGGCCATACCTTGGTCATACCTTGGTCATACCTTGGTCATACCTTGGTCATACCTTGGTCATACCTTGGTCATACCTTGGTCATACCTTGGTCATACCTTGGCATACCTTGGCCATACCTTGGTCATACCTTGGTCATACCTTGGTCATACCTTGGTCATACCTTGGTCATACTTGGTCATACCTTGGCCATACCTTGGTCATACCTGGTCATACCTTGGTCATACCTTGTCATACTTGGTCATACCTTGGCCATACTTGGTCATACTTGGCCATACCTTGGTCATACCTTGTCATACCTTGGTCATACCTTGGCCATACCTTGGTCATACTTGGTCATACCTTGGTCATACCTTGGTCATACCTTGGTCATACCTTGGCCATACCTTGGTCATACCTTGGTCATACCTTGGTCATACCTTGGCCATACCTTGGTCATACCTTGGTCATACCTTGGCATACCTTGGCTAACCTTGGTCATACCTTGGTCATACCTTGGTCATACCTTGGTCATACCTTGGTCATACCTTGGCATACCTTGGTCATACCTTGGTCATACCTTGGTCATACCTTGGTCATACCTTGGCCATACTTGGTCATACCTTGGTCATACCTTGGCCATACTTGGTCATACCTTGGTCATACCTTGGTCATACCTTGGCCATACCCCCATACCTTGGTCATACCTTGGCATACTTGGTCATACCTGGTCATACCTGGTCATACCTTGGTCATACCTTGGTCATACCTTGGTCATACCTTGGCATACCTTGGCTATACTTGGTCATACCTTGGTCATACCTTGGTCATACCTTGGTCATACCTTGGCCATACCTTGGCCATACTTGGTCATACCTTGGTCATACCTTGGCCATACCTTGGTCATACCTTGGCCATACCTTGGCTATACGCCTACCTTGGTCATACCTTGGTCATACCTGGCATACCTTGGTCATACCTTGGTCATACCTTGGCATACCTTGGCCATACCTTGGCCATACCTTGGTCATACCTTGGTCATACCTTGGCCATACCTTGGTCATACCTTGGTCATACCTTGGTCATACTTGGTCATACCTTGTCATACCTTGGTCATACCTTGGTCATACCTTGGTCATACCTTGGTCATACCTTGGTCATACTTGGTCATACCTTGGTCATACCTGGTCATACCTTGTCATACCTTGGCCATACCTTGGTCATACCTTGGTCATACCTTGGTCATACCTTGGTCATACCTTGGTCATACCTTGGTCATACCTTGGTCATACCTTGGTCATACCTTGGCCATACTTGGTCATACCTTGGCCATACCTGGCCATACCTTGGCCATACCTTGGTCATACCTTGGTCATACCTTGGCCATACCTTGGTCATACCTTGGCATACCTTGGTCATACCTTGGTCATACCTTGGTCATACCTTGGTCATACCTTGGTCATACCTTGGTCATACCTTGGTCATACCTTGGCATACCTTGGTCATACTTGGTCATACCTTGGTCATACCTGGGCCATACCTTGGCCATACCTTGGTCATACCTTGGTCATACCTTGGTCATACCTTGGTCATACCTTGGTCATACCTTGCATACTTGGCATACTTGGTCATACCTTGGTCATACCTTGGTCATACCTTGGTCATACCTTGGCCATACCTTGGTCATACCTTGGTCATACCTTGGTCATACCTTGGTCATACCTTGGTCATACCTTGGCCATACCTTGGTCATACCTTGGTCATACCTTGGTCATACCTTGGCCATACCTTGGTCATACCTGGCATACCTTGGCCATACCTGGCCAACCTTGGTCATACCTTGGTCATACCTTGGTATACCTGGTCATACCTTGGTCATACCTTGGTATACCTTGGTCATACCTTGGTCATACCTTGGTCATACCTTGGTCATACCTTGGTCATACCTTGGTCATACCTTGGCCATACCTTGGTCATACCTTGGTCATACCTTGGTCATACCTTGGTCATACCTTGGTATACCTTGGCCATACCTTGGTCATACCTTGGCCTACCTGGTCATACCTTGGTCATACCTTGGTCATACCTTGGTCATACCTTGGCCATACCTTGGCATACCTTGGTCATACCTTGGTCATACTTGGTCATACCTTGGTCATACCTTGGCCATACCTTGGTCATACCTTGGCCATACCTTGGTCATACTTGTCATACCTGGTCATACCTTGGTCATACCTTGGTCATACCTTGGTCATACCTTGGCCATACCTTGGTCATACCTTGGTTACCTTGGCCATACCTTGGCCATACCTTGGTCATACCTTGGTCATACCTTGGTCATACCTTGGTCATACCTTGGTCATACCTTGGCATACCTTGGTCATACCTTGTCATACCTTGGTCATACCTTGGTCATACCTTGGCAATACCTTGGCCATACTTGGTCATACCTTGGTCATACTTGGTCATACCTTGGCCATACCTTGGCCATACTTGGTCATACCTTGGCATACCTTGGCCATACCTTGGTCATACCTTGGTCATACCTTGGTCATACCTTGGCCATACCTTGGTCATACCTTGGTCATACCTTGGCCATACCTTGGCTATACCTTGGTCATACCTTGGTCATACTTGGTCATACCTTGGTCATACCTTGGTCATATTGGCAACTTGGTCATACCTTGGCCATACTTGGTCATACTTGGTCATACCTTGGCATACCTTGGTCATACCTTGGCCATACCTTGGCATACCTTGGTCATACCTTGGTCATACCTTGGTCATACCTTGGCCATACCTTGGTCATACCTTGGATACCTTGGTCATACCTTGGTCATACCTGGTCATACCTTGGTCATACTTGGCCATACCTTGGTCATACCTTGGTCATACCTTGGCATACCTTGGCATACCTTGGTCATACCTTGGTCATACCTTGGTCATACCTTGGTCATACCTTGGTCATACCTTGGTCATACCTTGGCCATACCTTGGTCATACCTGGTCATACCTTGGCCATACCTTGGTCATACCTTGGTCATACCTTGGTCATACCTTGGTCATACCTTGGCCATACCTGGCCATACCTTGGCATACCTTGGTCATACCTTGGTCATACCTTGGCCATACCTTGGTCATACCTTGGCCATACCTTGGTCATACCTTGGTCATACTTGGTCATACCTTGGTCATACCTTGGCCATACTTGGCATACTTGGCCATACCTGGTCATACCTGGTCATACCTTGGTCATACCTTGGCCATACCTTGGTCATACCTTGGCATACCTTGGTCATACCTTGGTCATACCTTGGTCATACCTGGTCATACCTTGGCCATACCTTGGTCATACCTTGGTCATACCTTGGCCATACCTTGGTCATACCTTGGTCATACCTTGGTCATACCTTGGTCATACCTGGTCATACTTGGCCATACCTTGGCATACCTTGGCCATACCTTGGTCATACCTTGGCCATACCTTGGCTATACCTTGGCCATACCTTGGTCATACCTTGGTCATACCTTGGCCATACCTGGCCATACCTTGGCTATACTTTGGCCATACCTTGGTCATACCTTGGCCATACCTTGGTCATACCTTGGCCATACCTTGGTCATACCTTGGTCATACCTTGGCCATACTTGGTCATACCTTGTCATACCTTGGTCATACCTTGGTCATACCTTGGCCATACCTTGGCCATACGTTTGTCATACCTTGTCATACCTTGGTCATACCTTGGCCATACTCATGCATACTTGGCCATACCTTGGTCATACCTTGGTCATACCTTGGTCATACCTTGGCCATACCATGGCAACTTGGCCATACTCATGCAACTTGGCCATACCTTGGTCATACCTTGGTCATACCTTGGTCATACCTTGGTCATACCTTGGCCATACCTTGGTCATACCTTGGCCATACCTTGGTCATACCTTGGTCATACCTTGGTCATACCTTGGCCATACCTTGGCCATACCTTGGTCATACCTTGGCATACCTTGGCATACCTTGGTCATACCTTGGTCATACCTTGGCCATACCTTGGCCATACCTTGGCATACCTTGGTCATACCTTGGTCATACCTTGGCCATACCTTGGCCATACCTTGGCTATACCTTGGCCATACCTTGGTCATACCTTGGTCATACCTTGGTCATACCTTGGCCATACCTTGGTCATACCTTGGTCATACCTTGGTCATACCTTGGCCATACCTTGGCCATACCTTGGCCATACCTTGGTCATACCTTGGCAATACCTTGGCCATACTTGGTCATACCTTGGTCATACCTTGGTCATACTTGGCATACCTTGGCCATACCTTGGCCATACCTTGGTCATACCTTGGCAATACCTGGCCATACCTGGCCATACCTTGGCCATACCTTGGTCATACCTTGGCCATACCTTGGTCATACCAAGGTCATACCTTGGTCATACCTTGGTCATACCTTGGCCATACCTTTGTCATACCTTGTCATAGCTTGGTCATACCTTGGTCATACCTTGGCCATACTTGGTCATACCTTGGTCATACCTGGTCCTACCTTGGTCATACCTTGGCCATACCTTGGCCATACCTTGGTCATACCTGGTCATACCTTGGTCATACCTTGGTCATACCTTGGCCATACTCATGCAACTTGACCATACCTTGGTCATACCTTGGCCATACCTTGGTCATACCTTGGTCATACCTTGGTCATACCTTGGCCATACTCATGCAACTTGGCCATACCTTGGTCATACCTTGGTCATACCTTGGTCATACCTTGGTCATACCTTGGCCATACCTTGGCCATAACTTGGCCATAACTTGGTCATACCTTGGTCATACCTTGGTCATACCTTGGCCATACCTTGGCCATACCTTGGTCATACCTTGGCCATACCTTGGTCATACCTTGGCAATAATGTTGGCCATACCTTGGCCATACCTTGGCCATACCTTGGTCATACCTTGGCCATACCTTGGCATACCTTGGTCATACTTGGTCATACCTTCGTCATACCTTGGTCATACCTTGGCCATACCTTGGCATACTTGGCCATACCTTGGTCATACCTTGGTCATACCTTGGTCATACCTTGGCCATACCTTGGTCATACCTTGGTCATACCTTGGCCATACCTAGGCTATACTTGGTCATACCTTGGTCATACCTTGGCCATACCCTGGCCATACCTTGGCCATAACCTTAGTCATACCTTGGTCATACCTTGGTCATACCTTGGCCATACTCATGCAACTTGGCCATACCTTGGTCATACCTTGGTCATACCTTGGTCATACCTTGGTCATACCTTGGCCATACCTTGGTCAAACCTTGGTCATACCTTGGTCATACCTTGGTCATACCTTGGTCGTACCTTGGCCATACCTTGGTCATACCTTGGTCATATCTTGGTCATACCTTGGCCATACCTTGGTCATACCTTGGCCATACCTTGGCCATACCTAGGCTAAACTTGGTCATACCTTGGTCATACCTTGGTCATACCTTGGCCATACCTTGGCCATACCTAGGCTATACTTGGTCATACCTTGGTCATACCTTGGTCATACCTTGGTCATACCTAGGCTATACTTGGTCATACCTTGGCCATACCTAGGCTATACTTGGTCATACCTTGGTCATATCTTGGTCATACCTTGGCCATACCTTGGTCATACCTTGGCCATACCTTGGCCATACCTAGGCTATACTTGGTCATACCTTGGTCATACCTTGGTCATACCTTGGCCATACCTTGGCCATACCTAGGCTATACTTGGTCTTACCTTGGTCATACCTTGGTCATACCTTGGTCATACCTTGGCCATACCTAGGCTATACTTGGTCATACCTTGGTCATACCTTGGCCATACCTTGGCCATACCTTGGCCATACCTTGGCCATACCTTGGTCATACCTTGGCCATACCTTGGTCATACCTTGGTCATACCTTGGCCATACCTTGGTCATACCTTGGTCATACCTTGGCCATACCTTGGCATACCTTGGCTATACTTGGCCATACCTTGGTCATACCTTGGCATACCTTGGTCATACCTTGGTCATACGTTTGTCATACCTTGGTCATACCTTGGTCATACCTTGGTCATACCTTGGCCATACGTTTGTCATACCTTGTCATACCTTGGTCATACCTTGGTCATACCTTGGCCATACCTTGGCCATACGTTTGTCATACCTTGTTGATACCTTGGTCATACTCATGCAACTTGGCCATACCTTGGTCATACCTTGGCCATACCTTGGTCATACCTTGGCCATACTTCATGCATACTTGGTCATACCTTGGTCATACCTTGGTCATACCTTGGTCATACCTTGGTCATACCTTGGTCATACCTTGGCCATACCTTGGTCATACCTTGGTCATACCTTGGTCATACCTTGGCCATACCTTGGTCATACCTTGGTCATACCTTGGCCATACCTTGGTCATACCTTGGTCATACCTTGGCCATACCTTGGCCATACCTTGGTCATACCTTGGTCATACCTTGGTCATACCTTGGTCATACCTTTGCCATACCTTTGCCATACCTTGGCCATACCTTGGTCATACCTGGTCATACCTTGGTCATACCTTGGTCATACCTGGTCATACCTTGGTCATACCTTGGTCATACCTTGGCCATACTTGGTCATACCTTGGCCATACCTTGGTCATACCTTGGCCATGCCTTGGTCATACCTTGGTCATACCTTGGTCATACCTTGGTCATACCTTGGTCATACCTTGGCCATACCTTGGCCATACCTTGGTCATACCTTGGTCATACCTTGGCATACCTTGGTCATACCTTGGCCATACTTTGCTATACCTTGGCCATACCTTGGTCATACCTTCGTCATACCTTGGCCATACCTTGGCCATACCTTGGCTATACTTTGGCGATACCTTGGTCATACCTTGGTCATACCTTGGTCATACCTTGGCCATACCTTGGTCATACCTTGGTCATACCTTGGCCATACCTAGGCTATACCTTGGTCATACCTTGGTCATACCTTGGTCATACCTTGGCCATACCTTGGTCAAACCTTGGTCATACCTTGGTCATACCTTGGTCATACCTTGGCCATACCTTGGTCATACCTTGGTCATATCTTGGTCATACCTTGGCCATACCTTGGTCATACCTTGGCCATACCTTGGCCATACCTAGGCCATACCTTGGTCATACCTTCGTCATACCTTGGCCATACCCTGGCCATACCTTGGCCATAACTTGGTCATACCTTAGTCATACCTTGGTCATACCTTCGTCATACCTTGGCCATACCTTGGCCATACCTTGGCTATACTTTGGCGATACCTTGGTCATACCTTGGTCATACCTTGGTCATACCTTGGCCATACCTAGGCTATACCTTGGTCATACCTTGGTCATACCTTGGTCATACCTTGGCCATACCTTGGTCAAACCTTGGTCATACCTTGGTCATACCTTGGTCAAACCTTGGTCATACCTTGGTCATACCTTGGTCATACCTTGGTCATACCTTGGTCATGCCTTGGCCATACCTTGGTCATACCTTGGCCATACCTTGGCCATACCTAGGCCATACCTTGGTCATACCTTCGTCATACCTTGGCCATACCCTGGCCATATCTTGGCCATAACTTGGTCATACCTTAGTCATACCTTGGTCATACCTTGGTCATACCTTGGCCATACTCATGCAACTTGGCCATACCTTGGTCATACCTTGGTCATACCTTGGTCATACCTTGGCCATACCTTGGTCATACCTTGGCCATACCTTGGTCATACCTTGGTCATACCTTGGTCATACCTTGGTCATACCTTGGCTATACCTTGGTCATACCTTGGCCATACCTTGGCCATACCTTGGTCATGCCTTGGTCATACCTTGGTCATACCTTGGTCATACCTTGGCCATACCTTGGCCATACCTTGGCCATACCTTGGTCATACCTTGGCCATACCTTGGCTATACCTGGCCATACCTTGGTCATACCTTGGCCATACCTTGCCATACCTTGGCCATACCTTGGCCATACCTTGGTCATACCAAGGTCATACCTTGGTCATACCTTGGCCATACCTTGGTCATACCTTGGCCATACCTTGGCCATACCTTGGTCATACCTTGGCCATACCTTGGTCATACCTTGGTCATACCTTGGCCATACCTTGGCCATACCTTGGCCATACCTTGGCCATACCTTGGTCATACCAAGGTCATACCTTGGTCATACCTTGGTCATACCTTGGCCATACCTTGGCCATACGTTGGTCATACCTTGGCCATACCTTGGTCATACCTTGGTCATACCTTGGCCATAACTTGGTCATACCTTGGCCATACCTTGGCCATACCTTGGTCATACCTTGGTCATACCTTGGTCATACCTTGGCCATACCTTGGCCATACGTTGGTCATACCTTGGCCATACCTTGGTCATACCAAGGTCATACCTTGGTCATACCTTGGTCATACCTTGCCCATACCTTGGTCATACCTTGGCCATACCTTCGCTATACCTTGGCCATACCTTGGTCATACCTTGGTCATACCTTGGCCATACCTTGGCTATACTTTGGCCATACCTTGGTCATACCTTGGTCATACCAAGGTCATACCTTGGTCATACCTTGGTCATACCTTGGCCATACCTTGGCCATACGTTGGTCATACCTTGGCCATACCTTGGTTATACCAAGGTCATACCTTGGCCATACCTTGGTCATACCTTGGTCATACCTTGGCTATACCTTGGCCATACCTTGGTCATACCTTGGTCATACCTTGGCCATACCTTGGCCATACCTTGGCTATACTTTGGCCATACCTTGGTCATACCTTGGTCATACCTTGGCAATACCTTGGTCATACCTAGGTCATACGTTTGTCATACCTTGTTCATACCTTGGTCATACCTTGGTCATACCTTGGCCATACGTTTGTCATACCTTGTTCATACCTTGGTCATACCTTGGTCATACCTTGGCCATACCTTGGCCATACGTTTGTCATACCTTGTTCATACCTTGGTCATACCTTGTTCATACTCATGCAACTTGGTCATACCTTTGCCATACCTTGGCCATACCTTGGTCATACCAAGGTCATACCTTGGCCATACCTTGGTCATACCTTGGCCATACCTTGGCTTTACCTTGGCCATACCTTGGTCATACCTTGGTCATACCTTGGCCATACCTTGGCCATACCTTGGCCATACCTTGGCCATACCTTGGCTATACTTTGGCCATACCTTGGTCATACCTTGGTCATACCTTGGCCATACCTTGGCCATACCTTGGTCATACCTTGGTCATACCTTGGTCATACCTTGGCCATACCTTGGTCAAACCTTGGTCATACCTTGGCCATACCTTGGTCATACCTTGGTCATACCTTGGCCATACCTTGGTCATACCTTGGTCATACCTTTGTCACACCTTGGTCATACCTTGGTCATACCTTGGCCATACCTTGGCCATACCTAGGCCATACCTTGGTCATACCTTCGTCATACCTTGGCCATACCCTGGCCATACCTTGGCCATAACTTGGTCATACGTTAGTCATACCTTGGTCATACCTTGGTCATACCTTGGCCATACTCATGCAACTTGGCCATACCTTGGTCATACCTTGGTCATACCTTGGCCATACCTTGGTCATACCTTGGCCATACCTTGGTCATACCTTGGTCATACCCTGGTCATACCTTGGCCATACCTTGGTCATACCTTGGCCATACCTTGGCCATACCTTGGTCATGCCTTGGTCATACCTTGGTCATACCTTGGTCATACCTTGGCCATACCTTGGCCATACCTTGGCCATACCTTGGTCATACCTTGGCCATACCTTGGCTATACCTTGGCCATACCTTGGTCATACCTTCGTCATATCTTGGCCATACCTTGGCCATACCTTGGCTATACTTTGGCCATACATTGGTCATACCTTGGCCATACCTTGGTCATACCTTGGCCATACCTTGGTCATACCTTAGTCATACCTTGGCCATACGTTTGTCATACCTTGTTCATACCTTGGTCCTACCTTGGTCATACCTTAGCCATACCTTGGCCATACGTTTGTCATACCTTGTTCATACCTTGGTCATACCTTGGCCATACTCATGCAACTTGGCCATACCTTGGTCATACCTTGGTCATACCTTGGTCATACCTTGGCCTTACTCATGCAACTTGGCCATACCTTGGTCATACCTTGGTCATACCTTGGTCATACCTTGGTCATACCTTGGTCATACCTTGGCCATACCTTGGTCATACCAAGGTCATACCAAGGTCATACCTTGGTCATACCTTGGCCATACCTTGGCCGTACCTTGGTCATACCTTGGTCATACCTTGGCAATACCTTGGCCATACCTTGGTCATACCTTGGCAATACCTTGGCAATACCTTGGCCATACCTTGGCCATACCTTGGCCATACCTTGGTCATACCTTTGTCATACCTTGGTCATACCAAGGTCATACCTTGGTCATACCTCGGCCATACGTTTGTCATACCTTGTTCATAGCTTGGTCATACCTTGGTCATACCTTGGCCATACGTTTGTCATACCTTGTTCATACCTTGGTCCTACCTTGGTCATACCTTAGCCATACCTTGGCCATACGTTTGTCATACCTTGTTCATACCTTGGTCATACCTTGGTCATACCTTGGCCATACTCATGCAACTTGACCATACCTTGGTCATACCTTGGCCATACCTTGGTCATACCTTAGTCATACCTTGGTCATACCTTGGCCATACTCATGCAACTTGGCCATACCTTGGTCATACCTTGGTCATACCTTGGTCATACCTTGGCCATACCTTGGTCATACCTTGGCCATAACATGGTCATACCTTGGTCATACCTTGGTCATACCTTGGCCATACCTTGGCCATACCTTGGCCATACCTTGGTCATACCTTTGTCATACCTTGGCAATACCTTGGCCATACCTTGGCCATACCTTGGCCATACCTTGGTCATACCTTGGCCATACCTTGGACATACCTTGGACATACCAAGGTCATACCTTGGCCATACCTTGGCTATACTTTCGCCATACCTTGGTCATACCTTGGTCATACCTTGGTCATACCTTGGCCATACCTTGGTCATACCTTGGTCATACCTTGGCCATACCTAGGCTATACTTGGTCATACCTTGGTCATACCTTGGCCATACCTTGGTCATACCTTAGTCATACCTTGGTCATACCTTGGCCATACTCATGCAACTTGGCCATACCTTGGTCATACCTTGGTCATACCTTGGTCATAGCTTCGTCATACCTTGGTCATACCTTGGTCATACCTTGGCCATACCTTGGTCATACCTTGGTCATACCTTGGCCATACCTAGGCCATATCTTGGCCATACCTTGGTCATACCTTGGTCATACCTTGGTCATACCTTGGCAATACCTTGGCCATACCTTGGCCATACCTTGGCCATACCTTGGTCATACCTTGGTCATACCTTGGCCATACCTTGGCCATACCTTGGTCATACCTTGGTCATACCTTGGCCATACCTTGGCCATACCTTGGCCATACCTTGGCCATACCTTGGTCATACCTTGGCCATACCTTGGCCATACCTTGGTCATACCTTGGCCATACCTTGGTCATATCTTGGCCATACCTTGCCCATACCTTGGTCATACCTTGGTCATACCTTGGTCATACCTTGGCCATACCTTGGCCATACCTTGGCCATACCTTGGCCATACCTTGGTCATACCTTGGCCATACCTTGGCCATACCTTGGCCATACCTTGGCCATACCTTGGTCATACCTTGGCCATACCTTGGCCATACGTTGGTCATACCTTGGCCATACCTTGGTCATATCTTGGCCATACCTTGCCCATACCTTGCCCATACCTTGGCCATACCTTGGTCATACCTTGGCCATACGTTGGTCATACCTTGGCCATACCTTGGTCATACCTTCGCCATACCTTGGTCATACCTTGGTCATACCTTGGTCATACCTTGGTCATACCTTTGCCATACTCATGCAACTTGGCCATAGCTTGGCCATACCTTGGTCATACCTTGGTCATGGCTTGGCCATATCTTGGCCATACCTTGGCCATGACTTGGCCATACCTTGGCCATACCTCGGTCATACCTTGGTCATACCTTGGCCATACCTTGGCCATACCTTGGCCATACCTTGGCCATACCTTGGTCATACCTTGGTCATACCTTGGCCATACCTTGGTCATACCTTGGCCATACCTTGGTTATACCTTGGTCATGGCTTGGTCATGACTTGGCCATACCTTGGTCATATCTTGGCCATACCTTGCCCATACCTTGCCCATACCTTGCCCATACCTTGGTCATTTCTTAGCCATACCTTGCCCATACCTTGGTCATACCTTGGCCATACCTTGGCCATACCTTGGCCATACCTTGGTCATACCTTGCCCATACCTTGATCATACCTTGGTCATACCTTGGTCATACCTTGGTCATACCTTGGCCATACCTTGGCCATACCTTGGTCATACCTTGGCCAAATCTTGGCCATACCGGTCGCGGAACTGGGGTGTGCACCGTTACCCATAGTCATATCTGCGACGTTGCCTTTATCTGTTATTGTCCAAGGGCTAGCATCAACACGCCCTTCAATTACATATTTACCAACTGGCCATAGTAATACTAATGTTGACACAGCACTTACTCCCCTGTTCGGTGTCCTTGGAAAAGTCCTTACTACTTTGGCTGGAGCATTGCTGATAGCTTGTCTAGTTCTTGTCGTTAAGGGTAGAAAAAATAATGAAATACCACCTAAAAGGCTCAATGTTATCAATACAGGCATCACCGTGACAGTACCAGGTGGTGACAATGACGCAGTATCTGCTGATTCTATAACTAATGAACAAATTAAAGTTTATGAGAATGATGATGAGGTAGAAGAATCTGCTGCATCTACATTACATGAAAACCGTAAATTGTATGAAAATGACAACGAAGAAGCAGTGTCATCAATTAATAATTTATTACAACAATGAGTCATGCCATTGTAAACATTTGATTCAATATTCAAAAATATACATTAGAGTTGAATATAGAAGCTATGTGAGTTACATGCGTACGTCGCTGCATTGTTTGCAACTTGATGTGACGATTGCTTTGTATCAATGTTGTCTAAAGTAACTCCCCTCTGACTTGAACCGTTGTATTACAGCACAGTATGTGTCAATGTGGTCACATCGTGTTTAAAGCACAAAAATTAAGCAATAAACTATTCGCCCCAAAACTCAAACGTTGTTGGGGATCAGTTAAGTTGAGGCCAAACAACATGTAACCAAGGAAGTTAGGAAATTGAGTTAATTGACCAATATTGACCCTATCTGCCATATGTTTATAGAAGTTTAACATCCGGATATACAATAACCATTGGAAATTGAATTTTAACATTGGGATAAAATTTGGAGATTTTTGGAACCTTTCTAATAGCTTTCTTTAATTCTTTGGTCTTTCTCTAAAGGCTATGAAAATTTAAGTGACATGTACCGATTAAGCAACGTGCACAAAGTTTATGATATGCATCGATAAAAGGCTAAGACATAACACCATGCATGATAGAACGTAATTCTTCTTATGTATGAAATATTATCATATCTTTTTATCTTTTCTCATTCTGTATTAATATTAGATTAGCCTCAAAGTGTTCAAGTCTTTCTAGGTTGACATTTACTTTACAATGGAAGACGTTAATATGTCTTCGGGAGGACCATGAAGGATAATAAACAGTTTAAATTGGATGGATAGTGAGCATGTGGTTGCATTTGAAAGAACACAGAAATATGCCAATCTAGATTATCTTATCCCCTCCCCTAAACATTTGAAAAATCTCTGTGTGGACAACAAAATTGAAACCTATTCTGAACAAATATTATAAGTATATAAATAAAAAAAAGGAATAAAAAATAGAAACTGGTCCAAGTTAAGATATCAAGTCAAATATTGGAGTTTAGATCTATGCTGGCAAATTCAAAACTATTACCATCACAAGGTTTGTAGACGCTGTTTTTTTTTATAAATTTCTAGTATTCAGAATAAACTGAACATATTTGTGTAAGGCACTGTCCCTTCGACAAAAAAAAAACAATGAATAAACCAAACTGATGGAAATGATGGGCAGACCTTTGGAATTTTATCGCTGGAAGGAATTTCATTCAATGTCTGCAAGAAGATTGATCCACATACCTCTGGCAGAAGCGTCTTGCGTCTAACGTGTTATGGGAGGTTTCACGGTGGTCTGTTGCTAGGGGTAACTTCCCACTGTAAGCAAAGGTATCAGCTTTGGATTCTAAAACCCCAGGTAGAAGTCTGAAAACCTAAATATCTTTCACAACGAATTGTTCGCTACACATAAAAGGCATAACATCAGCATCAACTCTTTCTTTACTATACATTAGTGGCAGAAAATGTCAGAACAGGCTGGGTGTGTTGAAAGCATATCTAACACAAACAGAATTTAAACAACCGTACATGTAAAGATTATGACCAGGAAAGGAACTTCAATTCTTCAAATCAAACCAAGAGTATAGAATGTATATATGTCTGAACAAATGTCTGAAGAAATGATCCAGTTTTGTGTTGAAGAATGCAAATCTGAAATACAGGTAAATTGATTCCACGTCTAAAGAAAAATACAACACATAACCTGAACGGTCGGTGAAGTTACCACTGCTAGAAACAATATCTTTAATTGTCTCCTCAGGAAAATTGACATTCCGTTCGAAGACTCCTCAACATCTGGACAGAGAGAAAACCGTCATCACCGGAGTGCCTGTGGGAGGTACGTAAAGTTGCGGACCTATGATTTGGTCCATTATCCAATGAAAAAAATAAATTCTTCTGTGCATTATGATTTTAAGTACACAGTTGTCATATGCATATGGCTGCTTTAAGAGGGATTCTGAAGATAAAAAATACACGGAAGGGCTTAGAGACTTCCAAGCAATGTTCATCAGTGGCATTATAAATATTTGAGAAGAGATTTTATGTAATTACTATTTTCTTGAGCGAGAGACATTTGAATGATAGACACTGTACTTTGAAATGCACATCCTTTCTTTGTTATAGAGAAAATGTTCTACAAGCTGAAGACGTTCTTGGTGTTTTTGCTCATCATCCTCGTGACAAAAACTGGTCCAACCACAGCCTGTAGCTGTTCAACATCTTGTGCTTGCATTGGTGAAGGCCTCAGCAGTGTCCCTAAACATCTACCCACGGGTATCACTTCGCTCAACTTAAGGAACAATCACATCGCAAACATTAGTCAGTCTGATTTATCAAGGTACAGGGGATTAACCGTATTGATTCTGTCTTACAACGCGATAGGACGCATCCAATCTGTTGCATTTTCAAAGTTAACCAGGCTCACAAGCTTGCTCCTTGGCCATAACGAGTTGACTAGAGTTCAGGCTGGCACATTTTCAAATTTACCTGAGCTCAGAGTGTTAGACCTGTCCAACAACAATTTAAATTACATCCAGACTGGAGTATTCCTTCATTTGCCTAAGCTCATAGAGTTGTACTTGTCATACAACAAGATAACTAGCATTCCGCAATACGCATTTCTAAACCTACACCAACTGAAAACCCTTTACATGGACTACAACGACATAACTAACGTTCAATCTGGTGCATTTTTTAATCTATCCTCACTGTCACATGTGTATCTAAACGCCAACAATATAACTATCATTCAAGCCGGTGCATTTTCAAATATACCACAGCTACAAACCTTGAAACTGCATGACAACCAAATATCCTTCATCCACTCTGCCGCACTATCAGACTTAACTCAGTTAGAAAAGTTGGACCTGTACAGAAACAAAATAACTTCTATTCAGACTGATACTTTTACAGATTTACTTCATCCCCAATCCATGGATCTGGCCAACAATGAGATAACTCAAATTCAGCCGGGTGCATTCTCCAATCTACCAAAGCTCAAAATGATTTCCCTGAAATCCAATAAGATAAGTACCATTCGGGTTGGCACATTCTCCAATCTACCAAGACTAAAAAGACTCTTTCTGAATTCCAACAAGATATCTACTATTCAGGTTGGTGCATTTTCAGATTTATCCAAGCTCCAAATTTTGGACCTTTCCTCAAACCGAATAACATACATTCGGCTTGGTACTTTTCTAAATCTACCTTTGCTGAATGAGCTGTCTCTATCCAACAACGAGATTACAAAGATTATGTCCGCTGCATTTTCCACCCTTACCCAGCTCGATACACTGTCCCTGAATGACAACAATATACAGGTATTGTCCGGATATGATGAGCTATCATTGATCTCCAATGTAGCCCTTCACAACAACTCCTGGCAGTGTGACTGTAGAATGGCTCCCTTTAGGCAAAAGATGAGTGGATCTGCTTCATTTGAGAACCAAATCATATGTGAGGGGCCCAGTCATTTCCTTGGGCAAAGGCTTACAGATATATTCCCCGAGGACCTAACCTGCGATGAACCAAGTATTTCGAGCTTCACCGTACATGAGACGAGAACAGTTATGCAGGGTGATACTGTTCGTTTGGCCTGTAGAGTTTCAGGCATTCCGACACCAGACATTACAGTTATCCTTCCATCTGGACTGAATGTAACTGTTAAGTCAAGTGGGAGAGTAACTATGGAGTTGAATGGAACAATTATCATACAAAATGCTACTACAGCAGATACCGGTCTGTATGTCTGTATTGCAGTAAATATCGTGGGCTCCACATCTGCGACGTTGCCATTATATGTTACTGTCCAATGGCAATCATCGGCACGCCCTTCAATTACATATTTTCCAACTAGCAATAGTAATAGTAATGTTAACACAGCACTTACTCCCCTGTTTGGTGTCCTTGGAGTAATCATTGCTACATTGATTGGAGCATTGATTATAGCTTGTGTAGTTCTTGTCGTTAGGCGTAGAAAAAACAATGAAATGCCACCTGTCAATGCTATCAATACAGGTATCATTGTGACAACACCCGGTGGTGACAATGGAGAAGTATCTGCAGATTCTATAACTGATGAACAAATTAACATTTATGAGAATAATGATGAGGTAGAAGAATCTGCTGCATCTACATTACATGAAAACAGTAATGTGTATGAAAACGACCACGAGGAAGTGCCATCCATTAATACGTACGAGAATGATGATGAGATAGTAGCATCTAAGGATACTGTTTCTCATAAAAATATAGACATTTATGGGAATAATGATGAGGTAGGAGAATCTTCTGCATCCACATTACATGAAAATCGTAAACTGTATGAAAACGACGACGAAGAAGCAGTGTCATCCATGAATACGTACGAGAATGATGATGAGATAGCAGCTGGTTCGGCGGATTCTGTATCTCATCAAAACATTAACATTTATGAGAATAATGATGAGATTGCAGCATTGGGCAATGATTTAGATGTGTCAGCCATCAATGCATATGGAAATGATGGTAAGGTAGCAATACCTGCTGATTTTGAAGAACAAGGCATCAATATGTACGAAAATGATGAAGAGGTAGCGATACCTGACGATTCTGAACATAAGCCAGACAACTTTTATGAGAATGATGAAGAGGTACCATTGAATGCTAATGTTGATGCTGGACAGGGCGTTTACATGCATAGGGATGATGATAAATTAGCAGTTCCTGATGGTTATGAAGTCGGTCAAGGCACTGTTATCTATGGGAATGATGAGGCCGTAGCAAAATCTGTTGATTCTGAAGCTGGGGGTGACACTCATCAGTTTGATGGTGACAATGTTTATCCCACTTCTACTGTTTTTTGTCCAACCTACGTAAGTGGAAACACAAAGGCAGCATGTATTACTGCTCGGAAAATCTATGAAAATAAGAAAACAGTATCTGCTGCTTCTCAGTCCATCTATGGGAACGAGACTGAAGAGGCAATGTCTGCTGTTTCTCGAGCTCAGTCCATCTATGGGAACGAGACTGAGGAGGTAATGTCTGCTGCTTCTCGAACTCAGTCCATCTATGGGAACGAAAATGAGGAGGCAATGTCTGCTGCTTCTCAGTCCATCTATGGGAATTAGAATGATGAGGTAGTATTTGATGCCCATTCACACGAACAATTAATGAGGAGGCATGATTCGTATAGCTCTTTGATGAGAACAGTGGGAAAGCAGTGCCCATTGCTTCACAGTCCATGTATGGACACGAGTCAGTATCACCCTCTTTTCAGTCAATTTATGGGAAAGAAAATAGGGAGACAATATCTACTACTTCTCAGCTCATCGATGAGGTAATCAGGAGTAAGTAGTTACAAGACGTGTAACTTTTGATACAAATGCAAACCCTTGAAGAAATAAAGCATATTCAGGCTACCATTTTAGTCAACGAGACAATACAAACTAGATTTGGTTAATAAAAGTTTTCATCGATCAGTGACTTATCAAAGGTAAGCAAACATACCTCCAGTACCTCTCGATGAAAACTTTTATTAACTGTGAACATACGTGACTAATGAATCTCTTCAACGAAACTAGATTTGCCAGCAAATATAGCATATTTCAACCATCACATCCCGTGCAAAAATGGACTGTTCCAAAAGTGAAAATTGATTTTAAAAAGTCAAGCCTCCAGGTGGAAAGAGGCACATAATATGTACCAGTTTAAAAACATGGACTTCACCGGACTTCACCGGTCAAAAATGTTCACCCCGCAAAAAGGGAACCTTTTAGTGCCCACATTTAAAACGAACAAGTCTCAAAAACACTTCAGGTAAAAAAAAATAATTTTAGATAATCATTCAAGTACACAATTGATTTCTAAATAAATAAATTCACCACTCCATGAAAAAATAGACTCTTCCAGAAACACGCTTATGTAAAGTGGAGCAGTCCCAAAACATATAAAAACGGCCCCCTTGTAAAATAGAAAATAGACCAGCAAAAAACAGGGGCTTTTGTTTAACTCTATTTGGTCGGGGGGGTGGGGGGTGAAGGCCTTTGGCAACTTTCATGTCGCATAGCGCCCAAACAGCTTACGCTGCAACCACCAAATTTGGTGACTTCTTAAAATTTAGTTGGCAATTTTACTAAGTTTGAATTTTTTCCATATTTTCGTGTTGCCATATTCACAATAAAGGGACAATTTTCCTCGATCTTATTTAGCTTACAACATTCGCAGATTGTTTGTTCCAGACGAATACGTTACGTCTGCCTTTGTCCAATATGGAGTTTGTGTGAACTAATCTGTTTTGTGATGGCTGTTCTTTTTTCATTATTTCTCCTCGATGTGAGTAGTATAAGTAATCTGTATGGTCCTACTTTGTTAATTAGTGTACATATCTTTTAAACGTTGGTCGATGGATGGAATAATTTGTGAAGACTGTAAAATAACTGACATTAAATCCAGATGTAGCCGAAACCACATTCCTCTAGTGCCTTGTTTACTCCAGAGGCCCAGCATTTAGCGCCTAGTGTGTCTAGTTCAAGTGGACACAAAAGAGCGTCTACAGACAGACTATCATGATTAATGGCATTCTAGTCTAAGGCTAGGCTTAGGTCACATTTTCCAAACCCTGGCCCGACCAGGTAGCTTTCGGGAGCGAAAGGAATGATATAAAAGACACCAAAATACACAAAATGTCAAAGTAAATAAGATTCATGGGCGTAATTTGTGGGTGAGAAGGGTGTCTTCCCATTTCTGTAGTTACAGCAAACAAATTCACCAGGTCCCTGTGACGTGACTTTGCATGAATACAAAATAGCTTCTCTTTCAGCATGTTCATGTTTGTGTATATAGAAGTTTAAATTATTTACTTATCATACTTGATATATATATAGTAGATGCGAGTGAAATTTCTTTGTGTTTATCCTGACTAACTAAATTCACTGCACAAATTTTTTTGTATAATGTTTCATGTTTCATAGAGTTAAAGTTAACGTCGGTAATAGTTGATCGTGTATTTTAGGCAGTGTTTTGGTTATTACTCTTACCAGGCTTTGCTGTAAGTTGCATCGTATTATCTATAAGTGTGAATCGTATTCATTGTTGTTCTAATTTGATTCCCATCTTAAGAAGCCTTGCGTGAGGTTGAAATGTCTAAACATGTGTACAATGTAAAAACCGATTGACACAGATTTTATCATAGAAAGGAATTTCATTGAATGTTTGCAAGATGCAAAGAATATTGGTTTTAATTCCGCCGACAGCTACGTCTTTACGAAAGGTATGTGTACCGTTCCTAGACAAGTGAAATATAAAAGATGGTGAACAAGATATCTTCTTTATTAACACAAATACTTATTACATTTATCCATGCCATCATAAATGGTAACAAAGTTGTTTTCCTTCATATGACTATCAAAGATAGATGACAACTGGCACTGTATATAAGCTATGTAATGTACATTAAGGCATTGTTCGCAAGTCGATATTATCATTAAACATTTATTTCTATGGATATGTCACTCTTTAATTGTACATTATGTTGCTTATCAATTAAGAGTAGGAAAGAAAATGGATACAATAAAGGTGTCTGTTTGCCATGTTCATATAATACAAACCTGATAAGAAATAAAGAATATATGGCATTGAAAAATTGTGTTTGATCAAATTTGTTGCCGAGATAATCTCGACCATAGGTTCACTTTAACTAAACGCTAACTAACACTTAAGCGCGCATGTACTATTACTATTGATACTATTGGGTGGGCCGACTACTCACTATTTGTAGCCAGGGGCTGAATTGCGAGGAGCTTACAATAGGCAGGGCTAAATCGCAAGGGTCTGGAGCGAGCTGCCATTCGGTGCCACTCAAGTGACCTCAATACAGTATACGCTGGAGATTCCACAATCTTAAACGATTCTCCAGTGGGTTCAACTTGGTATCGTTGCAAAGGTCCCTTGGTAGGTAATTGTAATCCGCAAACACGTATCTACGTCAACAGAATAAACTAGGGTTCCACGAACACATCCCTTCGCCAAATAATCATGCATTTATTCAAGACTTTAACAGTTAACTCTTATCCATGTATTATAGTGTAATTATACTACAGAGTACCTACCCCAACAGCAAACAACTGCGTGAACGTTCCCCACAAACCCAGGAACGCTACCTTCTTGGCGAAGGTAACAATAAAATTATGTACTTTCCAGCGCAACCTTCATAGTTCTTCTGTATCTGTATCGGTATCTATATAGCCGGTATAACCGCCCTTCAGCGTAACACACCAGCTTCGCAGACACGCGGCGTGGCAGCAGCTGGTTATATTACACCGAAGGACCCGTCACACCTAACTTTTGCACATCTATCTGCAAGCGTTCTTTAAAATTATCCAGAGATGATGTACTGTGCCGTGGCCGTACTGTGCTTGGTGATAACAGATTCCACTATACGATAGTTCTGGGAAAATACGAATTTTTGAACACATCAAACCTAGGTTGGTAACTCTTGCACTTGAAGTCATGGCTGTTTCTTGTTCTTTTTTGAGCTGGTATTAGATACTTATCACCCCAACCTAACTCCTTCAGCTTTTTCCCCTACCCCTTCACCTTTTCCCTCGGACTTCCCTTAACCCCCGCTGTACTTCATCTGTGCCCCCGTCCTTCATCTTTACCCCCGGCGTAATTCCGCTTTTCCTCGCCCTTCTGATTTACCCCCAATGGCCGCCGTCAACCCGAATTGCACGTAGCCGACACGGAAATCGTTCAGAAAGTAGCAATAACGGCTACGCCACGGAACATGAAATAGCCTATTCTCAATGACACATTCTGGGCCACCTTTCTGCCAAGTGGCGTTTCACAACTCCTTCCCAGTCTGAACTGAAAAGCGCGTAGTTTGTGGTGCTTCACGTACATATTAATGCAACTAGTCGTGACTGGGTGGTGGACCGTCTCTTCGTACGTTATTGTAATTACTCCGTGCTGACAATATACATGATTCCGCCAGATGGCACTGCAGTATCGGATCGTAACACCACAGCTCATGAATTTGTTTTTAAATTACTTCATTAACTTAATTCCATCTACATTATTTACTCTGTCTACGTTAACGGTCAACGGGAGGTAACGGTAAGCAAAGTCCGGTCACTGTCCCTGTGAGTGATTGCATATGTTTTTTGCCATCGTACATTTTAATATGAACCCATCAAAAACAAGATTATCACTTTAAACAAACATTATTACTGTATTTGAAGGTGTGCAGACGTATATATCATTCAACGGTAGCATTCAATAGCAGTGTAGTTAGACGTTAGACAGCTTATGAAAGTTTCGGCAGGTGTTTGGCTTAATTGCTTTCTAGCGGTCCGTTTCAATGCCCACTCCTCGCTGACAGAAGGAGAGATGCACGTCTAATCACTTTCTATGAAATTGTGAATGGTATCATAAACATATCTCCAACCCAGTATCTTAAACCAGCCCAACGCAGAACCAGAGGAAGCCACATGCTTAGATATCAGAAAATTACATCCAAAAGTGACTGCTTCAGATTTTCCTTTTTCCCCCGCACAGTTGTCGAATAGTTCAACGGCCATAGCTCACCATTTTAAAGCATCCCGCGCCCGTGCAAACAGAATATTACGATAACTTCCCAATACAGGATTTTCATTGACATCATACCAATTATAATTGAATCCTCCGACCACCATGTTGGTGCAGGTAATAATTGAATTAAGCAGTGTGGTTTACGAGACGTACGTTGCAGCTGTAATCCAACATCGCGCAGGTGACTTCAAATGGAAAGCCTGACAGGTCTACTACTTTTCAAAGTCATCGCGCCATATGTGCCATATTTGTATTTTGCTACGTGTTCAAATACTTCCAGTTACAAAGTTTACCTCCTACGGCGAGATCAACTTGCCGCTAACAAACAAAATGGCGGCACATTATTTACATCTGACTGTACTGTGATGGCACATTTTCCCTTTCGGCTTCCTTGGTTACCCTTTCAATCTTTAATTTTGACAGTAGCAATGGCACCTTCAACACATACTGCAAATTTGCAGTTATTAACAACACTTTATTCCATAACTAGGTGTACTTATCGTGTATTTTCCTTACGCGTTGGTGATGATATTATTAAAATTCATGTACTCATTTTTGTGTTCCTTTATTGTAATGAGAAAAATGGTAAGCCCATCACTGATAACGCTGGCATAATATTTGAACAAATACATACCTTTGTGTATACCGTCTTTAATTGTTGCAGCCGAACACAACGCATATTTCTGCTTTCCCCACCTTGCAAATTATTATCTATTTTGTCTGAAGTTTCAAATTTCGCGCGAAAACCCAACCACAGTGCATCGCGCGGGGTTAACAGGTCAAGGGGCACTGAGGTCACTTTGAAAGAGCTATGCCAGAAAAGATGACGGCGCCGAAAGATGCACAGGTAAAACTCGATAATTTCGATTTACTGTACGTCTTAGACTTCTGTTCTCAATGTAGAATGTTTAAGTAGGTTCCATGGCATCTTTAGAAGTTGAAATACGAACTCTAAAAGATAGGGAAGGATATGTTTCTACCTTTGATTTCTGTTGTGTTATGGCGCTTTCAGTTTCAGTCCACCTCCTAGTCGGTAAAAAAATTTCTTCTCTTTGGGTAACATTACTGCTTCGATACCCCATGGCGAGTTGGTTTTACAAACCGTTTGGCATATAGATCAAATATATGTGTTGATTATTCCTTGCTCGTTGATTATTAGGATACCTGTCGAATGTCTGAGATTCAGTTCGAATATTATGATGATGATGATTTTGTGAACAAAGACAAAGACGAAAGCAATGTTTTTCAAGTCTCCAACCAGATCTGAGTTAGTTCGTGACATTTTTTTTATGTAGGCTAAGACAATATCCATAAACCGTTGGGTTCAGAAAGGCCCAGTACGCACGCAAGGAATCGTGTGCTTGATAAACATTATGATTTTGATACATCAGCTTGGAAATTAGGGCTATCCTAACATATTCTTGAATATAACTTGTCTCCATCAGGTGATGGCAGCTGTCTTAAAGGACATGGGGGTGACAGACTACGAACCTCGAGTCATCAACCAAATGCTTGAGTTCACCTACCGTAAGTTCAACGTCATGCCACTTAATTTCTTCCTTGCTAATTTTTTTCTAGCTATTCTCTAATGTGGCATCTGATTCTGAAAATCAACTTTTTCTTAAATATCAAATGGCCTTTCTTTGCTAGTTTTGCCGCCTCGTGATATATGTATATATTCCATGTACAAAGGTTTCTTTCTGTCTTTACTCAATCAAACTTGGAAAAATTAAAGCTATAATATTTGTATATGAAATCTGGTGTGGTCAAGAGGTACTCACAGAAGTTAATGTGTTATCGTATACATGTATTGGGGTAGGCTGTGTAACACAAACTCCACTGTCCAGGGCTGTAATTGGCCCCTCCCGGCGGATGTTTGGCGGGCTGCTATAAGCGAGATTTAATCAGGCTAGTATTGGGGTTGTATGAACTTCATTGCTATTCCAGTTAAGTTGAATTCTGACTTTAACATCTCTTTTCTTGACAGGGTATGTCACGGACATCTTTGAGAACGCTCGTGTTTACTCCACCTTTGCCAAGAAGAAGGAGATGGACACTTCAGATGTGAAGCTGGCCATCAGACACAACTCCGACCATTCCTTCGCAACCCCACCACCTCGAGATGTAGGGGTCTTTCTTCAGACATTATTCAATTGTTTGAATATTTTTGATACTTTATTCAGTAGCTGACATACAACATTTGCATGCAGCTACTCTTGACATAAAATTGCACAGAAGTAAGACATAGTACAATTACATGAAAGTCCGTACCGCTAATATTAACCTTCTACATCTAATCAAATTGACTACTTTATCATCATGAGAAGCATCTGCTGAAACTTAGACTTGACTTGCAGATGGAACTCTATTAATAATTTATTGTATACTATATGCTTGTATTATTAAACTTCTCAACTTAAACACTTGGTCCTCTCCAAGTACAAATGTTAATCATACAAATTTGGACTACATAGAAACAGATTGATGAAAGATAGTGAAACTGAAGTTTGTATTTGCTGTGTTGCTGATGAAGGTGCACAATGTATATGAAGCTGGAAAGATGCTTTGTAGTGGCCCTCAGTAAGTGATTCAACATCAAGGGTACAAAAATGTATACTCATAATGAATATACATTTCTGTACCATTGTTGTTTAGATTACGAAGTAACAGTGGCATAATTACTGCATTGTGACATGAAGAAGAAGGAATGTGTCATTCTATACTTAACATCATGCATAGTTGTGATCGATGAAATTGGTAATTATGATGACCTCTCATTGTTTTCCTCCAGTTCCTGATGGAGATAGCCCGACAGAAGAACAGCACACCCCTGCCACTGATCAAACCATACGGGGGCCCCAGGCTCCCTCCAGACAGATACTGTCTACTCTCCAACAACTACAGACTCAGGTCCTTACACAAAAAGGTAGATAGATAATACTGGTTACCCTATTGGTGCATAGAATAGTGTCTTATATTAGGGATTGAAAGGATAGGATCCAAAGTTTCAGCCATCATCACCAAAAACATATGACTAGATTTAAATGCTTAGTTCTGTACAAAGAACTATTCAGTGCCTTACTTACCATAAGTAATAAGTTACCTGATCAGAGTCCTCCCCAGAGGATGGAATAACGGAAGTCCTCCACTATACTCCAAGCCCAGCTCCACTATACTACTTTTAAGATTTAGTGTGTTTCTTCCCTATTTTCTTGGTTAGTTTTGATAAAATCAATGAAAATTCACAGATTTTTGTGCCAAAAGGCATGACTTTTCCAGTGGGCATAGTCTGCAAAAAACTTGTGAATGGACGATGATTGTTTAGTCGTTTTGCCACTTCACAACAAAGGAATCACTATAATGTATTATACTTGTAGTATTTGACACCCTCTGTCATTGTAAAATGAACCCATTTTCATGAAAGCGCAGCGCGTTGTTTAGGGTAATTTTTGCCATCTCCTCCACTATACTATAACATTCTGGGGAGAACCCTGCTGATGAAACTGTTTATGCAAGTACATGTATGCAACATGTTATTCATGTGATGTTGTTTCTCCCCAGCCAAAGCTGACTGTGGCAGTTCCCCGTCTTGGCCTATCCTCTGTTATGGGGCAGCCTTCTCCTGTTGGTAAGTGTGTAGAACTGCCTATGATACGACTGCCTATATTCCTAGTAGATTCTATAGAATTACAGATTAGCATATGTATTTCTGCAGAAATAAGTCGTTTAGTATGTCCTGTATCTCTTGGCATAGGCTCGTATACAGAAATAGTTCTTACTGATTAATGCTATTCAAGTGAGTCACATGTATACAATGTGTGTGTGTGTGTGCGTGCGTGCGTGCGTGTGTGTGTTCGTGTGTGTGCGTGCGTGCGTGTGTGCGTGTGTGTGTAGTGTGATAAATGTTGAAATATGCATCAAAACTATGTATGATGTAGCCTTGGTATAGCCTCCAGAGTTCATGTCAATGCTGATTGATATTTCTCAATGTTGTTGACATGTTTCATAGGTACCTCGACCAGTCGAGTGTCCAGCCCAACTACAGCAAAGATCACCATTCCGGTCAGCGTAACGTCCAGAGTGGGACAACATTCCTCTCACATGAAAACTTCACAGGCAACTCTGTTGCAACCAACGTCTCTATTGGGGAGGCCCATCTCTACCCTGGGGTCATCGACCTCCATAGGAGACTCCAGTGGCACCAAGAGGAAAAGAGAAGATGATGACTATGATCTACTAGATTAAAAAAACTATTAAAAAGTAGAAAAAAAAACAAGGTCTAATTCTGTAGTTTACTAATCTTAGGCACAGCAAATAGCCTTTTAGGCCACACCGATTTAATTTCTTGGTTCACGGATTTTTTCATAAAAAATATGAAGCGAAAGGGCGAAATAAAAATAAAAATTGTAAAATGGTTGGGGTAAAGGTAACGGCTAATCCAAAACATAAAGAAAAAAAGTTTTCAGCTTGAAAAAAGTGCAAAAGCACTAGTATTGTACAGTAACAGCACCTGTACCCACACTTTAAGGAGCTTATGATATACAGGCCAATTTGCTACACCAGAAAGTTGGTGAATGGTTTCATTAATGGTGAAAATTTGCTGAGTGGTAATTTTTATTTTTATTTTATTTTCCAAAAAATAG
This sequence comes from Branchiostoma floridae x Branchiostoma belcheri, assembly GCA_019207045.1. Lineage (NCBI taxonomy): Eukaryota > Metazoa > Chordata > Leptocardii > Amphioxiformes > Branchiostomatidae > Branchiostoma > Branchiostoma floridae x Branchiostoma belcheri. Next base: position 19,292,102 of record CM033027.1, read on the forward strand.
GAGCGAGCGAATCCGTGAACCAAGAAATTAAATTGGTGTGGCCTTAAGTTGTCATATTCTAATGATATTAACAACAAGATGATGGTACAAAAATTAGAGTTACGGTATATGACTTAACATGGAGTATTTTGAAGTTTTTGTACCCACATGACATGTCAACATGTACTTAGTAACTAGTTTTTGATGGTAGCTCGTTTTCGCAAGAATAGTGAGCTGTAGCTAATGCTTGTATCATATATGAACTTTGATGTCGTTTTTTTTTAATAAGATGTTAGCAAGAATGTGTACATTCATGTACATGTAGCTCGGTGGAAAGACAGGACTATGATGTGTCTTTGTTTTGAACTCGCAGTTCTTAGACTTAAGGTTCCACTTAAAAGAACATTTGTGCAAAATAAAGGCCAAGTCTGAACGGTAATACTAGTATTTTGTGTTTCACTTGTCTTGATATGAATGATGATAATTCATCTTGATATGATGATAATGACATAAAAAGTTAATCTCCAGGCAGATCCTTTGGTAGCATAAGATTTTTATCAAAAGCTGGCAGAGGAGTGAAGCCAGCCTAGTAGTGTGTTAGGCCGGCTACCTTAGGATCTGTTAGAGGTTATAAAAAAGTTAAAACAATCATGAGTGTGTGTGAAAGGTGTGTGCATTAAGTACTGTAAATACAGAAATGTTTGCGGTGGATTAATGTTTGCAGTTTTCGCGGTGACCACTTCACCGCAAACTTAAAACCAGCGCGAACATTTTTCTATTATGGTATTAGAGTCGGTAATTAGACTGCATGTGTTACATCGAACTTAAATCCACTGCGAAAAGTCCCTTTTCCCGCTACCTCGAAATTAAATCCCCGCGAACTTAAATGCATTTACAGTACATGAAGGACAGTAAAACCTTAGCTTAGAAGATAGAGGGCTACTTCTTGGTCATATTGTCATGTAAACAAGGCAAAGAATTTCTAGCTGATCTGAAATATTAGTTTTCTTCACAGAGCTCGAGTGTAACAATACTTCTGTTCAGCTACAACAAGACTGGGCTGTCCATGTACAAGACATGTTATGTAGACACGGCTTCCAAACTGTTTGGCTCAACCCTGCAGTGAATGCCAATCAGTTTGGAAATTTATTCAAAAACCGCCTGATAGACACATTTCTCTCTGGCTGGAGACAAGAAATAAGAAGTCCAAGCAAACTTAGTACTTATTGCAGAATCAAAAAAGATTTCTGTCTTGAAAATTACCTTTCAACTGTTCAAAACAAATCCTTTAGAAATATCATTACGAAACTAAGAATTAGTGCCCACTCCCTACAAATCGAAAAGGGTAGACATCAAAACACACCAGCCAGTGAGAGACTGTGTCCAACATGCCATGATGATATTGAAAATGAATCCCACTTTATAATGGATTGTCCAACTTATGATAGAGAGAGACAAAAAATGTTACAGTCTATTAAATGCAAATCTGATACTATGTTACCACCTACCAAGACAGAAATGTTCAATATGTTACTATCATGTCCTGCTGATATATCTGCCTATGTCTGTCAATTCATATATAACTCATTTAAAAAACGTGACAATATTATACTATCATGAACCAGCACATAATGATAGCCTGATTGTAAATATTATATACCATGTGTAAAATAGATTAGTCTCTTAGATTTTTAGATACTAGTAACTCATGTAGTGTTCTGTTCTGTATGTATTGTATGTACAAGTTGCCAAACACTGTATCCTCTACAGTTGTCGTGCAATAAAGTTCTTCTATCTGAGTGTAAGTAACATGAAAAATCAAGACTACGTTGCCTATTTTGGTACATTTCCTTCCAAGTTCTTACAATTCTTGTAACAGATACAAGGAGAACCAATGAAGTTTGAATCTGGGAAATCAACCTTTTACATTTCATGCCATTAATTTCCAGTTAGCACACCCCTTTCTTTCAGTGGAACATGCCCAGGAATGTATAAAGGTCAGAGTTCACAAGTGTCACATGACGGTCACACAGGTCGCGGGAAATATCGGTTCAGCTGGGGTCGTGGGAACTTCAAGTTTACAGGACTTCTAACAGCAGTGACAACAGCGAAAATCTCCGCAAATAGACGTCAACATTTTAGATGAACTTCAGCAAAATGTTTAAGAGATGTATACGTCTTGCTGTAATGTGAGTCGACAACACGGCAAGCTCAGATGCCTTCTACTATATCGTAACACTTGCTTGTGAAAATTCTCGGTCTATATATGCAGTGCGCGCCACTATAGATTAAACAGGGATAGAGTGATCCTGGGTTGGTAAGGGTCATGACAGAACGACTCTTTAAGATCCTGATTATCGGTGACGCCACCGTCGGGAAGACGTCGTTTGTGCAGCGGTACGTCAACGACTCCTTCAAAAGGGAGTACAAGGCAACGGTGGGAGGTAGGTTTAAGACTGGTTTCGATGGATTTGTATGTTGTGGCAAGGAGGTTATATAACCTCCTTGGTTGTGGTTTGATATGCAGTGTATGCTGTATTTACTAGAATGGTCCGTATCGGTTTTGACAGTGTTTATCCAATTTTATTCCAAAACATGTTGTTCAAAAGAAGAAAAGGGTGCTATAATCTATAACGTTACGTATCATTTTGATTGTCTCTTCAAAAATACAGTCTGTGACTGTCCTCTTAATTCATAATTGTAACCAAAATACAGTCCTCTGTTGTGGACTGGTTAGCGAGAAAAGTAATGTTAGATGTTTTCCTACATTACCCTTCTAGGTTTGAAGGGTAGTTGTCACATTTAGTAAATATGTTACTTCATTTGCTGCTTTCTGACTGTTTGTATTTCTTTGGTTTAGATCACTTGAAAATTTGTTTGCCAATTCCAATGTTGGCACGAATGATCATGTGCCAAAATTGTCATGTGTTAATCGATTGATTGATTATTAGTGCACTGTGTCATTCTGCTTTTCATAACATGTATGTCCCTTTCTGTTTTTCACAGTTGATTTTGCACTTAAGGTCATCCAAATATCAGAGGAAGACACGGTTAGATTTCAGGTAAGTGAATGTAAAAGTGTGACGTGATGCCGTTGCTTGGTGCAGTTATATAGAGAGTAACAAATCGTTTTGCTTGAAACAATATTTTGCATTATAACATATATAAAATAGTAATGGATATCATACCAGTACATGTATATGTTTCTATAAATTTTGATGGCTTATTTAAGATTATTGAAAATTATTGAATATTGTTAGAAGATTTTACTATTACATGCAGGTTTAATCAACTGGATCAATTGTTGAAACTAATTGTTACCTTCTTTCTTTCCTTCTTAATGATTGGTGATTGCAGTTATGGGATGTTGCAGGTGAGAAAAAAAATCATTCATAAGAATTGTTGAATTGCTTTGAATAGAACATATGCAGATATATCATACTACTAGCCTGTGTTAAACAATCTTTTGCTGCTAGGGACTAGGGCAAGTCAGAAGGGCAAGCTCCTTGAAGTGGTATTTACTTAGGCTACTAGTTCTACAATCTATGTAGCTTTGTCTTCGTTTGTCAGCAATATGTAATCATTTTTCTATGGCAGGCATACAACAAATTTAAGAAGACTGGCATTTTAATGCCCCTATCTTGCCACTGGGTAAAGCATAATTCATACGTGTATGCTTTCTTCCAGGCCAGGAGAGATTTACGTCGATGACAAGAGTTTACTACAAGGATGCCTCTGCTTGTGTCATCATCTTCGACGTGACGGCCAAACAGACATTCCACAATTGCATAAAGTGGAAAAAGGACTTAGATTCAAAAGTGTCTCTTCCTGACGGGCGTTGTGTACCTTGTATGCTGCTAGCGAATAAGGCGAGTGCTGTGTTTTGTATGAAGTTTTGTATGTAATATTGGTACACATTTCTATCTGTGTGTGTGAACAAGTATTCTTATTTGCTATTTCCTGATACAGGTGAATAAAATTATGATTTTTCTGATAAATTAGGTCATTTATTGTTGCCTTAGTACATGTTTGTACATGTATTTCTCAATCATGTTCACTGTACTCTGTGTTTTAGATTTGTCCTCCGCTACTTTCAGATTGATTTACAAGAAAAGGCAGTGACAGAAGAAGAAGTAAATGAGTTCTGTAAGGAACACAACTTTATAGGATGGACAGAGATATCAGTCAAGGACAATGTCAATGTAAAGGAGTCTATGAAGTAAGTTGGTATTGTTCTTTTTCATCTTAGCATAGTATCACTGCAATTATGTGACATTTATCTATCATGGTTTCTGGTTAATTCCCTCTAGAAAGTGAGCTATTGTTTTGGGCCTTTTTGTGTGTCTCTTGCTTCTTCATATATACAAATTCAATACCGTGTTGTCATAAATTTTCTATATTGCTACACTCTCACACACTAGAAAAGGAACTCAGAGTAACTTCCATTGCCTTTTGAGACAGTTAAAGGGGCTGTTATAAAAGGTGGCTTGTGCAGTCTCCTTCTTCTACCCTTTATTTCTCAGCCACTGTCAGGTATCCATATTTACATCTGGGTGGAGAGAGGGGAGTCATGTAAAGTGCTTTTCCCAATGACACATTTAGACAGGAGTCAAACCTGTATATCTAGATCTATATCTAGATCTTGTGTCCTAGCCTAACCACTTAGCCATTGGATACCACTTCCTTAGTGCTCAGCTGTTCAGCCTGTGGGACTGGGTGGGTCACATAGTGGTATGTGCGTAAGGGGGTGAAGTCTGCCATCACTGATTGCCTTGTAACTTACATGTAACCTTTTTGTCTGTAGTTTCCCTCTGGAAAAAATCCTGGCCAGACACAGCCCCAGAGGAACATGTAGACAAAGCAGTATAAGTAAGGTGGTGAAGTCTGCCATCCCTGATTGCCTTGTACCTTACATGTAACCTTTGTGCCTGTAGTTTCCTCCTGGAAGAAATCCTGGCCAGACACACTGACACACAGCCCCAGCGGAACATGGAGACAGAGGCTGAGGGAGGACACATCAAACTCAAGGATAACGTCAGGCAGGCGAAGAAAGGGAGGAGCTGCTGTGGAAGCTGATGTTCTCTGTGCCTTTTCTATGCTTAAATTGTACAATTCTATGTTCGTAGGTTACACAAACTTGATATTATGGATGACATCTTATGGATATTCTTGATATAAATTCATGAGGGAAAGTGCAAGCTTAAAAGGTCATTTTAATACATGAAAAAGCAATATTTTGCAAATACATTACATCACTATAGATCACTTTATGGTGGTGATGTGTTACATACAATGTAGTGTCTCATTTTCATACTATACAGCATAAAAAGGGATGAAAAGAACTACATGTCCTGTAACTACAATGTTGTTGCTGCTGTGAAAGCATTGTTGCATAGGTTCCATGTTTTGAGAGAAGCAATTTATATTTTCAGACTGGCCAGTATACATGCTATGTCATCCATTCAATGAAGTTTGTGTTACTTTATGTTTGTATATATGGACACCTGTTACATTGTTTATGTAATACAAGTTGTGCTTTTCCAAAGTGGATATAAAGATACACAAATTGAGTCTAAACATCATGGTTCCAACAATTTGGCAGGAAGTAGACAAGATTAAAAATGACTTTTACCACTTTCATGAGAATAGTTGTTCTTTGACTTTGTTGTGTACTTGGGCAGTTTATTTGATAATCATGAAGAAAAAAATTGTGGCTGATTCAAAACCATCAGTGAGATGTCAAATTCAAGTCATATCTTCACAATCAAATACTTGCTGGATGCTCCAGACTATCCTAACTGCAGCTGTGTGGGGTCACTTTCTTCAAAGCAATTTTATCGTTATCTCTTCATTGAATTATAACATGTATTCCATGTCACTGCAACTACAATATGATGTTTGGCAAAGTTAGAGAAATTTCAATTTTCATTCTGCTTTCGTCACTTGGGACTTCCCGCTAACCTCTGTATTGTAATGTGGAAATATCATCATGTGAAAACAGTTTGTCTGTAGACCACTAGAAGTATGATTGGCAGGACTCGATGTACGCAGCAGTTTTTAACACTTATTTGTATTTGGTGACTAGCAATTTCATCTACTGTTTATAACTCTAACATTAACTGTGTAATACTGGGTGCATTAATGTTGGTTTCGTACAGGTATTGTAATGTTAAAACACTGGTAAAAATCCATCCATTTTGGTGCATTACTGGGAAAGGTGTTTTTTTTTATTACAGGTACACTTGAAGTGGCGTTAGGAATTCTGAATGCAATACCACCAGACTGAATATTATTACAAATACATTTCAACACTTTTTGTTTCCTGGTCATTTCATTATGGTCAGTCAGATCATATAACGGGGTAGATGTATTTTTAAATGTTCACAAGCAGGTTTAGGATCTCCCATTATACATGCCTTTCTTAGTCTTAATGACTGTAGTGAATAATGTATTGCAGTGATTTGTTTATACAGACTTCTACCTTCAAGATTTTCCATTAAAGGAATGTGCTGTGAGGTATGAATATACTGAATTTGCTTTTAGTTGAAAGAGCCAATAGATCCCAGATACTGTAATTCATTTTGTCTTCTCTGTACCAAACTTTCATGGTCTGAGAAAATTTAACTTGTTCTCAGAACTAAATGTTCACTGTTGCGGCAAGTGCACATAAAAAAAAGCTGTGAATTATTTGTTATCAGTAATGATAAGTTCACGTTACAGTCGTCAGCGTGAAAACCGTGAACATAACAGTACATTGAAAAAATCAGGAATTACAGTATGTAGTTACCAGGATCAGCTTTCAAAACTGGACTTTAACAAGTTTACAACTGTACTACAAACCAGGCTTTGACCATTTTTGGTGGTCCATTAGATTATTTTCCTCATTAACACAAGCATTAAGAATAGTGAACATCTGTCCAAATTTTATCCCTCCCCAGTCGTGTTCTTGGCCATTTGTGACCTCATAATAACTGAGTAAAAATGACAAATGCAAAATACACAAAACAGACAACTGTGAGGTGTTACATTGTAGCTTTTTATTTATTTTCCCAAATCTGAGCACACACATCTGGACCCATCCTAGAAGAAAGTGTTGGGACGCCTGGTGGTGAAGCGTGGGTTGTGCAGCCTCTTGGTCACACGATGGGGCAGAGGGAACTTGATCTTGGAGGCCTGAAACAAGAACGCAGATGTTTCATTACAAGTCTAAAACTGACATAGGCCCTGTTCAGATTCAAATAACATATCAAGTCCGGATTACAACCGACTCGGGTTTGTTCAGACCTAATTTTGCAGAATGGTTGAAGTTGGATTTCTTGTACATTAATCAAAATATGATAAGGTAGCAGTTTTAATGTGAATTGGCCCATTCAGACAGGGCCACAGTAAACCGGCTTTGGCTTTGGACAGGTAGGCCCTGAAACCAGTTTGCAAACCCTAGTCTGAGCAGTGTTGTAGATAGAAGAAACAGTCTACCTCAGTGCATGCTTCAAGTACAATAGCAAATCTGGCAAGATACTAGGGTATCATTATCATACTGACAAAAAACTGATATGTGGCAAAGATGATGAAAAATTTCTAACATACACTAAAAATTCTGATGAAACAAGCTACTAACAGTACCACAAAAGATTAAAGTTACAAAGAATATGAGTGTGCAATCCCAAATATCTACTTGTAGTGTCTGTCTAACTACATAAGTGATGCATGAATGTTGGAGGCTTACATGGAACTGCTTGACGCTAGGTCTGCGGCACTTCGCTGCCGGGATCTCCTCGATCTTCATGATCTGGATGGAGTGAGCGCGGGCACGATGACGGGCACCCATGTCACGGTCTGCGGGAAAGGTAAGTTAGAACAGAACAACCATTAGTACAGGTTTTTCCTCTTTACCAAATGTAACACTGTTAAATAAAGGGATACAACTAGCTGCAGTTTTGAAGAGACCAACTTTGTGCGTGTTCACCGTGTTGTAAAACTTATAAATCCTTGTAGATAAATTAAGATAGAAAGCACTGAGGTGAAGAAAAATGCATAAGTACTTCCAGTTCAATGTTGCTGCTGATGTGCTCTGACTAATAACTACCAAATATTACAATTGATTCAACTCAAGAAACCAAACAACAGGAAAGGACTCTGGTTATCCTTTTCCATGTGTACACAAATGAGGCACTAAACATAAAGTTTGAATCTCGAGTGAGGTAGTAAAAGCAGGCTTACAGCAGGCGGTGACAGCGCTGGCCACAGTCAGGTCACGGTACTCCCTGTACATGTTGTGGGTCCCACTCCTGGAGTCATAGCGCAGCCAGATGCCGTAGTTCTTGATGCTGGTGGGGTTCTTTTCCCTCACCTGTAAAGGAAACACGATAGGCTCTATGAAAAACATTGTTTCTGCTCTATCATTCGACACTAATTGGTAGTACAGTACATATCCCACACATTTGAAACCATCCAATAATGTTACTAGAAAAAGACAACTTTGCACTTCTTCAAATGTACCATTTTTCATAATACTGCAGAAAAATTACATACAGCCTGTTCATACCTGTACAGCAGACCACCTTTACATACAGACAACCTGATCCAAGTGACCATTTGTTGGTGTTCACTCGATAGTGTTTCCCGTTCCCATTGCTACAACCAATAAAAATCTGATGTATAGTGTAGAGACCACTTATCCACATTCATAGACCAGATTTTATGGTGTTCTTGGGAAGTTTTACCACATTTAACAACTTTACACAATACTGTAGTAGGTCATGTAATACACAATACTGCACCTTTTGACATGACACAACTTCACCGTTGGCCTTCTTCACACTCTTGAGCTGCTTCATGAAGTACCAGTAGCGAGACTTGGCCACGACGTGGTCGGGGGCGAAGATGCGCATCTTGTACAGGGGTGGGGTGCCCTGCGTCTTGCTGGGAAGACGACGCCCCACCACGCAGAACTCTTTAAGCTGTGTAAAAATGATACATACAAGTGAGCTGGACACTGTATGTGTGTAAAGATCATATTTTATCGTACACTTAACAGAAAGCATGATTTTTGAAACATTTTTCATACACATTAGTCCTAGCTACCAGTACTACTATGTTCTTTACTTCAGTAATAAAATTATTAAGTTGTGCGTGAATGTTACTTGTTATAATTTTTTTTTAATGCACAAGGAAAAATTCTATATAATCATTTAAAAAAAAGTTGCAAACATTTCTTACAATATACACTGTATTTTTTTTGTACGCAAATGTACATTCTTTGGTGTTAGCACTGTTAGGCTATCCACCACTAACAGAGCCAACGTTTTAGAAATATCTTCACTAGTATATTTACATAAATTTGCGTAGACTTGCAACTTTGCCATCGAAGTTTTAAGCAACCAATATTTTAACACTGCACCGTTGAATAACCCGTTTTATTTGCCTATCTTATATAATCCTAAATTTCAACATTCGGTAGTTCAGTACACCTCACATGGCAAATGCCCACATGCGTGCCGCCATCTTTTTTTCCGCAGACTGAATTTTTACCACTTTCTAAAACCTCATGTAGTGCTAATTTTGGACAACGGCAATAACATAAACGCTTCAAATGATAGACAAGTTCCTTATCTACAAGTCTGAGTAGTTTTGGTTTTATATCTTATATGATTATTGTCCAAAAATGACATTTTTTTCTCACCGTTCCCTTCGCCTTCATTTCTGCACTCGCGCAAGAACCGGAAAGGACGACACGGGGGAGCGCGCTCCCAACATGCACCGCGAGAGATTACTACGCATGCGCGGGTGGAATTTTGAAGTCACGTGATGGCGGGAAAAGCAAGATGGCGACCAGTGAAGTAGTTTCGCAGAAAAAACTCAACTACGCGATCCACAGATGGTCAAGTTTCTCCGCAAACTACGTCCCCGAGTGAGTAGAATTCCCTTCGTCAAGTTCACGAGCTTCTGTTGGCAGCGTTTCACGATGCGTCGATGTTTTATACTTGTAAATTTTCGAGTTGTTTGAGATGAAAATATGGTATCTTCTTTACCAAGATCTCAAGTTTGACAGTTGGGCTTTGATTGCGCCATAACACTCGTCCTATTTAATTTCTCCGTAATTTAGATACTTTCAAAATAGTAGCTGAAGTTCATAGCGTTTGCATTCCTCAGATTAAACCATAGACTCACAGTGTCACAGCTGCGACCGAAACCAAAACAAACTCGTAAACGTCATGTCACACTGATAGCCTATATTTGGTATCGAATAAAATTATTGTCAACATGTATTGGACCTTGAAACTCAGCCAAGAGTATGGTCTTCAGTAAAGTGACGAAATCTGTGGTATTCCACGGCCAAAGATACAAATATGTACCAAACAAGGATCACGCCTATTGTTGGAAAGTTTGATTTGTACTCGTATGTTGTCATCTATCTTTAGCAACATCCTAGTTGACAAGCCAAACGACCAGTCTTCGAGATGGTCTTCAGATAGCAACTATCCACCACAGGTTTGTATTTGTGATTTACTAGTATGTGTTACAGTAGTGCATTTTTATGTTGTTTAAGATGACAGTCATATGCTATATTACTAGTATACAGGCTTTTCACTTGACATCATCTGAAGCCTGTTGGTTTACAGCGTATGTCTGGTAACCACACAAAGATGCTAGTACTTACTAGGAATTCAATTACCCGCCAACATGGTCGTCGGAGGATTCAAATTATAATCAGTATGACATCAATGAAAAGCCTGTATAACTATTGATTCGGATAAAAAATGTGGGTTGAATGTCCACAAATCAGTTGAACAATCATTAAGTAATAAGTTCATGTCATTGTTATCAATCGTATAGGAAACTTTTAACACCATATGTTTAAAAAAAACTCTCATACGGTCCTCATAGTCATGCTGCATGTAAGTTATACAAGTTGAATGTGCACTTGCTCTTACTTAGGTGCTCAAAGACTACTAGTAACTTGTGTTCTTGATGGCTGTTTTTTCTACATTGCAGTTTCTGACCCTGAAGTTGGAGAGACCTTCTATTGTGTACAGTATTACCTTTGGGAAGTATGAGAAGACACATGTATGTAACCTGAAGAAGTTCAAGGTGTATGGCGGGCTGAACGATGACAACATGATAGAACTCTTACAAAGGTAATCATATAAGTCTTCGTTTGACAATAATCGGAAGATGGCTTTTTGACATGGCATATTGGTTTACCTTGTATGTATGAATTTATGGCATTGTTATGCCAGTTTTTATGTTGACCTTCATATGTTCCAGCCAAGGACATTGGTCCAGCCTAACAGACTACTGCTCTGTTAATTCTAACTCAAACGATTTCATAATGGTGTCTGCCCTAAACTACTTGAAACATAGTGTAATCTGCACCACATAATAAACAGGGTGTCTGCAACTTTACCAGTAACCATGGTGCCAACTGTCTGGTCCAGTTCATTGACCTCATTTGTTTGGAGAATAAGTTAGAAAAGGAAGTAAGCTTTAACAATATGTTTCCCTAATGAGAAAACGTAATGAGCCCAACATGTGCATAGATACATAGGTCACCAGTTACCAACAAGATCTGCCAAATGTGTAGTGCCAATTACTATCACTGTGTAACTCATGTCCTTTGCTATTTAGATATGCGATGTCGCCCGTGGAAGTTCCAACATTGTTTGTACATAGCCTTTCCTTCAGATGACCTCTGATCTCCGAACTTGTGAACAAACTATTTTTGTGATATGAAGCAATTATGACTTGAATTGTATATTGTAAATAAGATTGTAGACTGATTTTAGATTAACATGTTAGATATGTTGTTAGTTCTTGATTATGCCATTGTTGTGTAGCGTTATGATTTGTATTGTATACGTATGTATGTGGTCACGATATCAGCATATGCTGCCTATGTGTCCACATTGTATTGCCCTTGTTGCAATTTGAATAAATAAATAAATAAACTCATGTCCTGGATATCTTTACTTCTTATAGTGGCTTGAAGAATGACCACAACAAGGAAGCATTTGACCTGAAGAGTAAAATAGAAGGACAGCTCTTTCCATGCAGATATATCAAAATAGGTAAGTAAATTTTCAGTTATTTCATCTGTTTACCTATTTCACGCAGGATAGAATATCTAATACAGTATTGCTTTACTATGATTTCTTTTGTTTAAGAAACTTTTTTGTGTCCACAGTCCCCATCATGTCCTGGGGCCCCAGCTTTAACTTCAGTGTGTGGTATGTGGAACTGAGTGGGGATGACGCTCCTGAACTGGTACAGCCATGTCTACAGTGGTACAACTCGGTAAGTTCCACTGCCACTCTTTAAGATACCTGTCATTATTCTGCTGATTGTGGTGTGTTATACCAAAAAGCAGTTTTGCCTGCCATACAGGTACAATACAGAAATGGAGATATGAGATCATCCGTGGAACTAGCTTGACAAAATGATATGGAAAGCTTCTATGTAAGTTAGCTTCTCTAGTTTCCATGGGCATAAAAAAAAAACAGAATTTAGGTTGAATCAAACTTGACATACAGGTATACAGCAGGGTTCTAGCCATCATCCGTCCTTCCTGAGTTTTGCAGCTGGGGACAGACAAAAATCAGCATTTTGCAAAGATCTCCAGAAATTCAGCACAGATGCCATTGAACCAAGCTGAGACTGCTCTACCAGCAAACTTTGCCCCTCAAATTCAAAATGCAGGAAATAGCAAGGAAGCCTCTGACGCTCAACAGGATTTCCATGCAAAATCCAGGGAGCGGAAGAAAATTTAAGCTGACTAGAACACTGGTATACAATAAAATAAAGCTTTATCTTTGGGCTTATTTGTACTTTGTTGTTTATCTTTCACAGTACCGAGAGCAGCAGGCGATACGACTCTGTCTGAAGCACTTCCGACAACACAACTATGACGAGGCGTTCGAGTCCCTGCAGAAGAAAACCAAAGTTGCCTTAGAGCACCCAATCCTTACTGAGCTGCATAATCACTTGGTAAAGTTCTTCAAATAAGTACTAGAATCATGTATGCTTTGTGGCAAGAGCTTTTTTGTTTCATTTTGTAATGAGTGTTGTTATGCCTAAAGGCTTAATGCTGTCTTTTGTTGAATTGGAAGACCAAATGTTTTCATTTTGAACAAACGTATGATAATGAAAAAAAATCTGCTGCAAATAAGCTACAAAATCTTTTCTTCAGGTTGTTCAAGGTGACTTTGATGCCTGTGAGGCCCTTGTTGAAAGAGCCGTACATGGTGAGTGTAGCTGTACATTGGAATTCCTACCTCCGATATTTGGTCGTGTCACACTTGAAATTGACACAGCAAACTACTACTGTATCATGTAGTAAAAATGATGAATATTGTCAAGATTCTTACAGCAATGGTTACTTTAACATTTGTGTCATCACAATGTCATTTTTTCCACAGATGGACTGTTCAATGAGTACATAAGTCAGCAGGAGTACAGACCAAAGTGGATGCTGATAGAGCCTGTCTGTAATGGTAGGTATAATGTTATATGTGTAGGCTTGTCAGGGCTCGAAATACTTTTTTCTGCATACCTGCGCTGGTGCAGTTAACATTGAAAATTACCTGCACCAGACAAATTTTACCTGCACCACTCTGAATTTAGGAAGTATAGATCATACTAAAATTGTCAAGGAACCATTGCTATTTGTTTCTTTTAATAGTTTTATACTTTATTGGTGCTAACAGTCAATGCAGGTAATAACAATCCACATGTACGACATTATAGGACATTTATGTATAAAACCCAGTACAAGGACAGTGCAGGTTAGGTGCAAGTAGACACCAGAAATACCTGCACAGCTCCAATTGTACCTGCACTAACCTGCATATGCAGGTGGTATTTCGAGCCCCTCTTGTACAGATCAATATGATGCATTGTATGAATGTTCTGTATTTAATGCATCATCAATATATTATGCATAGTCATACGTTGAGGACAGAAATAGTGATATTTGACATAAAGGAATGTACTTTGAATCCTGTGGATAAATCAAACCTGTACAAGTTTTACTTTCCAGTTGTAGTGTCTAGTAATAAAAGACTATAAGCTGGAACGTCTTGTGTGAGCCTTATCCATTCATGTGCCAGCCTTTTCCATTCAAAAATTCAACAAAGAAAAATTATAACATTCTTTCCTAAAGGTTCCTCAGAAGAAGACAGGCCGGGTATGAGGGGTGGTCATCAAATGGTCATTGATGCCAATACAGGTACAGTATAGCCCTCAGCTACATGTATATGATTTAAAAACATATAAAAAGTATGATTTATTCATTAATGATATATTTAAGATCAACTATTGAAAGCAGCCCGCGATGATGATTGAAAGATACAATGTATTTCATGTTGTTGAATCAAATCAGTTTTCGAGCACTTTCTTCTAACAGTTTATAACTGTAAAACTAAAAGGTTTGCTGACTTGGTCTTGCTGTTATTTTCCTACAGAAACCATCTACCTGTTTGGAGGGTGGGATGGTTCCCAGGACCTGTCCAACCTGTGGGAGTACAATGTACCGGCCTCGCGCTGGACTTGTCTGTCCAAAGATACAGAAAAAGATGTATGTACATTGTATCATGCTGATACATACTAGTTTAGTCTTTAAAACTTTGATTTGTGTCCCAAATGTCCCAAGATGTTGGCATGTTTTGTGAAGTGCACAAGTTCCTTTAAAAAATTCTACCATACCCAAAATATAAAATTTGAGCTTCCCTTAAGATCTAACTGTTACAACTTTATGAAGCAAACTTAAACTGCAATTTCTAAAACAAAAATGGACTCAAATTTTTGAGTGTCCAACTCTAGTCTTTGTGCTTCTGTGATACCATGTCACATGTATATACAGATAGAACATGTGACTCCATGAGCAAAGGATCATAAGTTGCAGAAAATTTATGTTAATCCTAGGAAAATAAATTGTGTTTCCTGTCTCAGTCATGTGAAGATTAGGGTCGGTGTAGGGAGGGATTATCTTTTCTTTTTCTTGTTATTTTTTTTGTTATTTTTTTTTTAAGCTGGCCAAAACTCTAGTGATACATATGACAATACAGTTGAACAAAGTAAACTGAAATGTATGAGGACACTTATCTTTCATTAGATATTACAAGCAGTGTTTTTACTTCAGTAGAAAGCAGGCTGAATCAAAATTCTAAGTTCTAATCTAACTGGAAGCTATGTGACTCCACTGCCCACCCAAAAAAGTCTAGGGTCGGCAGATTTTACTAGCTGAGGGTAGGTAGGGAAACAGGAAACAAAATTTTTTTCCACGGCCTCAACCTTTCCTTTTTCTACAGGATGGCCCCAGTGCCCGGTCCTGCCATAAGATGTGTATAGACAGCGAGCGTCGGCAGATCTACCTGCTGGGGAGATACCTGGACTCCTCCCTCCGCACCTCGGAGACCCTGAAGAGTGACTTCTACGTGTACGACATCGATAACAACAAGTGGACGCTGATCAGTCAGAACACAGCAGAGGAGGGGGGACCCAAACTCATCTTTGACCACCAGGTTAGGCAGTAGATATGTTCCCTGGATTTGTTAACCAATAGGCCATGTTGATTTGATTATATGGATCACATCCTTTGGGAGCCCCCAAACTGGTGCAGGTGAAAAAAAGTTTGGCAAAATAAAATAAATTTTTTATTTCAGGGCCAAAATTCCATTTAATGTGTCTTTAAGTAATAGAAGTTACCATACGTTGTATCTTTTACATGACTCTAGAAATAGAGTATTACAGGATTTTTTTGCTCATGTAGACCATGTACCATCACAATGCTATCACTGTTAACATATATAATTCTAAAGAAAGAAGGTGTTTGTAGTGTATAAGAAAATGATTAGCATTCTTTCCAATTAAAAGGCTATCAGGATAACATGTGGAAAAAGTCCAAGACTGATCTCAGACCAGTATAGGTCAATCAAGAGCTATTCTTTCACTGGTTGTTACAAAAAGACAGTTTCTGTGTACACTATTTACAGGTTCACTGTACCAGGGAAATTCCCCTAGCTCTTTTTGACATGCGCAATCAACAGTTGACCACCACGACTGAATGTCCAGTCCTAAGGACTGTAACTCAGTAGCATGCATGTCGGGTCAGCAACACAGCCGGAATTGGAACTCCGAGCCTCTTGTTCCAGACGCAGTGTTGCTAATCACTGAACTATGCACACTCTTCTTTTCAAACAGTGTACAGGGGTGCCTAAGCATTTGCACGAACCCTATGAAATTCATACGAATATTATGTGATACGTACGGACCTTAGATTTGCACGAACCTTATGCGAAATTGCGTAACCAATGCCGGGGTCACGATTTTCAAGATGGCGGCTTCGATCGGCGGCGACGGAAAATACGGTGTTAACACACCGAAATGAAGCAAAATAGTAGCTCACAGGCTATCAAATATGTCTTTGTGACGTTAATGTCCAGTTCATGCCTTGAAATATAAATACCACGGGTAGAAACGCTCAAAATCATGCCTTCTCCCTGGCCGCCCTTTTTGGATAAGGTTCGTGCAAGTCTCATAAGGTTCGTGTGTATCCCATAATGATTTGTGCGAATTTCATAATATTCGTGCGTTTTCGCATAGTGATTCGTGCGTATCACAAATATTCGTATGAATTTCATAGGGTTCGTGCAAATGCTTAGGCACCCCTGGTGTAGCATCCTTCTGATTTTTCTTGATATTTCCTTTATCCCAGATGTGCATGGACGTGGAGAAGCAAACAATCTACGTGTTTGGGGGCCGTGTCCTGACCAGCGGCAGCTCGGGCGAGGAGAGGTCGTCCAACGAGCCCCTGTTCAGCGGCCTGTACTCCTACCACTGCCCAACCAACACATGGAAGCTGCTGAGGGAAGACTCAGGGAACGCGGGGCCTCAGGACATCAGGAGCAGGATCGGCCACTCCATGCTGTTCCACACAGTAAGGCTGGAGGTTTACTAGCCAAGGGCTCGAAATACTTTTTTCTGCATACCTGCACTGGTGCAGGTAACATTGAAAATTACCTGCACCAGACAGATTTTACCTGCACCACTCTGAATTTAGGAAGTATGGATCATACTACAATTGTTCAGGAACTGTTGCTGTTTTATAGGTGGTAATAGTCAATGCAGCCTAATAACAAACCATAGACACCTACATCATATGACATTTATGTATAAAACCCAGTAGTACATGGACCAGTGCAGGTAAGGTGCAGGTCGACACCAGAAATACCTGCACAGCTCCAATTTTGCCATCACTAACCTGCATATGCAGGTAGTATTTTGAACCCTGTAGCCTGCAACATTGTTTTAGATGTACAGAATCATCTTTATGTTTTCTTAGTTTGTTTAAAGTTAGAAAAGAAAGGTTCGTAAGGTCTTCTACGTATAAGGTTTGAACAAACATACGTTACATATACATGTATGAGGCATTGAATGGCAGAGCAGCTGTGCTAAAGGTCACAGGTTCTATTCCTAGTTGTACAATCTTGTCACCACTTGACTTGACATCCCTCACTCCACCCAGGTGTAAAAATGGACACCTGTCTTTGGGTTGGGAGGTGAAAGGCGGTGGAAGGGGAGGGATGGGTTCCACCTTCCAATGCCTTGCCCTCAGGCTTTTAGCCAGGCATGCGTCAACGCGTCATCTGGACGCACTTTTCTTAGAATAACAAGAAATTTGATGCCCCTGGACGCCCTATACTGGGGAGAAAATCCTCTGGCAAGCATGAAATTCTGGTTGACCAGGGATGCTACTAGGTCATCTGTAGTCACAGTCTTCTACTGTGACATCTGTAACAGTATTTTTGCCTCTTGGGATACCTTAGAATGCACTGTTTTAACTTAAGATTATTAAAAACTCCGCACCATGCAGACCACCCTACAAAAGTCACTTACTGCGACTCACCAATAAGTTTGGACTCCCTATTATAAAATCATAGCTAAAAGCCTGCTTGCCCTAGATACAGTAGATAACAAAAAAAAACTGCCCCCATGTCCTCAAAATGGCTACGGAACTACTTTTACCTTTTTTGCATACATGTATACATCCAACACATCTTGGGTGTTGCAATGGCATTTCTGAGTAAACTACTTTTGCCCAGAGGTATACTGATTAGAAATCCAAGGTTTATTAGGTGCCGCGGCACCTACACATGTCCATTTTGTCCTCCCAAGCAAGATTGAAATTATTCAGCTTTTTTTATGTGTGGATGTGGAGTCCAGTACTTTGTGGTAATACTAATGCTTTTCTCCCTGCTTAAATAGTTTTTAGGCACTGAATTTATATTGGCCATAGATTTAGCCAGCTGGGAGATATTTATTTAGCCAAATTTGTCTGGAGAGATGGAGTCAGAGGCAGGGTGCAGGGGGCCAGAAATCAAGTCAGCATGATAAATGTTAGGCTACATTTGATAAAGGGTGCTGAAAACATTAGTCTCTTGACATTAGATGCCAAAAACAGAATGAAGGTAACTTATTTTGTCTGTCCCTTAGTGAATGGCTGACCTTGGACTTTATGTATTGACATATATTTGATGTAAGGGAGAATAACAGACATGTTGTAGGCTAATCCAGGCTGACTTTTCAATTTACATTATATTATGTACTTGTACGTGTATATTTATATATTTGACATTGATGGTTTCTTAATGCAAAGAGACAAATATGTGTTATATAGTCATTCTGCAGATGTGAAGAGTCAGACCTGCATCCTAGAACTTTACTTAGTTTGTGCTCTACTTAACTGCCCTCCCCTTATTACTATTGGGGGTGTGGCCACTACCCAGCTGTCAGCCAATCAGAAAATATGCCAAATACAACCTGCTCATTAATGTTCGAAGCAAGAGAACAGCACGCTGAACATTTGTTAGTCCTTCCTGTGCCCAAACTTGTTTATCAGGTGCCAGATTTTAGATCTAGGCTAGGGCAACCACTGCATCACCGAATGCCGACCAAACAAATGAAGAAAACTGTATACTACTACAAAAGACAAACAGGTTTTCTGCACACACCATGCCTGGCTCTTATTGGCTTGTGCCAAATGAGACAAGCTCATGAATATTTATAAGTAATACAGGTCAATGGTGAAAAGAGGAATGGCAGTTAAGCAGAATAGGAACCAAGCAGAGGTCTGCGACAAGGGGTCAACTTTGCATAGAATGTTGTAAGTAGATGGCACTGTGGCAAAAATTGATCTTAACTTTGATATTAAATGAAAATGCTTTTCCTAATTTTCAGCAACGCAGACAGCTGTACATCTTTGCTGGTCAAAGATCCAAAGAGTACCTGAACGACTTCTTCACCTACAATGTGGACACAGATGAAGTGGAATTCATCTCAGATGGCACCAAGAAGGAAGAAGGACAAGGTAGATAAAACTTGACTACTCTCACTGACAATTTTTGGAGAAGAGATGATGGTACTGTATCTGCATTTTAGTTAATGGGGGTTAGATTTCACGGTAGGGAGAAAATGGAGTATTTGCAGTTTTTTCAAGTTCTTGTTTGAAACAAAGGTTTAGAACAAGCATTTTCCTTGTGGTATTACTGTAAATGCAGAAATGTTCACAGTAGCTTTATCAAGTTTATGTTTGTGGTTTTCGCGGTGGCCACTAAGTTGAAACCGCCGCGAACATTTTTCCATTATAGTATGTGACTACAGTCTATTGCACTACCACGAACTTAAACCACCACGAACACTCCATTTTCCTGCTACCGCGAAAGTAAATCCCCACGAACTTAAATGCATTTACAGTAAGTTTGTGGTCACTACGAAAACTGTACACAATGTGACCACCAGGAAAATCTCTTATGGAACTGGACCGTATGTGGACCTGAATTTCCTGTACCAGTACCCACCCCTGATAAGCACTATTTCCTGTTGTAAATGAGCTGAGGATACTTGATAGATCTGCAAAGGCTGTTTTTACTGTTTGAAATTAGGGCTTTCTTAGCACATGAGATGAATATGCTTGAATATGCATTAGTTTGTGCATTGATATGCAAGTTGTTACATGTAGTATGGTACTTGTGTCACATTTTGACTCATAAAGCACTATTTGACATGTCTTTGTTGCAGTGCCAGCAGCAGGGTTCACCCAACGTGCCACCATCGACCCAGAGTTGGACGAGATCCATGTCCTGTCAGTAAGTATCTTCTGTGAAGCCTGTATCACAGTAGAATCAGCAGTCTTCAGGCATTACTCATCAATAATACAACATACTTAGCATTGATCAACATTCTTATCATGTTTTTTTTTCCTAACAACATTGTTCAAAGCAAGGTCATTAAAACTAAGAAGTTGGAAATAACTGTACACTGAGATAGCGGTGGACATTTGTTTTTAAGGCTGAAAGTTGTAGACACTGGAGAGAAACAGAGAGAGAGCGTTCCATGATTTGGCTGTCCGTGGAATGAAACTGTTGCTGAAGAAGGACTTGGAAACCAGTAATTGAACAGTATCTAATAGCGATGTGAGTCTGAAGAGAACTTAGTGTTGCGCTGAAAGGCTCGCACCGGAGGGACAAGTAGCATGAGATCATAGGAGCAATAGCCATGGAAGTACCAGTAAAAAAGAGATAAAGTTTATAATCTTTCCATATACACGTATTGCTCATCTTATCAAAAACTAATTTTAAACTTGAGATTTCCTGATGGTATCCGAGAATCGTAATGTAACTTTGTTGTTTTTGATACAGGGCCTGAGCAAGGACAAGGAGAAGAGAGAAGAAAATGTCCGGAACTCCTTTTGGGTGTACGATATCAAGCAGAAGAAATGGTATGCCATTACAAATTACAATGTCATATTTATATGCACTTGTTTAGTTGCATGAATCCTGTACTCTGTATGATTGTTCAGAAATGTCAGTCTCCTTGTATCTATTGAGAGTTTTGAAAATTTGCATGTCTATATATGTTTTTACATTTTAACCACAAACATTACTGATAGTAGCATATTCAATGCATTATGGATTCATAAATGATCATGTTTGATAATGGTTATTATAAATTGTTCTCAAGCAAATTGTTCAATGAGGTACTGTTTTAAGTATCATTTTACTCTTTCTCTGTCTAGGTCTTGTATATATAAGAATGAGCATTTGAACAAAGAGCAGTGGGGGAAGAGCCATCCAGCTGAACCGTGCCCCAGGTTCGCACATCAGCTGGTGTACGATCACATCCATCAGGTAAGGACACAGAGAAGATTGTAGCATCAGGGCTCGAAATACTGGGTGCATGTGTACCCCGGTGCACCCAAAATTGGAGCTGTGCACACAAGTTTTTTCAGTGGGTGCACAGGGTGCACACAATTATTTTCTTTGGTTTATGTATGTGAAGATATCAAGTATACTAGTATACATCATATACTTGACATGTAAGTGTTAGAAAGATGATAAAAATGTCTGTCATGGTACTTGTTTAAGAATTTGATAGCTTGTAACTAAGTTTTGTTATTATTTTTGTCTGACATTCTACTTAAATTTAAGTGGTGCACCCAAAAATTTTTTGCACCCAATTTTTTTAAGCTGGGTGCACCAGTGCACCTAATCCCAAAAATGAATTTCGAGCCTTGAGCATTGTATTTGCTAAGTGGTGATACAAACTTTGTCATATTTCTCGCATTATAACAACAGCATACATGTGAATATTATGATACAACTTTACAACCGTACACAAAAATCGCTTACCAGCAATCTTTTGATCAGTCCTCTGATCCTTACTCTAGTATCAAGTTGAAATGATCCAAAGCCTATGTCACACATCCAGACCGGAAGTGTGAAGTCAGCAAAGGGTCAAAGGTGCTTGGAAGTTGGTATCAGCCCCAGTCTCGGTAAATGTAAATATTGAAGGATGAAAGTTGATGAAAGGAAGAAACGTTGCCAAGTTAAAGTCTCTTGTCTGAATTCATTGCACTACAGTTATTGTAACAGTATTTCAAAGATTTGGAAATAAGATACATTAAAAGCATAATACATTTAAAAAAAAATGAATACAAAGTTTCATATTGATGATATTGAATTGTTGGTAAAATTGTAATGTGCAGGTCCACTACCTGTTTGGTGGAAACCCAGGGAAGTCCAACTCTCCCAAGATGAGGCTGGATGATTTCTGGTCATTGAAGGTGGGAAAAGCTATTCTTCATCTTGTGTTTTCATTAACTGTACCTTACATTGTAGTTGCATGCAGGAAAGCTAGATGCAATCTCTAGACGTAACTTACCTTCAGGGTCTTAGTTTTAAGTTGATAGCCAATTCCTAATGTTGAATCAGTTAAATTTTCATTTTGAGGAGTATACGATTAATAATCTAAACAGATATTATCAGATATTAAATGATTTCTCTTCCAAATGGAGGATTGAGAAAGAATTTTGTCAGCTTATGAGAAGGTTTATTGCTTTGCATCTGGACTATATTAGCCTGAGTGTCATCCTAGTTAGATTACTCACCAAGAGTACAGTAATCTAACTAGGATGACTCTCCTAGCCAGTACTGTATATGTACATTGTACTACAATATCGGTTTTGTGCTCAAGAATGTGTTTTTTGCCTCTGCAGCTATGTAGGGCATCCAAGGAACAACTGTTACGGAGGTGCAGATACCTTATACGGAGGCACAAGTAAGTATGTGCAACAATAGTGTTTGATGAGAATATGTTGCTTGAAATGTTTGTTTTTTGCTCTTTGGCCCTGTTCCTGAGTTGTGCTAATGATACATTGCCTGCCCCAGGTTTCAGGAGATTGCTGCTGCAGACCCCCTAGCAGCCCTACAGTTCCTACAGTGTGACCTGGCCTCCATAGTGGACCATGAGGACGACGAAGAGACCAGAGAGGTATGGACATTGTCAACATTAATTTCATATAAGATGTGCTATCCTACACCTGCCCAGCAGGCCGTCGCCTTTGCCTTGATAGGCAAGAATTGATGTACTTCTTCTTCTTCGTCATGTCAATTGATGTACTGATTGATACATACAGATTTTGAAAAGGAAGGCACTGTAACTTATAAGAACCAGCTGGGGTTTCTTTGGGCAGACCTCAAGGCTAGAGGACTAGTACCATTGTGGCCAGAAAAAAAAAACTATGAGAGCTAAGCAAGCTCGTGATGAACAGGACAAAGTTTAGAGAGTTGAAGAAAGACTGAATGCAGCTGCAGGGTGTGAGACCACAGAACACAGTGGACTACTACTACTATACTATCCTATCAACTGTGAATGAGAGATTATTGGGCTATGGAATTTTTCCATTGGAGCTTTTACATGAATGTGACATGTTTATGTTTTTGTATAGTTCCAGCAGCTGGCATCAACACTCTTCAAGTCCAAAGAGGAGATTGCTGATGGTTACAACATGCACTGTAAGTACCTGATCACGTTTCTTTTCGTTGATTGTCTCACATCATTACATGTAATATTGTTACACACGTTTCCTCCCTTTCAAGAAGGCAATGAAATTCCTGACAGTTCAATGTCATGGAAGGCTACTCAAGCTCTTATGATTGTTTAGAAATGTGTGATTATTTTATGTAAATATTAGATTGAAGAAAATTTAAAACATTAATGGAACATTGGTACATGGTACATTTACCTAACTTTTTTTATGTTTCCAACACATTTTTTTCCAGTCTTAACTGATGTGGATGATCACTTTCCTGGTAGAACACAGGTAAGATGCCTTTTTGTTTATGCACTTCTTTATGGAAAAATAAACCTATAATTTTGAAGGTTTTATTTTGCACAGGAAAAAAAGCAGCTCAGGAATATATTGATGATGGTTAGCACCTTTATTGTATTAATTTGTGTCCATAATATTTTCCAGCTATTTGACACCCTGGTTGCATTCTTCCCCGAGCACATGGCACAGCCCAAGGGAAACCTGGTGGACCTCATCACCTTCTGACATACACAGACTGGACATGACCAGCCAGTAACCTAAACAGAGTAGTGCCATACATGTAGCACTTTCTTATAAGAAATTAGTCGACTTTCTTTTCCAAGATTATGCTCCTGGCTTTTAAAAGCTCAGCGTGGAATTATGCTGCTGCTGCATATTGCAGTAGATCTTTAAGCGATATCTTGTGCAGAATGTGAAATTTATAACAAGACAAAAAGAAGACTGGTGGTTTAATGTCTTATGAATGGTATATGCTGGTCCACAATGTAAACTGTAAAGAAGAAATGAGACAGTGTGTTGCCATAAACAATGTGTAAAAAAGGAGACTATATGGGAAACTTTCTTGGGATTCTGTATGAGGCTACTTTGGAACATTTGTGCTCTAAACATGGGGAATCCAGAAGTGGATCATTTAGTCTGGCATTTTGTTTATTCTCAAGTATTGGTTATGACATCTATGGGAGCTAGATCTATCGGACAAAAAAAAGTTAGTACGTACTACAAATTACAATTTTTTCAAGTAATATCCTGTATGAAGCCATTGTGATAGACAAAGAGGCTAGAAGTTGAACAAACATGAATATGCATTATGTATACAGTTTAGCATACGATTCGGGTGTGTAGTTAGATGGACATTATGTACCATTTCAGTATCCTTACTAAAACGGTTGACAAATCTTCTTTGGGCACAGCCAACAAATGAACAAATATGTTTGCTCCTGTCAGATGGAACTAGATTGTACTTAATTAGATGTAGGTTTGCTTGCAGACAGATAGAAATTGGTTATTGCAAGCTTTCACATACAACACCCTCATGACAAATGAAGTTGTATAGACTTTAGTTGTACTGCAGGAGTTGAATTGTACATGACAAAAATACATGCAGTAATACTAATATCTTGCCTATTGTTTGAACCATTGTCTGCATTTGACAAGACTATAAAATGATCTGCACTACTAGAATGTTACATTTTTTTCTCAGTGAATATGCATGTTATTTTCTGTCCATTTCTGTCTATTGAATTATTGGTAGGCCACACCAATTTAATTTGTTGGTTATTAGATTTAGTCCCAAGAAAAATAATATAGGCTTTGCTATTGCAGACTTTAAAAAACCCCATTCCAGGGGCATATACTGCTGATAAACCAATCAGAGTGCTTATTTGCAGTCACATGATCAGAACAGTGGTATACATGTAAAATCAAAGGAAGAGTTTCATTGGATAAATCATGCCATGAAAAGCTGAAAACTTGGCTACTTACCTTGTTTGTTTTTTTGTGTTATATAAGTTCACCACAGACTTTTTGCAAATTTTTCTTCAACCGACTGCCCCAATATTTTTCTGACAAAATCTGAGAACCAAGAAATAAAATTGGTGTGGCCGTACAAAGGAAAATGTGCATTGGGCATATTGTATTGTTCAGCTGTTAACATAAGATGTAACAGTTTTGTGTACAAGTTTGTAAGTAACTGAACAAGTTGCATGTGGTGTAGGGAAAAATTAGTTTGTCAAACAAAAACATTATATACTTGGTGAAACCAGTGTGCCCTGCTGAAATCAAGTTACTTGTATCAAAGAAATTAGGTCATGAAAAAAATGTGTTTAGAATGAACCAAATACACAGGATTTCTATCTCCAATCATGTTAAATACCGTGCTTATAAAACAAAAGTAGTAAAAGTTTTAAGGTAAAATGCAGCAACATGTTCGCTACTTTATGTGCAATATTAATGGTGGTAATTGCTGTTCTGAAGTGACCTCTAGAAGACTACTGGAAGACAAGAGTCACAAAAATTGAAAATTATGTAAAAAGAAATAGATCGCCACTGCTGTCTGGTATCTGGACTACTTTTATTTTGTACATTTATGTGTGTAATTCTAGAACTTTTTTTGAAGAACAGTTTTGGTCTCCTAATACCAGCTAAACCTGTACATGTACGTCTTTAACTGATAGATTCAATGCTGTGAACTTAAGTGTCGATGGTTGGACATCACAAAATGCCATACTTCAAGGTGTCATTGGGGCAGCTCATTTGAGAAGATTGGGCAATTCGTACTTTGTGAAATAAATCCATGCTAATAAGACACATCTTGTTGTTTGTATTTCTGCTGTATGGATGAAAATGAGCATGTCAAGATTTGTTGTTAGTACTAGAACAAATTTACTGTTCCTTGATTTCCATACTAGATGGTGTTTACCACCTACAGTGTAGCCTTGATTTCAGACCCCCAGCCCGAACTCAACATATATACATGACACCCCCCAGGTTAATTTTGGACTTCCAGATTAATTCCGGACAAACCTTAATCATTTGAAAAACTATATACCAAATGAAGCAAGATTTGAAATCATGGTACATGTATATTAAAAGGTAATTTATATGTAGATTGCAATTAGATGCCTCCAGGAATAAAGACAATTCTAGAACTCTGGAAACCTGAGCCAGAATTCTGGGAACTTATGTCAGAATTCTCTAGAATTCTGGGAAGCTAAAGCCAGACTTTTGCAGAAGCTTTTGTTCCTTGAGACTTCTAATTTCAATCTACATATAAATTACCTTTTAATAGACCATAGTTGCAAATCTTAATTCATTTGGTTAATCATTTTTAAATGATTAAGGTTTGTCCGGAATAAATATGGAAGTCTAAAATTAACCTGGATTGTGTTACAGGGTCTAACTTGGCCTGTGTAGGCCCTGCATGAAAACAGTCTGGAATTCCAGGCTACCACTTTATTCTACTATTTGTATAGACAGATCCTTAAAGGAGACACTGTCCTTGCACTGTTGAGCACAAATATGTTACTTACAGTGAATGGTAGGCACAAAAGTCATCAAACACCATTTACACACCAAAAGACCTGTCCTTGGTGCTGAGCACTAACTACACATTGTGCAGACCAGGTAGCAGACACCATACATTATGGAATATACATTTTTCACCAATCTGGGTGAAAACATCCTATGGACAGCTGGAAGTGGTAACTAAAGACATCTTCCTCTGTCTTATATTAAGATTTCCATGGCTGGAACATTTGAGGATCTTTTCCAGAGGTGTCCAAAATAAAATCACCATGTCATTGCTAACTCCCTTTTCCTTTGGTGAAAATGTAATGTAGGCAGTTGTACGTAGTCATTTTACTATCTTTGTTCGTCCACGAGCGAAAAAGATATAACTTTGGTTTGGTGCACGACAAATTGAGGCCTTACATCTGCTTGGAGATCATCCTGACGTCTCGCCGTGACGTCATCTGTCAGATGACCTCATATTGCACGTTACACGTGACAACCACCAAAGTAACAATATAATTTTCTTGGTTTTTCTGCTCATATGATCCTTGCTATCTCCTGTCATCAATAGTCAGGTAAATGACGATGCAAACTTCCAGACCTTGCACTTCACAGTCAACCACATTTCGTGCAGGACAACAAATTACGAGAATAATTCATTAATTGGTGCTTTTTCACTGATGAATATATCCATCCGCCACAGATGTTCATATCATCTTTACGAAACTTAAACGCCTTACTTTTATCAATCATCCTTCCAAATTAGTAAATAATTTATTTACGAACACTGGATAGCGAAAGGTTTGCTATAGATAGGCGGTTAAAATTGACCCCTTTTTTGTGAAAGGATATAATTTTGTCAAGTGAGTGAATCGGTATCCGCCATCTTGGCTTCCATTGACCAGGCGTTTGGCTGGTTCCTTTGGCCTATTTCCCCTGCCTTCAAGTCAGCATGGATGAAACCTACGACGTGATTGTGCTTGGCACAGGTCTCAAGGTAGCTATCGGTAGTATTTTTCTGCACCTACAGATCTTACTACGACGGTAAATTCAAGAAAACTTTGCCGAAAAAGCCGGTTCCGTTCGCCCCGCCACCTTTTTGCTTGAAGGGGTGGGATGGGGAGGTGGGTTGAACGTTGGGGTACCGTGCAAAGCTTCCTCACCCTTTATAGACAACGTTGTCTAGCTAGATTCCAGCAATATCGTCTATAATATATCAACCTAGCTGTCCTTAGGGCGACTTTTCCGAGAGATTTGGCGTTTGATGATGATGAGACAGGTGGTAGACAGATATCAGAAAATATCAGTATGCTGAGGCGCACCTACATAATGCAACATGAACAGTGTACTATGTCCTTTGGCGGGTGCCACGTTGAAAGTAGGGCATTGCACTTTGTCCTAACGTTTAGGTTCGGCCTTTAAATAATACTCAATGTTTCAGATGCTGTAGAAAGAGTTACAGATGTTGGCTATGAGCTGATAGTGATGATTTGCAAGGGAAGGGACCGGGTTTGTGAGTTTGGTTGCGGATGGAAAGAGGGGTGTGGTCCCTTGGATATTGCCAGGAAACCTTGTCAGTTTTGATAATCTGTGGGTCGCTCGGAGATACAGCTCTTGCTCCCTTGGATACCATAGTAGATACCCATAACGAAATAGCACACATTTCTGGCTAATTCTAATGCAAATATTTGTTTCACCACTTGTTTTGGTGGCAACCATTGTACGGTATGGGGTACCGGCGTAGGTCTATTGGATTATCATGAGACACAAGCAGTGACCCATGATGGATATGACTTTTGATCTTGAATCTATAGTAGCCTGTATCATGTTGGCTTTGCACTTTATTTCGGTAAATTCATATTTTGATGCACAATGAAATTTTGATCTTTTTGCATATTTCTCTATTTTAGGATTTTTGAAGGATATGTCAATATCCTGTTGTCATGCGATATGCATCTCATTTACATACAAGAGACATGTTTGACCCTATTCAGAACAGTGATGTCATTTTCTTTTGTACAGTCATGGGTAACAAAAACATTAACAGATGGCACATAACAATGGTGTTTTGGACTGTAGTCACAAGTCAGCTTGCAATGGAAACAAAAACCATCTTATGCATGAAATGGTATCATGAAGTAAGCAGTTTTTTTTATCAAGTATGTTGGCAGAAGAAACGATGCCTTGTACAAGTTGTAGTTCATTTTTTATCTCAACCTTTTATTAATGTTCATTAGTCATGATTGAGAATGAAAGATTATGATTTGTTCGATCTATCAAAAAAATTAGGGTCACAGCTCCCTACAAAAAGAATTGTATGCAAATCAGTTCTTTGTTTGAAAAATCTGCATGACATACAATACATACATGTAAATTAGCTGACTGTCTATGAACTCATAATTATAATCATAGCATGGATGTGAGATTTTTAATCACAGTTGCTTTGTGATGTTGATTGGTCGATATAATATCCCAGTCTCACCAACCCCAAAAAAGGAATTTGAAACTGAAAGTAAAACCATTTACTTTTCCTTGCTGTCACTATCAGGTAATTGTAATGTGCCATATGAGATAACAGACTTTCCCTCTCAGATATGGTACTGGCCTAAGATTACAAGGGAAAGGCAGGAGTTACCAGGAATAATCCGAGTCCATTAACATCAATAATGAATTATGGTACTTTGTCAGAAAAATCTCGCGAATGTTTTTGATGGATGAGTGCTTCAAACTGTTTTGTGTGTGTTACAGTCCTAGCCAGTAAAGCCACACATTTTTTTCCTAAGAGATAGACACAAGCACACTGTCAAGCATTGCAATGCCAACTTGCAAGGGAAACATTAGCTTTTCAAGCAAGGGGTTTTCCAGTATCATGCTCAAAATCAATAAGCAAAAGAGTACTATCTGTAGTATCTTAAGTTCTAAACGTGCCAAATTAAAATTTGATCCAGATTGCTGTTGCCAGGCATTTGCAGCCTTAAGTCTTTTTTTGTTGTTGTTGGAAAATCACCATATTCAAAATCCTGTTTTACATAATTTGCTATTTCATATGTAATAGGGGTTATGCATACTTTTCTTTAAACTTAATTATAAGCAACCTTGGCTTAAGAGCAACTTTAAGAAATTGATGGACATATCACAACAGCAAATGCTATCTGCCATCTAAGACTTAAGAAATGTCATTCATGACTTATGTATGTTTGTATGTAGTAACAGCAGACTTTGGTGATGTTCCAGTCTTGTGTAAGAGCTAAATCCTTAACCATTAATCATGTCACATCTATAAGCAGCTCTGTTGTATCTACTTATTAGCATAGCGCATCTCTGGAATACTGACTGTCTGACACAGATACAAGCTGTCTTTGGAATGTGTCTAGCCATGGTGCTAGTCCCACTGTGCTTAATTCGTAAGATGTTAATCAATTGAAAGATAGATGAAGACAACAGTTGGATTGAACATGAGAGATGCCAGTAGTAAAGAGATATTGTCAGTATTACAAAACAAGCTATGTAGTAAGTTACAGCTGTCATTTGGCAAAGCCAAATTGGTATTTTGATGGAGAAAAAATTGAAATCAGATAATGCCAGAATGTGAGCATGGGTCTACTAAGATGAGGAAAAATGTACAGCTAGCCATAACTTGTAGAAGTATAACCCTGGCCTACAGCTAACACTGGTAACAGTACTGTAAATGCATTTAAGTTCGGAGGGATTTATTTTCAGGGTAGCAGAAAAATGGAGCGTTTCCGGTAGCGCCATTGACTGCAGTCTCGTACTATAGTGGGAAAATGTTCGCGGTGGTTTTAAGTTTGCGGTGAATTGGTTGCTGCGAACATAAAACCACCGCAAACATTTCTGCATTTACAGTATGTGTGTGGTGTGATTTGACCTAATTCTAATGGTATTTCATAATTAGACACTTGTCAGTCAAGAGGATGGAATGGTCACTCTGTCCAGCATTAATCATACTTGAAATGACAGATGCTGAGGGCAAAATCCTGGTCTGCTGCAGAATACTGTACGTAAAAGGGGAGTGGCAGTGTGTTCGGCTCGGGACCTAGAGGCCTCGGGTCCGAATCCAGCTGCCGTGCTACCGATCTTGTGCCCTTGGGAAAGGCACTTTACACGACTTTCCTCACTTAAATCAGGTGAAAATGAGTACTTAGCTTCGACTAGGGCCGTCCCTTGGATAGGACGTAAAATGGAGGTCCCACGTTTGGGGAGAGCCATATCCCAGGCACGTTTAAAAAAAAACCATGGTGCGGTGTGAGATGGTGCAAAATCCTTCCGTCTAGAATTGGTGATTCTCTACAAATCACCCAGACTCCAGGAAGAATAGTGACATATCAGTCACTAATGGAGATCTGTATATCCAAACCAAACCACTGCAAAAACTCCATTTTCTCCCTATGACAAAATGAAATCTTCTCAAACATTCCCCATTTTACCACTAGTCTGTCTGACAGTCATGTCCAAGGACACCGTGACAGTGAGAATGTACATATGTGCCCACAGGAATGTATTCTGAGCGGCCTGCTGTCTGTGAGTGGGAAGAAGGTCCTGCATATGGACAGAAACAAGTACTATGGCGGAGAGAGTGCATCCATTACTCCACTGGAAGAGGTGGGAATCAATATATGATAGATATGTGTAGATAGATAGATAGATAAAAACATGAATAATTGGTTTATTGAGAATGAAATTGGCCCAGCAGCAGAAAAAAAGACAAAACTGAATTGCGCTTAATAGTACTATTGTATATGCATGAAGAGGGTGACGGTCGTTGAAAATTTGATCCGTGTGTACTTTTGTGTTGGAAGAAAGTTTAGCTCTGCAGTATGATTACTACCAACATAGATGAGCTTCCATGATATACTGTTGCATATGCAATTAGCCATCGGGCAAGAATTTGCAGTAAAACTTCCTTTTTTTTTTCTTTTTCTTTTTTTTTAAACATTTGTTTAGGGATGATTTGTCAAAGCACTTCTCCACATTTTCTCTGAGTAAATTTTTAATGTATATTCATCATGTAAATGTATTCATCATATGCTGGTAGCTGCTGGTAGCTGATTGCAGTGAGCCTAGGGCATGAATTTGCGATGACTCAAATTATTGAATGGAATGCATTATGTGCTATGTAGGTCTATGGAAAAGATATATTATCTAGATAGCACGTATCAGAATGACAAGGCTCTTATAGAGTCTTAATTCTTCTCTGCCCAAATTTACTGTACAAACTGTTAAAAACAACCACTTAGGGGACCGGTGTGACAGCGATCTCGCCCCCCCATGATCTCGCCCCCCGGGGGCGAAATCACTAGCGATCTCGCCCTCCCCGGCTAGTGATCTCGCCCCCCTACCTCGCCCCCTTTAGCGATTTCGCCCCCCCCCCCCCAAAAAAAAACGGGTTTACATGACATTTTAGAAGTTGATTGGTATAAATCACAAAATGCAGTTTCAGAATGATATAAGTACACGATTTTGATACATAACTCCATTCATAGTATCAATATTAACGTAATTACATGGTAATAAGATAGTTGAACTTGTTTCAGACAAGGAAGGTTGGGTCCCTTGTATTCCCATTATTGCATACCTGAGTCTTGACATAAGATGTATTTCAATGTATTCACCTGTCCTCAAACAACCTATATATCTCCAATATGAAGTCTCTACCATGAAGTGACCACAAAAGAACTATGTAATGTCTTTATTAATTATGCAAATATTAAGTATTAATTAGAATAATGAGAAACTATTATTCACGTGTGTTTTTGTTAGTGCTTTGGAAATGTTTCCAGCACAAGAAAGAAAACACTGTGACAAATTAAAAACATATAGCTGACGTATTCCGTACCATAGACGGTGTTGATTTATACGTTCGCAGTAGCACTGTTTTTATGGCACCTCAGCTGCAAAAATTGTCTTTTTCATTTCAATGTCATGTTTGCACCGAACAATATAGTATCGACTTTCGAGGTATGACAGGCATCTTACGGTACGGTAATAAGGTGCCATAAGGTACCAGGTAACACACCATACACGTTACTCCCCAGGTGCAGTATAGTACCAGGTAGCGCACCTGACGTAGTGGTAATATGTAGTAACCAGCTGCTCTTTGGGGGGGGGGCGAAAACGCTAAAGGGGGGCGAAAACGCTAGTGATCTCGCCCCCCGGGGGGCGAGATCGCCGGGGGGGCGAGATCGCTGTCACACCGGTAACATCTGATCTATGTGGACAGGTGGTCACTATAGACAGGATTCTTAATGACTGTGTCAATGACAAAAAAAAAATTATCTAAATGACAACCAAAAAGTGGTCAGGTGGTCTTTATGCAGGATTTAAGAACTTTTTAAGATTCACTAATCATATCGGTTGAGAACATACAAAAATTACTTGACCAACCAACTTTTCGCTTGCCAAAATTGAATAATATATTTCTATGTATTTTTACTTCCAGCAATGAAATTCTTCTATTATTGGCTCTAATTTTCTGTGTTGAACAATTCTTAAAAAGGAATTAACAAGAATATTCAAATCTCACTCAATGGAAAAATCTTCCTTGCCCAATCGGGCAAGTGGGGTTGGTCATGCACTTGCCCGATCAACACTTTCACTTTCACTTGCCCTGGACATTAGGGCTAGTGGACTTGTGCAACCCTGATTGTACATGTTATCTTGTGTGCCTGGATGATTAACCTTCATCAACATATCCTCATGCTTGTTCTTCCTCCACACCAGCTGTATGAGAAGTTTGGGCTGGGCAGTCCACCTGAGTCCATGGGGCGTGGCAGGGACTGGAATGTGGATCTCATCCCGAAGTTCCTCATGGCCAACGGTAAAGTAGCTCTGAGTCTGACAGAATACAGTGCTGTTCTCAATTTGGCTTGTAGTTCCATTGTTTTTCAACTGTTGTTTGTCATCTTGTCTTCTTGTGTTGTAAAATGTTTTCAAGTAGTACAATGTGATATACTTTATGTAAATGATAAAATTTGTTTTGTATGACTTTCTTTTAAGTAAAAGAAAGAAATTTCATGATATTGTAAGATTTATTTTGGTGTTTTCTTTTTAGCATTATGTACAAACTGCTTGATTTGGTTGAAGGCAAAATATGTATATAACTATATATGTATGATGATTATTATAATGATAATGTATTTTGTCGGTTTTTGCCCAGATATTATGATTGTATGTTTGTATACAATTGTTTTTGTTCGTCACAAGGTTTGTGGTAGAAATAGTGGATTGGTAACATATTGTTTGATGTGTGTATTAAAAACTATTATTAAAAACTTGTCTAGTGTAGGCAGTAAAGTGCAGCACATACAAATTTTAGCTACAACTTGCATATATTAGCCTTAAGATTGTTATTGTAAGCAGTTGGTTTTAATGAACTTAGTAATTTCTGGATACAAGTTATACAACTTGATTCATGTACAACCTTTCATATAGTAATATTGACTTGATTTCTGTGGTTGCCCTCCAAGACACATTTGAAATGTCTGTTTCTGACCAGATAAAAAAAAAGTAAAAACTGAACAAGAATGATATTTCCAATATATAACCAATCTGGGAAACAACTGAAACATTCCATGTTCCTGTCACCACAACATGACTACCTCTGTTGTATGTGTACACGTACCTGTACTTGGATGTCCCATTCCATGTCACTGTAAGAACTACATGTATTCAGTCAACCTGAGAGATGCCTTTCCTACACAGACTATAAGTGTATCATCCCACCTATACCTTTCCCATTGTGATACACATGTATGTATATTCTTTGATCAGTCAATCAATCATTTGCAGGCATAGTCTGATGCATAGTGGCTACAGACATTGACAGTTTTTTTCTTTGATGATTCAGTTAAGAATTATGATAGATATTTCAAATCACTAATTATTCTATAGTATTGATCACTACTGCAAATGCAGAAACTTTCGTGGTGGTTTAATGTTCGCGGTTTTCGCGGTGGCCGCTTCACCGCGAATTTAAAACCACTGCGAACATTTTTCTGTGGCAGTAAGAGACTACAGTGCCTGGTGCTACCACGAACTTAAAACCACCGCGATAAGTCCTTTTTCTCGCTACCGCAAAATTAAACCCCCGGGAACTCAAATGCATTTACAGTATATAATTTGACAACAGGTCTTTTCAACAAACTGCCTACTGCAATGAATACCATACAAGTGAAAGATTCCTTTCCATCAATTTAATAATTTACTACCAATTAAAATGTAATGACAAAGGTACCTCAGTCTTAGTACCCTTTCTGTGAAATCAAGAGGAAATCTGACAGGATCCCCATCATTTGTTTGTTTGTTTATTCATAAGAAGCTCAAATCGGCCTGCAGGTCGCTTTTCATTGAGGTCATGAGAAGATGCTTATATTCTTGAAGGTTGACTGAATAACTGTTCAAACATGTTCACCATTATTACTCTCCCTTTTGTCTTACCCTTAGTCGTATAAACTCATCATCATCAATCTTCAAATTGAAAGTTGTGGACTGTAAGAAATGATTGTTGATTCCGCAAGTACAAACTCCACAGTCACCAAGAAAGGCTGACAGTCATGCAGGGGTGTCTCCAGTTTTAATTCTTTTTTCGTCACAGTCATTGTTTGGGAGCCCATGTTGTTGATTTTCTTAGTCAAATCTGTCATTTTAAGCTTACAAAAAGATATTTTCATGTCACAAAATTTGTGGGTGAAATTTTTGTCCATCGGAGACAGCCCTGCAATCATGTATCTCCTACCTGAACTTCTACTAACCCATGTCTCTCTTCCTGTCCTCACCTCCCCATTCTGTCATCTGTCCAACTGGCATTGTACCTTCAGGCATGCTTGTCAAGCTCCTTATCCACACGGGCGTCACCCGCTACCTGGAATTCAAGTCGGTAGAGGGCAGCTATGTCTATCAAGATGGCAAAATCTTTAAGGTCCCTGCCACAGAGCAGGAGGCCCTGGCATCCAGTAAGTGTTTCGATCCGTCTTCCGTGCAGTACAATATTTTTTCTTTTTTCTCACCATTCTTTCCAGGGATGCTTGTAAAGCTGTTGATTCACTCGGGGGTGACCAGATATCTAGAATTCAAGTCGTGTGAAGGTAGCTATGTGTACAAATCCGGCGGAAACAAAATTCACAAGGTACCCGTTACAGAAAAGGAGGCCCTATCAACAAGTGAGTCCCAAATACTAACTCTGGTGTGGTGTGTTCTCACTTGTCTCTTATTGAACTGAGTGAAGCTGTAACGTTACTTGGAGTTGTTGATGTTGGAAGTGATCAAGTTCTAATGTTCTAACTTACACTTGAGACAAGTGGAAATCTTAACAGTTATGTGGTGATCTAAGAAATGAGGGAAAAGGTATTTTATATTCTAATCATTTGTGATTGGTTTCACACTAACATCAGAAGGTTCTGGACTGAAATGTCTTGAATATAGAAATATAACATGGAAATGGAAATGAGTTTAGCATTAGCCTGAAAATATGCATTTGTGATCCTTGTTCGTTTGTCTATGATAATAGGTGCATATGTGGTGTGTGCAGTGTTTTTTTTTTTCACATCTAACATTACAAGTGTGCATATTTACCCCATAAGCCTCCCTGTAGATGTAAGGTTGTGGTGTCATTGAAAGTTCATATGACTGCACTTACTATAAAGTCAAGAAGAAGTCACAATGTTAATGCATTAGACATACAAGAAGACAGACATTATACAACATGGTGTAGTTATAGTACTTAAGCCATAATCAGATGATTACAAACAATATAAAGGCTACAGGTTAAAAGCATAGTTTTTGTATAGTTTTGAAATTGACAAAAACCTCACGTTTGTTCAAGGCGACAGCATATAATTTACAAAGTAGGTTATCCAAAGTGTTAGGTTTAGATGCACAAACTGATCTTTTTAGATTTGGGATTATATTAAATTTTTTGACAATGGCATACTAGCAGGTGCATGTGATTAGCATGATTAGTATCTTACCTTACTGTTGAATTGCAATGACTATATATTCTGACAGATTATAAGATAAGCAAAATCCGCAGAGCTATGATCTACCGCATCGATGAACGTTAGACATCCAGGTAGTAAGATACGCAAAATAATGTTTATTCAAGCAACAGGATATGTTTGTAAATGGTCAGACTTTTCAGATAGCACCCGCCGTTTTTCGTTGGTGACCAAAGTCACAGTGACTGTTACCATGACAGTCACTAGCGAAAAAGAGCAGATGATCTCTGAAACATCTGACCAGTGTTCTGGCCAGCCTGAAGTTTCTTTCCGTCCTCAGGATTTTGAATTTGGAAATCCTTCGAGCAACGGTCCTAGGGAGCTCCGGGAGTATGTTCCCCCTGGAAAATTTGGAAATCTGGACCCTTTGAAACGCTATTTCCTGCATTTTGCTGTTAGACTCTCCTTGGTTCAATGGCATCTGTTATAACATGCTCATTTTTGTCCATCATAGAGGACGGAATGGACAGAATTTAGGTTCGTCGCCAGCAGCAAAATTCCGTCAAAAAAAAGGACGAAGGCTGGCTAGAACCCTGCATCTGACCATGTACAAATCTATTGAGTAACTTTTAGTAACTGTTACCTTGCCTATAATAATCTGTTAGCTAGGACTGATGACTGCATGGGTAGTGATTTCTCCCGCGTCTGTTCGGCAGGTTTGATGGGCATGTTCGAGAAGCGCCGCTACCGTAAGTTCCTGATGTGGGTCAACGACATCGACGAGAGCAACCCGAAGACCCACGGGGACATCGACATCGGGAAGGCCACCATGCAGGAGGTGTACACGCACTTTGGGCTGGATGAGAACACAGCTGACTTCACCGGACATGCTCTGGCACTGTGGAGGGATGACAAGTAGGGAAACTACTGTAAATGCAGAAATGTTCGCGGTGGATTAATGTTCGCGGTCTTCGCGGCGGCCGCTTCACCGCGAATTTAAAACCACTGCGAACATTTTTCCATAACAGTAAGAGACTACAGTGCATGGTGCTATCGCGAAATTAAAATCACCCCGAAAAGTCCATTTTCCCGCTACCGCGAAATTAAGTCCCCGCGAACTTAAATGCATTTACAGTAATATAAACTAATTTCAAACATAAAGAAGTTCTCAAAATACTTTTTTAAGCCAGGTTGCTCAGGCAGCAACCTGAGTCAAAAGCAAGGTTGCGCCATCAGCATTTCAGTTGCGCCATCAACTTACAAGTTTAGTGTGGCGTAACTGGTAGAGCATTCGGCTCGGAATCTATAGGTGCTGAGTTTGATTCTCGTCGTGCCCCCGACGTTGTGCCCTTGGGAAAGGCACTTTACACGACCTTCCTCACTTCACCCAGGTGTAAAAATGGGTACCTGACTTCGGTCGGGGAGGTAAAAGACTACCTTCTGTCTGTACCGTGTATGTGGCACTGTTAATATAAGTTACAAAAACTTGAGTGCAGTGCCACATTGTCCTCGTCTGTCCAAAGGCAAATAGAAAAAAAGTTGTTACTTTCTTCAAATCAGCTACTTATCCATTATCTTTTCTTTCAGTGATATGTTACTTCTTATGTTTTATATTATGAAGAAATAAATACAGAAGCTTATGCAATATGCATGTATAGAGATGTCGGAAAAGCGGTGTTCCAACTTTTTGACTACCACTGTATCACTGTGACATCATCACAATTGCTGTTGGCTGCATCACTCTTGGTTGGTCAAATTGCCCAAAAGCTGTTGGGTGATCCTGACCATGGTTGGACTGGTACCTCGTGTGACATGGGTGTAATCTCTATATATCCCCTCTTACCCCTGTGCCTGTTCTGTTTCCACAGTTACAAGCAGCAGAGTTGCATCGACACTATCCGGAGGATTAAGCTCTACAGGTGAGGTCTTATTGCAGCTTATGACATATAATTATATATGTGTGCAGGGCTCGAAATACTTTTTTCTGCATACCTGCACCGGTGCAGGTAACATTGAAAATAACCTGCACCCGACAAATTCTACCTGCACCACTCTGAATTTAGGAAGTATGGATCATACTAAAATTGTTCAGGTACCATTGCTATTTTTTCTTTTATACTTTATAGGAGCTAAAGGTCAATGTAGCTAATAACAATCCATGTGCATCAACATGATAGGACATTTATGTATAAAACCCAGTACATGGACCAGTGCAGGTTAGGTGCAGGTAGACATCAGAAATACCTGCACAGCTCCAGTTTTACCTGCACTAACCTGCATATGCAGGTGGTGTGTGTGGACTCCATTAGTCAATAATGACCATAGTTAAATCTTAATTGATGTCAGCTTCGAAAAATTTAGCAAGCTGGACGAATGTCAGCTCCTTGGTCTTGTACATTTAGCTTAACATTGTTCCATGCTAAAAAAAGTCTTTCTGTTCATTAAGAAATAAAACAAGTCCTTGATGCAAGTAAAAAGGCATAAAAATATGCTTATTTAATTTTTGGCCGGTGAAAAGTTGGTCGGGCCAGTAGATTTTTTAAATGCACTTTACCTATATGGCCAGTGAAATTTTAAAATTTGTCCATCCCTGCTGGTTAATATGTAGGTAAGATTGGAGCTGTGCATGTATTTCTTATGTACCACCTATAAGTTGCCATACAAAGAATTGAAGTAGTTTGTAAGCAGTATCAATTGTGAGTCCTACTACCTGAACTACACAACAAATATATTGACTACACTTGGTTGTGGATTAAACTTTATTTTAAAGAGTGCTAACAAGTATTTTGCAATGTTTACAGCGAGTCCCTTGCTCGCTATGGCAAGACTCCATACCTGTACCCCCTGTATGGACTTGGAGAGCTTCCCCAGGGCTTTGCCAGGTAGTATTCTTCTCATTTATGCCTGTTCCATAGTGATGTCTGTAAGATGCTCAATTGTTCTGTGTTTTGTTATTGGACAAAGTAAACAATTTGAATTCAAAGTTTAACAACAAGTTATTCAAGAGAAGACAATATACAAATGGACAAGCCATGCAAAAACTATATATTTTATTGTATATGCACAATCCTGATAAAAGTGATGTGCCTGTTGTAGGTTGAGCGCAATCTATGGAGGGACCTACATGTTGGACAAGCCGGAATGTAAAATTCATTTTGATGAAAATGGGAAGGTGACTGGCGTGGAGTCCGATGGAGAGGTAAGGATGTAACTCACTATTTTATTATTATTAAGTTTAAATGGTGCATTCTAAGGTATCCTGAGGGGCAAAATTAATGCAGAGAGGTCACTGACCACAAATGACCTAGTGGCATCCCTGGTCAATCAGAATTTCATGCTTGTCAGAGGATCTGCTTCTCAGTGTAAGGGCGTCTGGTGCGTCCAATTCCTGTTATCTAAGATAAGTGCGTCCAAATGACGCCTAGACACACGCCTGGCTAAAAGCCTGGATGAGGAACTTAGATAATTTTTTTTTAATGTACAGTAGCTAGAATGATGTATGTTTTGTGTGCAGATTGGTAAGTGCTCTGCAGTGGTGTGTGACCAGCGGTGTGAGAAATTTCTTGATGTGCAATAACTAGAATGATGTACATTGTATGTTTTAAATGATGTATGTTTTGTGTGCAGACTGCTAAGTGCTCTGCAGTGGTGTGTGACCAGTGGTGTGAGAAAGTTGTTAAATTTTTTGATGTACGGTAACTAGAATGATGTACATTGTATGTTTTAAATGCTGTATGTTTTGTGTGCAGACTGCTAAGTGCTCTGCAGTGGTGTGTGACCCAGGCTATGCCGGTGACAAAGTGAAGAAGGTGGGACAGGTGGTGCGCTGCATCTGTATCCTGTCTCACCCCGTACCCAACACCAAAGACTCCCTCTCCTGCCAGCTCATCATCCCCCAGAACCAGGTCGACAGAAAGTCTGGTACGTACATGGACTATTTTAAGGCGCCTTCACACAATAAGCAGAATCAGCCGGAATGCTGTCAAAATGGTTAATAGTATTCTTTGTATACTCCTGGGTATTCGTAGTGTATTCTAGAAATTCTCACTGCGTTCCGGATATTTCTGCCCATTTTTGGGGCCGCCTGAATGTTTTTGACATGCTCATAACTTTTATGGTGCATTGGAAGAGAAATATTGAATGAAAACGAAATTCAAAGTACATTCTGACTGCAATAAGACCGCATTTTATGGCATTCCAACATTATTTGAAACATTCTGATCTCATTCAATGGAGAACCGAAATGGCAAGCCACAATTGCATCTACAATGCACAACAAATACAAATACCCGGGAATAGACAAAGAATGGTTATTCTGATGGCATTCTGGCTACTATTCTGGTCCATTTTGAATTCCTGCCCAAATCTGGCACTAATTTTGAAAATTCTTCATTCCGGCTGGTTCTGCTTGATTCCTAATTCTGTTTCAGTGTGGGCCAATTATATACAATGTACTTATAGATCAACCGACAGCAGTTTCACACAGTTGAGTTATTCTAAAAGTTTGTAAAAAATACAGTTTGTAAAAAATGCAATATCTACTATGCTTTACCCATTTGTTTGCAGACATCTATGTTTGCTGCGTCTCCCATGCCCACAACGTGGCCTCCAAAGGCAAGTTCCTGGCCATCTGCAGCACAACAGTGGAGACTGACAACCCTGAGGCTGAACTCAAGCCAGCTTTGAACCTCCTGGGCCCCATTGATCAAAAGTAAGAGTCCTTCAGTGTTAGACAAGTTTTAAAATCTACTTGTCCTATCGGGCAAGCACATAAAAATTTACTTGCCTGAACCAATTTTTCACTTGCCCAACATTCAAATATCACTTTTGTATGCATTTTCACTTAGAATTCTTATTGTTGGTTCTTTTTTTCTATGTTGACCATTGTTTGACTGTAAAAAGTAACAAGTATATCAAAATCTCACTCAATGAAAAAATGTTACTTGCCTGATCGGACAAGTGGTGGTAGGTCATGCACTTGCCTGATCAGCACTTTCACTTGCCCGGTACAATAGGGCTAGTGGACTTGTCCAACCCTGTCCTTCTTTCGAACAAGTTTTGTTGATTTAATTAGAGGATTCCAATTTATTGTGGTGAAACCTTGCATGGGCCGTGAATGAGTGAGTGAGTGAGTGAAACCTTGTTAAAGGAAAGTGATTACATTAATAGCAAGGACAACGTATGTTCATGTGGTTATAAAAGATTTTTTTGAATTGTGACGACAAAACTGTTGTAAAATTTCTGCAAGAATTTTCTTTGTTGTAAATGGTCTGTATTTATGGAGTTCTATTATTACAAAATTAGGGATGTCCCTATGGCTCAACTGGTAGCAGCTTCACAGTTTAGCTTGAGGTTCCAATTAGTTTGTATCTGGAAGACCCTGTTCCGATGTCGTTTCCCATGTTACCTTCAGATAGGTTGTATTTCTCCATTTCCTCTCCTCAGGTTTGTGAGTGTGAGCGATCTGTATGAACC
Organism: Branchiostoma floridae x Branchiostoma belcheri; assembly: GCA_019207045.1. Classification (NCBI taxonomy): domain Eukaryota; kingdom Metazoa; phylum Chordata; class Leptocardii; order Amphioxiformes; family Branchiostomatidae; genus Branchiostoma; species Branchiostoma floridae x Branchiostoma belcheri. The sequence continues at coordinate 19,334,180 of CM033027.1, forward strand.
AATAGAGGATGGCACAAACAGCAAGGTAGGTTTTTATGTTCATGTCAATTGAATAGCAGCGGTAGTAGTAGAAGTAGAAGTAGTAGTAGAAGTAGAAGTAGTAGTTGTAGAAGTAGTTGTAGAAGTAGTAGTTGTAGAAGTAGTTAGAAGTAGTAGTAGTAGTAGTAATAATAGTAGTAGAAGTAGTAGTAGAAGTAGTAGTAGTAGAAGTAGTGGTAGTAGTAGTAGTAGTAGAAGTAGTAGTAGAAGTAGTAGTAGTAGTAGAAGTAGTAGTAGCAGTAGTAGTAGTAGAGGTAAGTACCATGTCACTATAGGTGCCTGGTACTTTTCTTTGTGCCTTGAGGTTGCAACATGCTGGCTCAAATTTGTTTCTTGAAAATGGTAAATCCATGCATGAAATGTTTGCTGTTTTGCAGCTGTTTGTTTCCAGTACCTATGACGCCACGACTCACTTCGAGACGACCTGTCTGGACATCCTGGACATTTACAAACGGTACACCGGGGAGGAGTTCGACTTCACGAAGGTGGCGGATCAGATCCAGACTGTAGCGGACGAATAGCGACCAAGCCAGCGATTCCAGCGCACCAGCACATTCATTCAGAAAAACCCTAGTACTTCCAGTTACAGTCCAGGATTAAAAATGATGAGTGTGGTTTTTAGTCCCTCATGCTGTCCAAACGAAAAAAAAAATGTCCAGTGATAGAAATTGATGATGCCAGAATGAAGGGGACACTACAGGACGCAGATAGGCATTTGTGGCTCCGTTCTAGGCAGGCGAGTTAGCATTTATTGATTGATATTGATAGGTATTGCCAAGCCAAGCCAGGCTCCAAGGCCGTCGTACGTAGTCTGCAAGAATTGTGATAATACTTGAGTGCCGTCTGTGGCATACATGTATCCATGAGGCAGTGTCACACAAACTCTGCAAAAGAAGGAAAAAATGCCTCGTTGATGAAAATCTTCTGTTCCATAAGTCTTGAGAGAGCGTGTCAAGCCTAATTGTGTAGCTCTAACGATTCCGTGCTCTTTTCATGCCATGGTTTCTAGATAGCCAACTGACAGATGTCTGCCTATACCTGCCGGTAACACTAGTCGTGCGTACGTGGTAGCTCTATTCTACCATCTGTAATTAAGCTAAATCATTATAAGAAGGGATTAAAGCAAGAAGAGTAATTCTACCCTAGCCTACCTACTCCTCTGATTGTAGGAGTTGTAAGTTTAGATGTATTTTGCTCGCTGAGCTGACATGCTTTGTTGAAATTATTGATAAGGCACCAAAGCTGAAATATTTGCGTTATTGTACATAATGAGACCTAATATCTTTGTGGTGCAAAATGAAGACCTGTTTGGACGTACTATGTAAGAGCTATTTCCAACGTCATCTAGCGTGTGCCCTGGTACACAGAATACACAGTAGTTCCAACTATTGACAAAGGCTTTCACTTATACTATGAATTTGTGGTCTTTCCCCTCTTGTCTGTGGTCGATTCTATAAAAATGTGTGATGTCCGGGGGAAAGCTTTGCTAATGTGCCCAGAAATGCGTAACGGCTTTCATGTCTTAATAAAATGACAGAGCACACATGATGTCTTGGGGCCAGGTTCTTCTTTTGTGTTGAATCAATTACATGATGACATACACTCAAGCATCAATTTTTGCCCACCCCAACCCAATAAACGTTTTTTCAACCACGATTTAAACTTTGCTGAGCAGCTGCAAAGCAAATCTACATTGTAATCGCTACAAAAATATCGGAGAACAAATGACATAGAATGCCAAAGTCCAGGAAGTAGAGATTAAAAGGAACGAAAATAAAGAAACTCACTATCAATGTTCACAGAAGGAGCCATCCCCCATTGCAGTCTGTACTCATTCCGTCTGCTCTGGCATATGTTTCGCTCCTTTTGATTAATCAATTGGCCAATGCCTGCACATCCCTTACTTTTCTGTGTATAGCTCCTGATTGGTCAGAATTTAGAGTTAAGCAGAAGTGATGTAGAGGAAGACCTCTTCTGATGTGAATATTATGTACGTTTGACATGTTGGCCTGATAACTTCCCAGCATTCTCACACACAGTTACCATATGGTTCCACAGGCAGTAAGCATGGCATAGTAGCTAGTCTTTATTTTTCATGAGATAGACTGAGTCAGGTGATGATAGCTGATGGTCTGGTAGTGAGACTGTGTCATCACACATCCTTCAAGTAGTCATACCCCGGTGTTTCCTTCCAGTGAGGGGGCCACCCTGACTGCACTGAAGGACGGTCCTTCACCTAGTAGCATCACCAGGGAAGAAATAGCATATAGTGAGTTATCAAAATTAGAGGCACAAAATGTAGCCGTTAGATAGTAGACAAACTCAGGGCTGTCCCTACCCAGGAAAACAAGAAGACTTGTAGCCAGGGCTGGCAGAGCTTTTTTTTTTCAAACCACTTGCTTGGGAGCCTATGTTCTTTAGTTTTTGTTCATATCGTAAGCTTACAAAAATACAATTTCATGTCTTTTTTTACACCCCTTCATATTACGGGAAAAGCAATCGAACAACGAGACTGCGAACTCAAATGACATTCTAGGCAGTATTATAATAAATCCAGTGTTTTCTTGATCAGCGTTGGTTTTTAGTGATCGTCGGCGAGTTTTGCTGTGTACCAAAACTTGATCACAATGTGAAGAGCTGGATAGATTTCTATCCAGAAATCAAGTTCAAACAAGTAAAAGAATCGAAACTCATTTCAGTGCTTTCATACACATAGCATTTGTTGTTTCTAGAATAGCAATGTGCTGTTATAAGGCTAAGTACTTGCAACCCTACTCTTTCATAGTAGCTGGCCAGGTGAGGAAAGCCCTCCTTCATTGGTAGTTTCATCCGCTTAAGAAAGGCAAGTGCTGGGATCAACGCAGCATCGGCCAGGGTGAAGTCCTCAGTGATGAGGAATCCATCTCCACTCTGTAGTAAGAGCAGGAATGACAAAAATTCGTAGACCTCATACCTCCACGAAATATCCAGACTGAGTGGGGGTGGGGAGGGGTGATGGTGGCGGACATGGGTAATAACAGTTTATGAAAGGAGGAAGGAAGAGCAAAGTGTCAGTTTTTAGAATGAATGTTGTTTGTCAGGGTGATTGTTCTGTACTCTCCACGCCTACCCCATTATCTGTTTCTAAGTCCTACATGTACATGCTACACATTGCACAGTATTATGGTGTGATCAAGACACTTGCTGTAAACCAAACATCGGTGCACCACAGCAAGTCTCGGTCCAAAGATACAATACAAAACGTTCTAATTCACCACAAAGTTCAACAAACAGGCAACCCAAAATCAACCTTCACTATTACCAAACACCCACCTACCCATCTTCCAAAACCATCACAATCCCTCCAGCAATACATCTGCTCGGAGATTGCCTCCTAACATCTGTTTGGACATTTCCTCCTAACATCTGCTTGGAAGTTACCTCCTGACATCTACTTGGAGATTACATCCTCACATCTTCTTGGAGATCACCTTTTCTTTAATGTTCGCCGAACACACAAACATCCACAAAACAAACAACCATGCAGATCCACAACAAACAGATAGAAGGCCGAAATTTACGCCAAATAAGTATTCACTTTACACCTACACCACATAAAGATCAACACCACAGCAACTTCAGGTGCGAAAATATAATACAACACGTGCTGCTGCAGTACCAAGGTCAACAACAGGGGGCCCCAAATCGACCTGCACCATCACCATCCTCCCCACCTACCCAAAAACCATTGGAAACCTTTCCACATAATAGCAGGGAATTTGTCTTTCAGGCTTGCACATATATGTGGCTCAAACACTAGAGGCGAGTTGAGTGTATTTTGGTGCCTTTTGTATCATATTTATCGTTCCCGAAAGCTGCCCGGTCGGTCCCAGTTTGGAAATGTGACCTGGGCTTGACACCAGGAGGTCCACACCTGACCATTGGACAGGTGATCAGTTGATGGTGCTCGGAGTTCAATATCCACATTTTGCCCAAACTTACAGGGTCGGTGGAATAACTCTGAAACACTAGAGGCAGAGGTGAGAAGTACAGTCTCCTGGCACGGCCTACGTCACATCTCAGTGCAAACCGGAGCCCGGTCCGGCAGCTACCGGTAACGAAAAGTATGATATAAAGACACCACACCACAAAGGACGTAAAGAGAATGGTCATATGAGGCATTATTTATGAATGTCTTTACGTCTACATTTGATAAGTTATAAGTTCGTTTCCACAAACAACCCAGTCTGGCCCTGGTTTAGAACTGTGACGTTAGCCTTCCCGGGAATCGAGCCTGGGTACACCAGCTCACGAAACTGGCCAATGAAGAGCTTGGTTTACCTGAGACAGGTACTTTTCCCACAATGACAGCTCTTCAGCTAAAGCCTTGATTTTCTCCACAATACATTCCTGAAGAACATAGAGTAAGGAGTAAAAAGGCATTGAAATAATTGTAATAGGAAAACCATGAAGTACAAGGTGCTCACTAGACAAAATCAAATAGCATAGGAAAACAATGTATTCCTGCCTGATCCCAGTCCTCTTGTTTTGTTTGTAGTCTATAATAGAACAGGGCTTTGCTCTTGTCCATGATGTTCTGTGTCTCCATAAACCTCTGCAGCACCAGTGCCTGATGGGAAGGGTCGTCTGGCAGAAGTTGGGTTCCCTGCTTCTTGAAGATGTTCTGTACAATTACTTAGTTATTTGTTGCAGCAAAATAACCACGCATGTAATACTATTGATTCAAGCACTGACGATGCAATCTGGACGCTCGGGAGTGTCTACAATCGGGGGTGTCTACAATTACGAACTATCTTTATTCACCGCTTTACGTAGCCGACCCGCTCTAATTCAACATTTACAGAACGTTACCCCAAAATCATTTGAGAAGAGCCCTTAGTCCCTTTAATTCTGTGAAGCACGATATTTTGGTATCCAGAATTCACCTTTATGCGTTACTGAAAAATTAGTCGCATTGCTAAGTTGAATGTCAGATAATACAAAAGTCACAATATAGAATATTCGTTCTTGTCAACCATCCTGCATCTAACGTCATACGGACCTCGCGATTGAATTTACTGTTAAGCTTTTCCATGTTCCTCCCATGCAGACCGCTATTATGTGGTAAACCTTTAAAATAGTTTTCATTAGATGACGCATAAGAAGACTCCTAAAAGACTTAAATTCATCAAGAAAATATAATAGTTTCCATCAGATGACGGACACGTTCATCAATCTCAACCAAACTGCAACCAAAGGAAATTTTGGAAACCAGCTATGTCTCAAATATTTTGAGTCCATGGTCAGGTCTCATCAATGGGGCGAAAGAGACTCGGCAAATATTGAGTGTACATGTCGGTACACAATCTCATTTATCACCGCGACAAAATGATAGCTTACCTCAAGATACAAGCAGATGGCCATTGACTCATTCACAACAACATCCCCGTGTTTAAAGGCAGGAACCTGTCCGCGGGGGTTGATCTTCAGTATTTCGTCTGATTTTTGCTCTTTCTTCTCTAATGAGATCAGCTTGCTGTCGTAGCCCGACAGTCCCTTCTCCTCCAGACAGATCATGGCCCGCCAGCAGGGTATGCTACCAGAGCCCCAGTACAGGGTGATGTCGGTCGACATGACTTCGTGTGTGCCCAACATGCATTACAAGTGCAAGTGAGGACGTGGTGCTCCCACTCGGGCAGAACAGGCTAAAGTAAAGGTTATTGGGCTGAACCAATGAGTCATGATGGAAAAATCTGGTCTATTAAAACACATGGAAACTATAACGGCCAAGAATGTTCACACTATATATCATTAACACACATTGTAGATACAGATATTTGCAGTTACAGCATCATTTCAGAATATAAACATGTTTAAAACTGTGATCTTACAAAACAAACCAATGCTGCAGATGTCCTCTGTGCTCTCATCGGCCAGTCTGCCCAGCGAGGGGCCTGTTGACATTTCACAAGTTTCTGTAAAACTTCATCATCGATACCAGAGTTCTTGCGGTTTTGAAGGGAAAATAATTTCACTTCATGATGCCTTACAGAATAAACTACGTTTATTTTTGTATTCTACCCTCATGGGCAAAGATATGAGTATAGCCAAAGAATGATATGTTCATGCTTTTTGTTGCTATATAGTCAGCCCTGTGTAACTAATCAACTAACTTTGTACAGTTCACAGACATCGTTACGTCCACAAGTGAAATAGTGATGCAAATATTCTAAAATGTGGCTAGACATGTCATTCTTATGAATTCTCGAGAGTACTTTGTATTTTGGAAGCAAAACGCTCCATATTGCAGCTTTAAAGCGGCTGTGTCCGTCTGATCTGACGTGAGCAATCACTGAACGCATACACGAACTTCATCGCACTACGGTAAAAAGAATTTTCTTATTGCTTGCTAAAAAAAAACAGAAAAAAAAGTATTCTCTAGATTGGGCATGTGGTTCAGAACATATGCCATGCCTTTGCACTGAATTGACTGTATTATATATAACATGTATATATATATATATATATTTCATTATGAATGAAACAAAATGGCCGTTATATTCAAAACAACATTTTCCTGAGATCATGGTGTAAATCGTGCATCGACGATGTACCATCAACTCCTCGATGAAAAATCCCTAAACACCGTCACTTTTATCATCAGTCAAGCCGCAACGTTTTCAGACAGCCGACACTGTTTCAATACGATGTCAAACTCCTAAATTTACGTCCAAAGTTCGGGGACCCAACATACAAACTGTGATTTTCTCATGGAAGCTGAGATTGAATCATAACAACCAAAGCTCCAGTAGAACTCATATGTCTGTATGATTTAATGTACATATTAATTTGTTGGGGTTATATAATTACGTACTTGCGAGTACCAAAGAATTCTTGTCTACAGTTATTGAATAAACAATATTAAACTCATTAATACATTCTCCTCCAACGAGTGAACGACGTGGTGACCAATCCACGCATGGTAGCCTGGATACAGAACTATCTGCAGGGCCGTACCCAGAGAGTGGTTGCTAACGGTAAAGTCAGCGAGTGGAGAGTACTCACTTCGGGGGTACCTCAGGGAGGTGTACTGTCACCATACCTTTTCCTCCTGTTCATGAGTACTCGAGACGTAGTCTACAGCGACACTCTTGATGTCGGCTACGCGGACGACGTGGGTTTGTCCAGGTCTATCTCCCTGGAGAAGGATCGCGTGGATAACAGTATGAGAGAGGAAGCGCTACAGCTTGATTCCTGGGCGAAGTGCAACGACATGCTGCTAAACGGCAAAAAAGTCAGTCTCTGTTGATCTGCTTCAGCAGAAACATTCCACTTTTACCGCCACTCTCTCTCGGCGGTGAACCTGTACCATTCTCAAGGGTCGCAAAGGGCCTCGGGTTCATCTTCGACTGCAAGCTGTCATGGCACGATCATGTACAATCCCTCGTTTCAAAAGCATCGAGCAGGCTGCACTATCTCAGACTACTGACTAAACAGGGGATGTGCGTGGCTGACCTGGTTCAGATTTACCTGTCACTTATTCGTAGCGTTCTTGAATACGGTCACGTTCTGCTGGTGGGTTGCAGCAAAGAACAATCGGACAGTATGGAACGTGTACAGAAACGGGCCCTCCGCATCATCTCTCTCGGGGGTAGGCGATCAGTTCCCAACTTACCTTCCTTAAAGGAAAGGAGAGAAGCTGCTGCAGTAAAGCTCTTTAAGGACATGTTAAGACCCGAACATCCACTGCACGATCTTGTGCCTCCTCAGAGACGCACAGTTACTGGCAGGCAACTGAGGAACAAGAACGCGTTCACTCTCCCCAAGGCAAGAACTGACAGACTGAAACAGTCGTTCCTCCACACTGCAGTCAGACTTTATAATGACTCTATTTCCTAGCATTACCATCAGCCTGTGAGTTCGGATCTATGCTTAGTGTTTGTTAATATATTATGTATTTTTGTTTGTTGACATTCTGTACGTATAAGTTTCTTTGTAACAAACCTACGCAATTCAGGGTTTACCATGTGTGTATTTCCCTGCCTATGTACGTTTGAGGAAGAAATAAAAAAAAAAATAAATAAATAAATAAATACTGAAACATCACTTTCTGTACTTTTCCAGAGTTTTTGGGTGCTTTGGGTGTAGTTTTGGCTGTTTTCTGATGCACTTGTAATTAATACTGTTGTAAATCATCAATCGTCAAAAGCATTTTCAGAACGTAATGCAGTTGGTGAAATTTGGGCACCATTTTTATGCGAATTGTCCACCTATGCCAAGCAGGTGTATTCGTCGCATCCTGGGCATATCATGGAAGGACAAAGTCACCAATGCTGAAGTGCTATCTCGTGCTGGCCTCCCAATCATGTTCACCCTCCTCAGACAACGCAGACTACGCTGGCTAGTGGGCCACGTCCGTCGCATGGAGGATGGCCGAATCCCCAAAGACCTACTCTGTACGGAGAACTGATCTCAGGAAAAAGGAACACCGGACGGCCGCAGCTACGTTTCAAAGATGTCTGCAAGAGGGACTTAAGGGCTCTTTATATTGACACAGAGCACAGGGAGGATCTTGCAAATGACAGATCCAGCTGGAGTCAGCACACTGTCCAGGCAGCTAAAATCAGGAGAAACCAGACTGATGCGCGTGGCAGAAGAAAAGTGGATCCTGCGAAAAGAGCTCTGCAACAGACCTGAGTCAGCTTACAGATGTGCCCTATGTGGCAGACTCTGCCATTCTCGTATAGGACTGTTTAGCCACAGTCGACGCTGTAGGGCTGATATCAATTAGGATTTTACCATGGTCAATATTGACCGAAGGAGGCCATATATATAGGTCCACCAGTGTAAATCATACGATATCTGAAAAGTTGTACAGAAGTTATAAGTTTAGTCTACCTTTTGTCTACTTGCAATTCAAGGAAAGAAATTTCCCGATCAAAATGCTGCATTTTCAAAGGACACCATGACAAGCCCATATTCCCTTGGATCACAACAAGGACAATGTCGTCGGTCAGTCAGCTGTTTGCGCCGTTCATGGTGGAATGTGTATTGATGATTGCTTGGATAGTCCCCATTCCACCTTGGCTAAATTTAATTTGTGTCCCCCGGCATTGACACTGAGGGTCTCGGTCGCTGCCTCCAAGTTTCACGTCAAATCACAGCAACTAAATTTTTACGATGATATCAGCGCGCCCATTGATTTTGAAAACATGAGAACGTTTTCACCCTCCGCGTCGGCCATATCCAACACACCGAAAGTGGAAGAATATGTTGTAAACTTCTATCAGCTCGATCGCAATAGGCCGTACTTGGGCATGAACATTTTTTGTCCAGCCAAATGTGGTGTTTGAGAGAAATGTTGGTAAAATGTTGTTAGGAAAGGCAGCGGTACCTGAATTTTCATGCCGACTGGTACGACTTTTGTTCTACTTTATAAGACAAGTCATTGCTGGCGAGTTTATTACGGGCCTCAATTCCCTTTTTTTGCATGTGTTATCAATGTCCACCATAGTTCACCACGTCTTGGAAAGTGATGCCGGAATAATATATCTGCGTTTACTATTTAGGTAAAATATCCATCATTTAATCAAATTTGTCACCAAATCTGTAATTTCAGTTTTGTCACGTACAATGTACATCTGTCAAAGGACTGTTTTGAACCTAAGTCTTCTTGGCAGTCAGAGAATGTTTATACCAAAGATACCCGTTTCCAGTTACAGACTTACCATTGTTATTAAGAGTTTTCTTCGTCATGTATGAATGTCGCTTATATATACAATACATTATTGAATACGGGAATAAAACACTAGCTGGTTGTAATGGTATGTTTTATCGCTACAGTTCTTGATTCACTGTTTTGCTCGCGCGCATTAGATTTGCAGTGGATGTCATCAAAAAATGTGCTTGGTATGGCCTTTTATGCCCACAGGCAGAGGTGTTTGGACGGGACAAGGACTGTAGTATTAGGACATTCACCAACTCGGCTGGGCCCAGCACCCTGATAAAATCGGACCACCCTGGTCAACATGGTAAGAAGAGTGTCGCAGTTTTGCTGCTTATGTTTGCAAAAAATAGCCAATTGTCCTCTCAGATGCGCGGACAAAGGCACCAAGAATAGTGAAAATCGCAGCAAAAAACGCAACAACATTTTATGAATCGATTTTGATCTAAAAAATATTTACTTTTTTTTCAGCTGGAGACTGGCAGATTTGTCGCCTTCGACCACGTAACCTTCTGGGTTGGAAATGCCATGCAAGTAAGTCTACTGGTTTTCAGTGTTTCCGTCAAAGTGCCATTTCATTTCGCAGGTATTCAACTTCGGTATCGGGAAAACGGCGTGGTCGCGTTGGTTTTGAGTTCGCGGTGAAGCGGCCTCGCGAAAACTGTGTACCATGAACATTTTTCTAGGGAGGGAGCGCTGGTTCGTGATTTTCAACATCGGTTCTTTCATGCCTGGAAAGGGAGTTCCAGCGCTCTCCCTCCAAACTATTGCTGGGGAGAAACGCCCTAAAACTGATCGTATTACCTAAGAACACACGCCAGCAGTGCAACGTTCAAAACAACTTGTAACCTGATTGGATATATGGTCTTTTTAGGCGGCGTCCTGGTACTGTACACGGATGGGTTTCACGCCGTACTGCTACAAGGGTCTGGAGACGGGGAGTCGTGAAGTGGTGTCACACGCCGTGAAGCAGGGAGATGTAAGGATGACTCCATCCATTCTTGAAGCTCACTTTGTCATTTAACAACCTCTTCTATCCCATTCTTTGAAGATTTCATGGTTCACAAGAGAAACCTTTCACATGTTAGATAATTTGAGAATCAAATGTCTCTCACATCTGAATGAAATCTGTAAGTATAACCTTACACGTAGGCCTGGAATCGTTCTTTTTATGCTTTCCAACTGATCGATCAAAATCAACTTTTTTTCTTTGTTGTCTTGTTTTTTCTTCAAAGGAAATGCAGGGAACCTATCACAGAACCTACTTTGTCATTGAGCAAGATTAATTATAGTTTATTTATCCTAACTTGTGCTCGAAAGATGACAACATTTACAGTACAGGACTTTCACATTTCGATTTCTCATTGGACAGCATACATAAATGTACTAAATTGATACTTACGGTCGAGACAAGTCTGTATATTTGTCATCTTGTTTTTTTTTTTAAATCGATTAAAATGAAGACATGTATTTAACGTCAAGCTAACACATTGTTGTTTCACATTTCTTTATGATTTTCAATCTACTGTTGATGTTTCTCCCACAGATCGTGTTTGTGTTCCAGTCTGCCCTAAACCCAGGAAATAAAGGTTTGTGCCGTATTTGTTGTTTGCTTCTGAAAATGCATAATTCACATGTCATGTCATGTCATGGTCTTGGAAGATGATTATATTTTTCAACTGCTAACCAGAAATTTACGTTTAAACCATAACTTCACAAACTCGGGAACATTATATATCGTTGATGATGAATGGATTTGCAAAATGTTTTTTTTTTTTTGGTCCTTCAACTTTTGAAAATTTCACTGTCCCGATAAGGCCAGTATGTGTTCATTTCTACTAGATGGAAATTTCAAAACATTTCGCCAATTTCCAACAGAAACTTTTCTTCTTTTAGATATAACGTATATGTTAGACTACGCAACTGCAAAAACAGAATCATTCTGGTCGGGCATCAGTACAGGAATCAATGACATTTAAGTGTATAGAAAAGAAATGCATGTCTTATTTTGAAGCATGGTTTAACCTAATTTCAAACAGAAATGGGTGATCACCTGGTCAAACATGGCGATGGAGTAAAAGATGTCTCCTTCAGTGTAGAAGATCTGGAGGCTATTGTAAAGGTGAGATTGCCAGTTACTAACAAAAGTTTAGACAAGTAACGATTCATGCATGACCACAGACACCAATGCAGCTGGTTTGACATAATTCCTGTTGCAAAATTATATACACAAGACACACGTAAACTTAACAACGTACAGGATATGAATTGAAAAGAAGTCACATAGGCCGACCCTTTAATCATAGAAATCTGGAGGGCTCAAGGTAGAATTATGTGCATCTGACTTTCGTACATAGTACATGTACTGTATTTGCACTTCGTTGATATATATTAACTAGAGTTCCACAATCACATACCGTTGCTGAATAAAAAAGTGGTATTATGAAGGGTGCTCGTTTCTGTGACTTGATAAATTGATGGGCTTGTCCGATTGTGGATATAATCAGATTATGGAGTTCCGTAATCTATTGTGCAAATGAAATCTCAATCATCATCACATCAATTGTATGTATTAAAACAGTTTACAATAGCTTGGAATGTTCAAAATGTTACAATCGATGCCAAACTAACAATTAATGGCTGTGTTGGAAGAGCCTTAGCCATGATTACAAGACAGAATGTTTTGAAGGAAGTTTCTTGATTGCTTTTAACATATTTGTCATTTCGACGAAGAGTTGCATTCAGCACGAGCATAAGCTGAGGCGTTTAACTACACTCCAATTGGCGTACAGTGCTCGTTGCTATGTCAGCCATTTAGTTGCTAGCTTACAATTAAATACATTTCTCTATGATAATTATTAGATGGTTAAATGATTAAAAAGGTTATGTTTTGAGCCTGGTTGTCTCTTTCTTTCAAACACTAGAATAACTTGAGAAAGTGTAAACGGATCGTTATGATTTTTGGTACTAGTATGTAGATGGCCTAAGTGATTAAGACTAACACAATGAAATACTGATTATGCAAATCAACAGCTAATTTGCATAATTAACGAGGACATTTTATAAATCCACTGCATTCCATGATAGGACTTTCAAACTTGTCACATATGTAACTGAGAGAGTGAGAAATGCCAATAGATATCAATTATGCAAATGCCGCCATTATCGAACTTTTCGCATCCATGCACCAAATATCATGCAGAACCATCCACATATACATACACAGCCCGTTGCAGTAACGACAGAAATAATGCAATTTTCGAACGTGATCTTTGTTTTCACTACCACTTCTCACATACACAAATAGATATCCATCGACAGCTTCTCGAGTAATGCTGGTGATACAGCCACACCACACACACTCCACCATGGCACAGCCAAAAACATAACCGTCTTGGTGAAGATAAGTCTTTGCGTATATTGCATATATTTATTGGAAGAAAGAAATTCATATTATAATCTTCTCCTAATTCTTTTAACGTAATACACTTAAAGTGTTTTAAAATTGCAGCAGTTGGCATTCGAAAATGAAGACGGTAGCAAACAAAAAGTGAGTCGGCTGTCTAAGGATAACGCTAGACTAAGTGTAAACTTGTGATGAAGATGTAGCCGTTATTGCATCATTTTGTTTCGTTTTTTGTATCCGTAGTATGCCCAACAACAAGGTGCGGAGGTGGTGAGGGACATTTGGGAGGAGACCGACGATGGTGGAACTGTCAGATTTGCGACCTTGCGAACGGTACGCAGCTAAACACTCCATAAACGTATTTGCTCCATTTCGGAGTACACCATAACTAAACGCACAACAATAGCGTATAGCTGCTACTGTACCTTAACATGGCCGCCAGGGAGTTCAAATTGTGATTTGATATTATGGCGTCAAGAAAAAGCCTATCTTACTCCCTCCCACACTTCTTATTTGCTTTGCGAGTGCTGTTTCATTTTGATTGATGCCATTATGATATATATATGTTATGTTCAAGTATGGTGACACAACTCACACATTAGTGGAGAGAGGAAACTTCAGTGGTACGTTCCTTCCGGGGTACCGGAAACCCCTCTATTCACAGGACAAGCTGCTGGAGAAATTGTGGGTAACTTTTAGAATGTTATTTATTTACATTCACATATAATTGAAAATGATTCTTTGTGTATGTACGTTTTTGATGGTAGATTCTCTTCCAATGCTCCGTATCCCTTCAACTAATCAGACCTCTAGACACTTGAAATTGATGGCTGAACCACCAATACGTCAGAGGAATCAGGACTCCTAATATGCAATATCAACAAAGATTTTGTTGCTTCAAAGTTTGAGCTGGTGGTTGGCATGCGTTGTTATGTTGTTGTTCCAATCCAAACTGTTCTCTTTTTACACTGTAATTGGAGGGACCTCTGTGCTCTATAAACAGTATTTAGGGTCTTGTCATATACAAACCGTGAGTCAATTTAGTTTACAGAATACAATCAATGTAAAACAAAGGGTGATAGTCCCTTTATCAAAAATAAAACTTACGTACGTATACAATGACACAACACATGAAGTCTACAAGTTACCCAAATCAAGAAAAGCGCTAGATGCCCTGTTGCCTGGGTGAGGCTATATTCACCGCGATACCGTAATAAGCCAACGTTTTCAAGAGGGCCCAGAGGCGATGAGCCAGTGCCTTCAGAGTTTTGTGCCTTCTCTGAAACGAATTGATAGTCCATCTCATTTTTGTAATCTAGCCAGTGACTTTCTTCTGTAATCCGAAGATGTGCATGGGACAGCTCACCTAGCTGTTGGACCAAAGAGACAAAGGGGCAAAAACAAACTAAAGCATTTTTTTGTGTTCAAGGAATCGGGTTCCCAGTAAGCGTTCTGTCCTTCGTTGCCACGGGCAGCTGTCGCAGTTTGTTAGTAGGAATACTTCGTAATCTTGAGGTATAAAGGAGGTCATATACATCAGGTCGCTCACAAATGTTCGCTGCTTTTATTATCCATACTCCTGAAGATTGTGACTGGTTGGTTGACCATAATCACAAAAAAGCCTATACATGTACTAAAATGAATCTAGTTGCTGACTCGGTGAGTGACTTTTATGTTTGCCCATAGACCAGACAGCGGACTGAAGTTTATCGATCACATCGTGGGAAACCAACCAGACGAGGAGATGATGACAGTCGCAGACTGGTGAGTAAAGAAATCAAGAATATTATTTCTTTCATACAGAATCATTTTGATTGGCAAAAAGTCCTCATGAATTTTTGACGTAGAGGAAAAGAAAAATTGTAAAACTGTAAGAGATGTGTGTATTTTTTTCTTATTATTCTCTTCGCCAAGAAGAGTATGAGAGTGCTGACTTGGGTCTGTATGTAGGTCAACAGCAAATAACTCCAGAATTTGTGGATGGAACTTTGTGATTTTTGGTAGGTGTGTAGCGGTTGTCAAAAGGAATCCCAAATTAGAAAACGGTTTACCTGGCGTTTTCCTACGGTACTGCAGCAAGCTTGGTATGTTTTGGGGTTTGTTTTGGGCAGCATAAGTCAAAATGCAGCTGGGCGATTTTCACGATACTTGGTAGGTGTGTAGCCGTTTTGAAGAGAAAGGTCAAGTGCGAAAATGGTTTACCTAGCTCTTACCTACGGTGCTGTAGCGGGATTTGTATGTAAGTGCGTTTGTCTGTATGCAAGATAACTCGAGAACCCTTGAATGGATCCTGATGATATTTGGTAGGTGGGTGGGTGTCAGAAAAACGAAGGTCAAGTTCGATAATGGGCCCTCTAGTGGCTGCCTAAGGTACTGCAGCAAAACTTTTAGATTATACACTTCGTGTTCTGGACAGGCTGTGGTCATGATTTTTGAGTGGTAGATAGCCCTTGGAACAGAGAGTAAGTGCTGTGAGTTTGGACCCCCTAGCGGCTTTTTGGGAACTGCAGGCACCGATTTCCTTTCAAACTTTGGACGAGAATAACTCAAGAACGTGTTGACGGATCATCAGGATTTTTGGTATGTAGATAGAATGAGTGATGACTTACACAATGTAATACTTATTATGCAAATCAGCAGATAATTTGCATAATTCATAGGGAACGTTCATAAATCCATTCCAACAGCATATAACTCAAGAATCTGTGTATGGATTTTCATGATATTTGGCATTTGAGTAGCGTTTGCAGAAAGAAAGGTTGTGTTCGAAAATAGTTGGCATATCATTTTCCGTTAGGACGGTAGCGGGCCGAGTGTGTGCGTCCGTTTGTTTGTGTAATGCATAACTCGAGAAGCCTTGAAAGGATCCTGATAATATTTGGTAGGTGGGTAGGGGTCAGAACAACGAAGGTCGAGTATGATAGTGGGCCCCCTAGCGGCTTCCTAAGGTACTGCAGCAAAACTTCCATTTTTTACATCTTGTGTTCTGAACATGCTGTGGTCGTAATTTTTGAGTGGTAGATAGCCTAAGTGACGACTTACATAATGTAATGCTAATTATTCAAATCAACAGTTAATTTGCATAATTAATGAGGAAAGTACAAAATTCCACTGAATTCCATGATAGGACTTTCAAACTTGTTTGTATTGTTTTTGGCTGAAAGGTACTTAAGATAATAATCTACATGGAAAGATGCATTTAGTTGTAATTAGTGGCCAATTAACAGAAATAAACTGTTTTCTATATATATATATATATATATATATATATATATATATATATATATATATCATTTTGACCTATATCTATAGACACAGCTGTTACACAGATGTTTTGCTGGAGGTTCTTGTGAGCTGGACGCTATTACACTGGGGACAAAACCTCTGGAAGGCATGAAATTCTGATTGACCAGACATGGTACCAGGTCATCTGTGATCACAGACTTGTACTATTTAGTGATACATGAATAAGACCTTAAACTTAAAGTTAAAGTCTTCAATAAAGGCGTGATTATTTGGCGAAGAGATGTGTTTGTCGAACTCTAGTATATAAATACAATTGGAGCATTTTTGTCTCTGTTTAAGGTCTTTCTCATCTTTCTCTTTCCTTCCTTTACTGCAAATGAAAAAGAACATTAAAAAAAAAACGTTTTGGGTGCCTTCTAACACAGGTATGAGAAGACTCTACAATTTCATCGCTTTTGGTCCGTGGACGACAAGCAGATCCACACGCAGTACAGCGCCCTCCGTGCTATCGTGGTCACCAACTTCGAGGAAACAATCAAGATGAACATCAACGAACCCGCACCCGGCAAGAGGAAGAGTCAGATTCAGGTTGATATTTGTTTAAAAGCTCAACTTCTTGCGAGGAATAAAGATAGAAATACTACAGAAGCTTCTCACTACTCAAGATCTTACATTAGCCGAACATGACTATCGACAAATCGGGTGTGGTCTGACCAGATTTAGGCCACGCCTATCTTTCTAATATATGTCCCGAACATGTCCAGCGATTCCCGAACGATTTCTAATCTACTCCTAAATATCCTGACCTCTAGCCGCAGACTGCCGATTCCCTCCTAACTGATTCCTAAAACCCCATTTATAAATCACGAATTTACGTAGCTCGGCCGAGTTGTTGGTGAGCTCCAAATGGGCATTTTTGGCCGGAGTATGCCCGGCGTTTTGGCGAATATGCGGGCCTCGAGCGATTTTCAAGAAGGTTATGCTTTTGACAGATTTTGTGTGTGTGTGTGGGGGGGGGGGGGTGGTGGTAAAGGACCAGCATAACTCAAGAACGTCTGTATGGATTGTATTGATATTTGGTATGTGGATAGGTCTTGATAAGACCTGACAACGATACAATTTTGGTCCCCGTGCCAACTTCATACGGTACTGCGCTAGAATGTCCGGGCTTCATATGTCGAGTTCTGGACATGCCATGGCTATCATTTTTGAGTGGGAAATAGCTCTTGATCGAGTACATAGCCGTGGGCAAGTGGTGTAGGTTTGGGCCCCCTAGTGGCTTTTTCAGGGAGCTACAGGAGCCGGTTTCGTGTCACATTGTGAAAGGGAATAAATCAAGAAGGGGATGATGGATCGTCATGATTTTTGGCATGCAGATAGCGTGAGTGATGCTCCAAATAGTTAAATATGAATTATGTAAATCGGAACATTATTTGCATAATCAATTAGGAATTTTATAAACCCGTCCTTTTCCATTGTAGGACTATTCCAACATGTGACATTTGTAACTGAGGAAGAGAAGAACATCGATATATAAACATTATGCAAATGAAGACGAACTTTGCATGATTATTGAGAAAATGCTATAATCCCAATGTGGTAAATGGCGGAAATTTCTTACTTGTGGCATATGGAAGTTATGTAGGGTGAACACCATTGGCCATAAATGATGCAAAAGAGGGCCATATTTGCATAAGTCATCAAAAAAGTTATTATAGCCTTCTTTTGTAAGATAGATTGTTTACTTCTCTTATTTGGCGGAGATTATCAACTAGTATTTATGCAGAATTAGTACCTCATTTGCATACATGATGACAAACACACAAAATACATCAGTTATAAAGTTTAAAATCAGTGGCGAAGGTATAGGGTCGTGGAACTAGAGTTCAAGTGTGAGATTGCCGAAATTGTCATCTTTGAATTGGGATTAACCTATCTTGAGTCTAAATAAAGGCATCTAGTAGTGTTATAGTTTGTTCAGACGACACACCTCGTGTTCAGGTCTGGACCTGTACCTAAACGATGTCATAGGTACAGATGCAATGTCAAGGTGCACAGTTCTATGCATTTTTCTAAACTACTCTGATATGGTTACAGGAATATGTGGACTACTATGGTGGAGCGGGGGTTCAGCATATTGCATTGAACACAAGTGACATCATCACTACAGTGAGCAAGAATTTCATTTGCTATAGAAAATCATTTACATTTGTCTCTCAAAGTTGTAGCCAACTCCATTTTCTCCAACTTAGCCATTGAATCCGCCTGCTGTTTTTTTTTTTTGGTTAAAAAAGTGATGTTTTTATTATGTTTTTGAGTGCCATGAATGTAACATGTTAGATAGAACAACTAATTGGATTGTAAGACAGCATTGAAAATTGTCCGATTATCTTATATCAGGTTGTGGACTGCAAACCATATTTTCTTATTGTGACCGTTCCTCTCCAATGGCCATGAATTTAACAGTGCCGTGTCCTGTGCCGTGTCCCGTCTGTAGATCCCCAACCTACGCGAGCGTGGAATGAACTTCCTGGTCGTGCCAAAGTCGTACTATAAGAATCTCCGTGAGCGTCTCAAGACTTCCAAGATCAAAGTCGAGGAGTCATTGGATGTTATTGAGGTTCGTAAAGCCAATCTTGAAGTCGATGATGTACCTCTTTGATGCATGTCTGCTTTTTAGCGTAAGTGGTAGAATCTACCTTTAGGCAGAACCAGTTTTGTACAGAAGGTACAGGCTGCACAAAACCTGCGAACTGTAAGGTTTTTACTCACAATAAAGTCAAAGTCACGTTCTATATCAATCAAACAGACATTTATTGACCACCTAGCCTGGTGCTATCCCTATTTGCCGTGTAACGGCGGCACCTGCAAACTATATATCTTGTTGGCCCTGATGCTGAAAACATTGATTTGCCCTCCCAAACAAAATGTCCTGCTTCTACCTTTATGCATCTGCCCCTATTACACTCCCTGTGCTTTTACTAGTTTTAGGCTAAAAGATTTGTGACTTTTTTTTTTCAAATAGGCGATTGTTTGTTTGCTTGTGTTGTATCTTTGTTTAGAAACAGCACATCCTGGTCGACTTTGACGACAATGGCTACCTGCTGCAGATCTTTACCAAGCCGGTAGAGGACCGCCCCACTCTGTTCTTGGAGGTTATCCAAAGGCACAGCCACACGGTGGGATGCAAGTGTTATCATTGGCTGGCGGATCCAGAAATGTGCTTGGGGGAGGGGAGGGGGGCAATGACGTGGCCGGAGGGGGGGGGGGGGCTCTCCCAGAAAATTTTGAGATTTATAGTCTCTCGCTTTAAACACACATTCATGCAGCCGTTTCCTCTTTTGAGACCTGAAGGTATTGAATAAAGGCACTCTTCATGATAAGCCTTCAATGGTTATTTGGCAAAATTATGTGTTCGTGCAATTCAGATTATTCAGTTTCTGTCTATAAAGATGTAAAGACACATGTGCAAGTATTTGATGAGAGGTATGTTTATACTGTAGGGATGTCATGTCAATTGTACCTTATGTTGTAAAATGCTGTGACAGACTGTATATCTACCTTTTTTGTCATAATGTAATGTGGAGTACATTCAATGTATCTTTGTTTGTTGCTTCTGCAGGGATTTGGGGTAGGCAACTTTAAGTCGCTTTTTGAAGCCATCGAAGCAGACCAGCAAGCGAGGGGCAACCTGTAAAGACAACGCCCCTTCTCTACTTACAATCCCTACCCGAAACAAGCAACATATAATGTTACACACATTAAACGTATCAAGTATGATGAAAACAACAAGAGCCAAAAACCCAATAGATGGCAATCAGACTTGCGGGATAAAGTTTGCTATCAATTTTTTCATCAGGATTACACAATTGTAGAACAGTATAATTTTGAAACAAACCTCTCTGTCCCTGAACTGTCATGTGTTGGTCTTCAATATTCTATATGACAACCTCTTCTTCATTGCACCGTTAACGACCTGGAAGCTCTGCCCCTAGAGGAAGGGCATCTGCAGAGTTTTGGAATGGGATAACAGAAGTAATGGAGAAAAACCCTTTAGAAAAACCTCTTCTGATGTGAACAAGATGTACGTTCGACATGTTGGCCTGATAACTTCTTTCTCATACACGGTTACCATATAATTCCACAGGCAGAAAGCATGGCATAGAATAGTAGCAAGTTTCTTGATGAGTTCTTCTCCTTTTACTGATTCTGAGATAGATTGAGCCAAGCGATGACAGCATTGATGATAGCTGATGGTCTGGTAGTGAGACTGTCATCACACATCCTTCAAGTAGTCATACCCCGGTGTTTCCTTCCAGTGAGGGGGCCACCCTGACTGCACTGAAGGACGGTCCTTCACCTAGTAGCATCACCAGGGAAGAAATAGCATATAGTGAGTTCTCAAAACTATCTTGAGGCAAAACATATGACCACTAGTACACAAACCCAGAGCTGTCCCCAGCTTGATTTTTTTCACACCACTCATTTGAGAGGATAAATACTACAACACGTCACGTGACCCTTTCTGAAAAGTAACGTGAGTAGGTTTATCCTTGGCCCCTTGACCTCCTAATGATCGTGTTGCAATTAATCGTGTCCTCGACAGTAGCCAGGTCAATGGAATCGCATCATTGTATGGACCTCCAGGATAAATACTACAACACGTGACTCTTTCTCAAAAGTAACGTGAGTATCCTGTCCTTGACAGTAGTCGTGCGTACGTGGTACGTGGTAGCTCTATTCTACCATCTGTAATTAAGCTAAATCATTATAAGAAGGGATTAAAGCAAGAAGAGTAATTCTACCCTAGCCTACCTACTCCTCTGATTGTAGGAGTTGTAAGTTTAGATGTATTTTGCTCGCTGAGCTGACATGCTTTGTTGAAATTATTGATAAGGCACCAAAGCTGAAATATTTGCGTTATTGTACATAATGAGACCTAATATCTTTGTGGTGCAAAATGAAGACCTGTTTGGACGTACTATGTAAGAGCTATTTCCAACGTCATCTAGCGTGTGCCCTGGTACACAGAATACACAGTAGTTCCAACTATTGACAAAGGCTTTCACTTATATTATGAATTTGTGGTCTTTCCCCTCTTGTCTGTGGTCGATTCTATAAAAATGTGTGATGTCCGGGGGAAAGCTTTGCTAATGTGCCCAGAATTGCGTAACGGCTTTCATGTCTTAATAAAATGACAGAGCACACATGATGTCTTGGGGCCATGTTCTTCTTTTGTGTTTTTACTAACTTAAAGGCCATGTGGAATCAATTATATGGTTGACATACATGCACACGTCAATTTTTGAGCAAATGTACATTGTAATTGTTAAATTGTACACAAAGTCCAAGAAGAAGATGTTAAAAGAACGAAAATGAATCTATCTTGGTTCAACCTTTCTAACTATTTTTCTCCTTTAGCATTCTTGCGCTAGTATTGAGGTTACCAGAGATAGTCGTCCGTATAATCATACAAACATTAAGACCATAACGAAACAAAGCTTGTTCAATGTAATCTGGCCTCTTGAATTTCTAGGATTGAACCAAATTTTTCAAGATCGAACTCAAAGACGTGGACTTCATGCATGTAGACGGAGCACTACATGCCCAACCCTGGAGTCAGTCTCGACTTTGTTGCAGTCGTAGGCTTTTCAGAATCGAATTCCAAGTCGATGGACTTCATGTCTGTAGACGGAGAACTGTATGTAGCGCTCTGGAGGCAGTCTCGGCTTCGTTGCATTGCACAGCCGTGGACTTTTCAGGATCGAATTGCAAGACCGGGGACTTCGTGTCTGTAGAAGGAGCGCTACAAGCCCGGGTCCTGGAGGCAGTCTTGGCTTCATTGCAATGCACGGCCGTGGACTTTTCAGGAGAAATACAACTATAAAGCCGAGAGGACCGCCATAGCTCGGCCTGCTAGTATTGGTCCGTATACAAGCACCTGAAAAGTCCACGCCAGTGAAATGCAACTAAGCCGAGTGGACTTCCATGGCTCGGCCCGGTACTGGTCCGTACACAGGCACCAAGTCCATGCGGTTGCAGATCACCCCTGAAAAATCCTCGCCAGTGGAATACAATAGCCGAGTCCGTCTGACAGGCACCAACATCCACGCGGTTGCAGTTCACTTCTGAAATGGTAGAGGGTCTCGCAAAATTGCTTTCCCAGTACTGTATATTAAAGAACCTGGGCTATGTGTCGAAAATCACGAATCATAAGTCCTGCAAATGAGGCTAACCGTCCTCAAATGACCTCATCGCCAGCTTTGGCTTTCCTGCTGAACATATATCGTACGAGCGAATCAGCGCTCCCCTCAAAACTAAAACGCCTCCGCCCCAAGGTTGCCTGCACACACAGGAAGCTATCCTCACCTTGTGGGGCGACCTTGACCTGGCTTCCCCGGCCTGCTTTGACTTTCCTGGTAAACATTTCGTACAAGCCTACCTATATTTTAGGATGTCTAAAGGAATTGTGTGTTCATGTTTATACTTTAAGTCATAGAAGGGCCCAGGTCACGGTGACATTTCAGTTCTCCCCATTTGTACATGTATCATTCGGTTGAAAAGCACTTGTGAACATTCCCTGAAACTCGAAACGCCCGGACGTCTGTCAGTATATTGTTGGGGCAACATATACATTCAGTCATTCCATGTGTATCTTTATCCTATCGACTTGCGCTTTCGTTAAGATTCATTTGAACGGCTCTATCCTCTGTGTCATCTGATCTCTTCTTAGCAAACATCTTGAAGTTCTCTCGAGGTTTCTTCCCTTCGACTCCGCCTGGTATGTCCTTAATTATCTGGCATGACCAGTTCAGCAGGTCAGTGCCACTTTTGGGCGGATGCCAGCTCTTCTTTCCTCCCCAGTGCAACAGGCTGTGAAGTTCAACTTTATCGGACGTTGAACGGTTCCACAGACGGATAGCGGACATGGTGGCGTATGATAAGGTACACTTGACTTGACCTTGCACCCCCCTTGGGGAACGTAGGAATACGAGCGAATCCGTTCACTGCCGGTTTGACAACTCCCTACCTCAGTAACGTTCAAGATGGCGGACAGTAAGGACGATCAACAGTACGAAGAAATCCGACCACTTTTGGAAGAAAACAGTGTAGAGACGTACGCCTCGATCAACGACAACGTCCCTACGTCTGACGACGGGTCCAAATGCCGTGCTTACAAGCGACGCTGGTATATTGTAGGGATATTTTCTTTGTTGGCGTCGACGCAGTGTGCCATTGGCAACACCTGGGGGCCTATCGCGGACTCGGCTGGAGTGGTGCTGGGTTGGACGGACAGTAACATTGCTCTCGTTAACAACTTTGGCTGTTTCTCCTACATTCTGCTGGCCGTCCCGTTCTCGTGGTTACTAGATGTCAAAGGTAAGGATGCATGACCGTACTATTAAACTGTATCTCACTGGTCTGCGATCTGTAAGAGCAAGGAGCTTTCATCAACGTTGATAAAAGCTCCTTGGTTTAATAGAGACTGTAGCCCCATGCCCTGACCAAGTGCTCCCTCACCCTGGAGAGCATAATCCTCTTGGCAAGCATAAAACTCTGATAGACTAGGGACACTATTGGGCCACATGTGGCCACAGGTTGTGTTTTTTTTTTTTAGAATATGCGAAAAACAAAGGCGTGCGGATGTGGCCCGTAATGGGAAACGCTTGTAGTTTTTTTTTTTTTTAATATTTCGATATTTCGTGATCTTTAATCTAGCTTTATCTTTCATGTGGTGTTTTACAATGTAAACTATGACGTTACCATAAAAATACGTCTTGTGCTAATCCACTTCCTGTCTTGTGACCTTGAACATCCTGTCAATAGGTCGTTTGAGAACAGCGTATTGTTAGGATGTAGATTTTATCTAGTGGTTAAAACTACTTTATTCTCTTGATAAACATATTGGCTAGAAGTGGTGTTCTTGCAAATTAACTAGGTTTCATGTAATAACATGCACATACAGGTCTCCGTACTTCGGTGCTACTGGCGGCATTTTTCATGACTTTGGGGACAGGGATGAGGTGTTTCACACTGGAGGAACCCGTTGCTACATGGTACATGCATGTTTATATTCCACTACATGTACGTACTACTAGCATACTGCTGCGGCACGCAGTTCGTCCTTTTAGTAGCCTGGTATCCAGCCGTAATATAGCTCCCGAGTCTCTTCTCTCCTCTTAGCAATTACGAAGAAGAGAGAAGAGACTCGGGAGCTATATTACGGCTGGATACCAGGCTATCCTTTTAGTGCAAATACGCATGCGTGCTGTCGACTTCCTAGATATTGTTAATCAATTGAAAGGTCGACAAACTAGATATGACGGCACTTTTGACCAACTGGCGACTTTAAAATTCGCCGAGACTTCGGTTGTGTTGGATTTTTTGTGTGGAAGGTACATGTATAAGTAGTTTCTACTTCGAAGGCGTTTTTTTACGAGGCTATTACCTGATTGTGTGTAGGTTGATATCTGGCCCATGTCCCAGTTTCCTTTCGCTTGTGAAAAAGAAGAAGTTACAATGGTTTGGCCATGCTACGATGGCAAAGGGCACTCTGACTCACACTATACTGCAAGGTAGGGCGGAGGGTGTAAGACCTAGGGATCGTCCTCGACAGACTTGGACTGGTGACTTGAAAGAATGGTCGGGGCAAACAGTACACCAGCTAGAAATCTTGGCCGAAGATAGACGAAGATGGAAAACTTATGTTGATGGCATTGCTGCCCCTACGGCCGGTGAGGCCATGGGACCGGTGGCGTGAGGTGACATCTGTCCATAACTTTATCCTGTGCAGGTTGATATATCTGGGCCAGTTTTTTAACGGCTGTGGAGCCCCTGTCATGATGGCGGCTCCGCCTCTCATATCGGCGACCTGGTTCCCGCCAGAACAGAGGACCACGGCCACTGCCATTGCTGGTCTCCTTGGTAACGTGGGCTGTGCTCTCAGCTACGTGATTGGTCCGTTGGCTGTGTCTCAGCCGGGAGAAGTGACCAATCACACGACGAATCACAGCCTGTGAGTTAGACAAATGCATTACACATTACATTTCAACTTTGATATAATATTTCAACGAAATACTTAGTAAACGACTTTGACATGGGTAATCATCTATTTGACACAATTTTACATAAACTGTGCCAAATGCATCACAGAATATTCATAGGTGCTTATTTTCTGCTTATAGCAATATTGATATTTTTCATGCAGTATACATGTGGAAATACCGGGAGTCAGCTATGCCAACAACACAGGTACCACTCAGCTTACGTATGGTGCACTTTGCTTGTTTCATTTCTGGACATTCTTTGTCTCGTACTTTTATACCAAAGTGTCTTTGTAATGCCCCGTTTATTCATCACTTGACGCAGTGATCTAACAAACAATCTACATTACATCCAGACACCAAGTCAATAGAGGCGGGGCAGATCATGCGGCTGATGTACATCGGTAAGTATGGAAGATAGTGTTTATAATTTCAGTCCATTTTAACGGAATCGATATGTCTAGACTATACAAAATTTAGTATATCTTTATGTGATGGACAGCCACTCATACTCGTGTATAGCAAGCCTACTAGTGATCTGATGCATCTTTACTTCTAATGCATCTTTATCTAGAATATGAAGTTTAGCATGTTAATTCGGAGATGTTTCTTTGTGAGTGAAGCTATATGTGGACGTTTGTTCTATGTTAATTCCTTTCCGCCAACCTCATGGCAGTGAGTGGCATAGACATGAGCAAGACATTTAGTTTGCCATATTTGAGCACGTTTTTCCAGAGTTTGGTTTGACGGCTGTACTGTTTCTCGCCATTGTTGTGTACTAACAGAGTTTGGTTTGACGGCCATACTGTTCCTCGCCATTGTCGTGTACTACCCCGCCTGTCCCCCATCTCCACCCAGTCTGTCCGCCTCCATAAGCCGACTGAACTTCGTGTCAGGAGTAAAGGGGTTGGTAACGTAAGTACCTTACATCTAATATAATGTCTGTTTTGTTGTGTACATTCAGTTGTAGTTTTAGAGAAGATAACCACTACTATGTACAAAGAATGAATGTTTAGAACTCAGTCGAACAAGTAATGTAAACGATACATTGACTCGACATGTTGATCTATTTATCAATTTAAGTTGTGTGCATGTACGTAAGTTAATTCATTTGTAGCCACTATTTTAATGTATATGAAAAATTGTAGAAGACCTTGCGAAAGTGTTGGCACGTTTTTGTGCCAATAATGATTAGTATAATTTCCAAGCAGATGTAGGTCCCGGCTTCGCGTGTTCAGTGGGTTTCGTACGCGTTTGCATTGGCCCGCATGTTTAGATCCTCGCTTTCCCCTAAAAGATGAAAACACTGACCACAAAATACCACATAACACTAAGCTCAAACGTACATTTGATTGGAGGTCAGTTATATAGAATCGCGGGCTCCTAGTTCACATAATACGCTTTGTCAGTGACAATTGACTAGTGCTTCGCATGTTTTGAAGATTGATACATGCAATCATGATGCACTTTTTCCTGATTTCATTTGTTGCCTTGAAAAATCTGTACAGGAACGGTACATTTTGGCTGGTGTGCCTGTCTTACGGGATGGTGCAGGGTACGTTCGGGGGGTGGGGCAACATTCTGGACGTCAACGTGTCTCCGTATAACGTCACTCAGGTATACTTCTTCGACGTCACTTTGCATACAAATATCATTGAGAAAACATTGGAGTACGAGTAAGGAAAAGGATTTTTTTCTAAAAATTGGCGCGGTTGTCGATGACGTCATCATGGCGTTAACAAAATTTCATAAATCACTGCCTTGCAATAAGATACTTCTTGACGAAAAGCACAAAGTCCATACTTGACTGCAACTCTTAGAAGACCCTAAAAGTCAATAGGGTTGGACGTACTACTAGTATACTATATATCGCTATTTTGTTTTTGCTTTGTTTTTGTTGTCATACCCTGCACTCTATGCTAGAATGGATGGCGTTTGATAAAAAAATGTACCAGCAGCAGGATTGTCTCTATACAGAGATCTGAGCTATTTTAAATGTACATGTTATATGGAGTACACTACTGCTTTCTGCTACCGTGCTGTTGCTACTGTTTGAATTATGTGATTTAGGATGCAATATCGTTATAGGTCCAAGCCGGCTGGGTGGGGTTTTATGGAAATTTGATCGGCTGTGCTTCTTCATTCGTCTTGGCAAGGTACGTGCACGTGCAATATAGCAATATTGTGTGACCTTCACACAAGAGAAACCTATTGTTTTTGCCCCTTCTCTTCTTCTTCTTCTTCTAAAAAAAATCAATGACCTGGACCAGGCAGCTGTCACCACGGTTACTGATGAAAGGCAACCTGTGGTGGTCTATTACATTATGTTATATGTAGCAGAGTGGCAGGGCAGTATGGGGGGCTGGTCACCGAAAGAAAGAAATCAACTCTACTCTTAACATCACAAAACCCACACATTACAGATAAGGTGGGATCTTTGTCTTCTACTATCTCAGAAAAAAGAAGTCAAACCCAATAAGTTACAGTTTGTCGACTTTATACTGGAGTGGTCGCTTACTAATATACTGTTTGCCATTGTTTGTCTGTCATTTTTGTCACTTGCAATTAGCCATCGTGCAAGAACTTGCAATAAACTTTATCTACTGTTTCTCCCAGACTGGGAGACTATTTTGCGGGCCACTTTAAGCTGATGCTGGTGCTGCTGGCCCTGCTGCAGGCCGGCACCATGCTGTGGTTCACCTTCATGGTCAACGTCAACCTCATTCCCTTCAACATGGGTACGCAAACAGCTTTTTATTTCTTTCTTTTCTTTTCTATATATTCTAAAAACTTTATTCATATAAAGAATTCAATACAAAAACCATAAAAACAGTACTATATCTTGTAGCTGAAAAAACATGGGCCTGTTGCAATTGGTTTCCTTGCAATTTTTACCATTTTTATATAAAGATCAACAGCAGCAGTAGGATCATACTATCAACGTTAACAGCAACAACAAATGAGTGTTATACATTTGTAGATCATATACGTCTGTCTTGACATATTTTACATATAGATAAATAGATACCATATTTGTTTGTTTGTTTGTTTGAACGTGAAGCGTCGCTGTACACAACCTTCTCCTTGACCCAAGTGTGCCTGAGCGGCTCGGCACCGATATTTTACGAGATGTCCGCTGAGCTCACCTATCCTGTAGCGGAGGGTATCACTACCATGGTGCTGACTCTGGTGTACTACATCTTCTGTCTACTGGTGCTTTTCCTTCCGATGATACCATCTCTTGGTAAGAACAATAGTTTCTAAAAGCCCTAGTGTCTTCTGATTGTAGGATAGGCCATGCTCATTCAATTGCATAGATAACATCAGTGCGCGCGTCAATTTTCGTAAAATTCCACACAAAAAAAGACTTCAGTTGAGCACACTGTAAGTCGTACAAAGGAGCTTCAAAGTGAGTAAATTGTGTATTGCGAAAATAGTTTCATCAGGTTGGTAGAATACAGGATGAAGGAGAATTCTTATTACACAACCAGTATATATAACGTTATCGTAAAACGGATTCTAATGTCGTAGAATGTCAAAGTCAATTCCAAAGTCAGAAGTTTGGGCGTTCCAAGAGGATGTCATCTATATATTCGAATGGAGATTTTCATTCTTCTAATCACAATGATATAAAATGAGAATGATTTGAATCGGCATTGTATTTGTCAAAATGCTTTTCCAGCAGCAAAATGTTAACTCGCTGATTTAAAAAAAAATCTTCTTACCGTTTTAACATGAAACATTGCAGGTATGACACCTGTCCAGCGTTTGGAGTTGTGTAATCTCTCTGGAAGTGAAACATATCAATTATGGCTGTTTCGTAATCCATTATATAGTTATTTCTTATAAATGTAGTTCGTATGTTTTTTGTATGCGTATTCACATGGTATCCAGCTGCTGTGCCACCGATCTTGTGCCCTTGGGAAAGGCACTTTACACGACTTTCCTCACTTAACTCAGGTGTAAATGAGTATCTAGTGGCCTTGTGTGGCTTGGTGGGGCTATGTGGCCGAGACAGGCCTTAGGGGCATGTTCGGGCATGAGCGGCACCCGCCATAGCACACGAGTCGGGGGTAGGAGGAACCCCTTACATCCTTGGTAGGAAGTCCTCCTAGGAGACGGATACTCCGAACAACAAAGCTGCATCTGCTGGAGCCGCCTCACACGTTGCATACAGTTGCCCCCGTGAGACTTAGTGCTCCAGTAGACGAGAGGGTGGAGAAGGAATTGCACACCCCTCCTTCACCATAAAAAGTCATGTGCAGGTCAGGCAAACAGGCAAAAAGCCTGTCTGCCTCCTCATCTGTCCAATCGACAGGAGAAACCAAAAAATTCACATGGCAAAGCTGCAATGTATTCTACAAATACATTGAATATGTAGATTTAACCCACGTACAAAGTAATACTATACAAATCCCGGTACATTGTACATTAGCATGATGGGTCTTTACTAGCGTCGAGTATTTAACGTGATAGTTTCTTACATCTACGTGTAAACATTCCGTTATTTCAGGTGTGACGTGGGTGAACTGGACCACCCTCGGTGCGACCTTTGTAGTGATCCCCATGTTGTGCTGCTTCAGGGAGAGATACGGACGTCTGTCCATCGATGTGGCGGGCATTAAGGGGAAGGTCATTATTACAGACTCTGTTAACCAATGATAGTATTTGTATACAGTATATTCAGAGGGATTAGAAACGAAAATGGACACCGTTCAATGTACCAAAATGTGAAGGGAAAATTTGAACTTAATTTCACCGTTAGTAGAGAACGTATTTCGTACTTTTATACAGAGGATAATAGGCAAGGTGTTAGAAAACAGCTGACGTTTCGTTTCGCCCATCGCTTATATACGAGCAATTAACCAGTATTGCGTTTGGACGATTCATGTATCACCAATCACCAATAGAAAAATTAATTTGGATTTCTCTTCACATTACAATATAGACAGTTCCGTAGTGTACTGCTGACTGGTACAATGTGAACTAACCTATACAAAAATGTATACATTTGCAATTGGCTTTCAAGAAAATGAAAGAAAGAAACAAGTACGATATGTACTTCCAATGCAAAAATGTTACCAACTCAGTCGACTTCATTATTACCTTCGCTAAGAAGGTTATGTTTTTTGTAGCGTTTGTATATATGTGTGTATGTATGTGTGATTGTAGGTATGCGGATGAACAGTATAACTTGAGAACGCCTGAATGAATTGTATGTAATATTTGGTTATGTATGTAGGTCTTAAAGCTTGATGGGAAGTTGAAATTACAAGATTTTATGCTATGATACTTCAGTGGAATTTCGGGTTTTGTTTTGACTTTCTGAATGGTAGTCATGACTTTCTGAATGGTAGCTAGCTTTTTGTAACGTATATAACTACATTCATTATTCACTGTATGTAATACAAATAGGTCACAGATGGCTTGGTACACACTGATGACGTCATGTGTATAAATTGCACTTACCAGAAATGGTTGACTGTGAACTAAACGCAAATTATGAGGACTTTGGTACGTCGATGTAGCTAGGTTAGACATCCAGGTAATAAGATACGCCAAAGAGCACTTTCTCAAGCAACTGGATATGATTTTGAAACGGTCAGGCGTTTCAGGTAACATCTTTCGTTAGTGACACTGAGCAGATCTGTTGAAGACCGGGTTTTGTACCATTACTATGAATAATTGAGGTGGTATTTGTCTTCAATTCCTTTGCACATCAATTCATGATAAGGGCATAAAACTACCCTTCAATAGATCTGCTCAGTGTCACTGACAAAATATAGTGGATGCTACCTAAAACGTTTGACCGTTTTCAGAACCATATCCAGTTGCTTCATGATCAGTCGTTTCTTTTTGGAATATGGACTTTGATATATGAAATGTTTAACAATGAAAGACATGCCTAGCCAAATAGCGAATAAATTACAATTCAGGAGATATTCAAACAGAACTACGGTTGAAGTTACACAACAGACAAACATTTATTTTGAATTTCTGTCCACAATAACAATTATCAAGGGAAGCTTTTTAGCGAGCTTCAGTGAATTGGTATAGTAAGTGCAACGCAACTAAATACAACTACGAAAATGAATCCACTAGTTTTCAACATATGTTTTTTTTTAATTTGTTTTCTACTCAAATAATTCGTTGAATGATAATCTCTTCGTAACTGTTTGACATAATTGAATGCATGAGGCAATATTCATACTTGTTAACTTTCTAAACAAAAAAGTTACGTGAAAATTAAAGCTATAATTTAGCGACTGTAATCAAGCTAATACACTATCGTACGATGTAACATATGTTGGTTTTTGGTTCCTGTACTACATGTGTTTACAATAGACGTGCTGATCAGTTGCAAAGGAAGACACCATAAATGATGCTGTTTGGTAGACAAACTCGGACTAACAACACATCTCATGATTTTGTACAGATCTAGACAGTGTCTCTTGCAAGTTGCTACCGCTATTCATGCAGCCAGCGAAATTAACTGTACCAAGTATACACTGAAATATCATTTGTGAAGCTTAACAGGAAGAAAACAATGTTAGAAGATTTAAAAACATACCAAATTTTAGCCCGTGACTCATCATTCAATTTACGCAAGACCAAAAAGAACAACATTAACAAGATAAATAAAAAGCACAATGCGGATGTTACATAGTTGTTCCGATAGATCTCAGATCACTTGTACATGTACATTTCCATACAATGTCCCTGGAAGCATGCCACAACTATGTTACCATCAGGAGTAAGAGCGATTCCACTAGCATAGCTACCTTCAACTGTTGCCACTTTCTGTTCAAAAGTCCTGTCAGGACCAAACACTTGCACACGGCCGTCACCGGCGTTACCTACAATGACGTTACCTGCCGGGTCTACCCTTACGCAGTGGGGATTTTTCATCTCGCCATCATTGTCCCCTTGCTTGCCAAAGTCAGACAACAATTTCCCGCCAAGGTTGAACGCGAATACTTTGTGTGCGCTGTTGTCTGTGACGAACAACACATCACGCGACTCGTCTACCGACACGAAGTACGGGCTGCGTAACTGCCCCTTGCCGATCTCCCGGATGAGGCTGCCGTCAGGCTGAAGGAGGAGACACGACTTCTGTTTGTTGTCCGCCACCACCATGCGGCCGTCCTGCAGAACTGCAACTCCGAGTGGATGTTTCATACAGTCCGGCTGGAACGTGTTCAGAAGTTTACCTTCCTTAGAGTAGCGTCTTATGCCGTAATTTGTGCCCCACGACGTCACAAGAAACATCCCATTCGAGTCCACATCGACACCGAATGCCTTCTCACCCTCAACAGCAAAAGTGCTCAAAGAACGACCTCTGCGTCCATCGAAGACCTGAACTCGCTTGTTCCCCCTCTCCACCACTGCAATGTTGCCGTCCTTATCAACTGCGACACCTAGCGGCCCATTCAGTTCCCCCACTCCCCTTCCCCTCTGTCCGATAGTCAACGCTGGAGTCTCCTTTCCGTGTACTTGAACATCAAATGGACTTCCTCCCACCTGTTCTGAGTTGACCTGGACCTCCAGCCTATGGATTCCCGTGACAGTGGGAACATACGATATTTCCCACTCTCCTCCGTACTTCATCTGTAGTTGTGTGGGAACATTGTGTTCAGACGGGTCCTTCATGTTGGCTGTGACGGCTCTACTGTTTGTAACACAAGGACGGCCTTCTTGATTCATTGTCGTCAGTTCAGCGATACACTCAAACCCCTCAACTGCAGTCATTACAACAACTTCGCACTTCGAAGCGTCGATGTCTGTGTTTACGCGTACGCCGCCTAAGTCTCTAATCGTTTTCAGAAAGTCAATGACAGCCGTCTTCTCGACGAACTGAAAGTTGCTCCAGTTGGACTCCAGGTCCAGTTGTTTCGCCAGCAGAGTTTCTACCCTTGTTTGGACTTGGTTTCCCACCTCCACAACGTGTACGTCACTTCCGTGTTCTACAGCTTGTTGACAGAACGTTCGTGCACTCGTCAGTCCGACCAACTCGAACTCTATCGCTTCTTTCTTCGTCTGTAGAGCCTTGCCATCAGCTCGGCATTGTTCGTCAATCTGGCTGACGATCTCCTTTTCACGCTCTCGCAGAAGGTCAACAAGTCGGTTGAAATATGCGTTGGCTCGGTTTGTGGCTTTTTCTCTCGAAGGCATTAAGTTTGACATCTTTCTTTCAACTTCCTTGACAGAAGCCTCTATTTCCTTCAGACGCGGATCTATATCTTGCAGCAGTCCTTGTAGCGTGTCTTTCCTTCTCTGAGCAACGGTGGCGATTTCTACCGGATTGTGATCTTTGCCCGGCCGATGGTCGACCACGGTGCATGCGGTACAGACCAAAGTCTTGCAGATCTCACAGTAGAATTCCAGTTCATACTTCTTGTGCTTGTCGCAGTGTCGTTTGCGATGGAATTTGCTCCTACCTTCCTCTGCCTTCAGGGTCTCTTCTGTGGTGACTTCGTGATCTTTCGAAGATGGAAACTTTCGGTGAAGCAGTGTGCAAGAGTCACATATCAAGATGGCGCAGTCAGCACACCAAGACTTTGATCCCTCCATATTCCCCTCGCATATCTGACATGGCACACCTGGCTCCGCCCCTTTCTTGGCCGCCGCGAAGTCCAGCAAATTGTTGACGTAAAAGTTGGTCCTGAGTTCGTCCACACCTTGGTCTGGTAGACTGACCTGTGTGCGGCAGGTTGGACACTCCAGCGGCTGTTGTTTGGTGACCCATTCTTGCAGACAACCCTTACAAAATGTGTGCAGACATGGCAGGATTCTGGGGTCCCGGAAATGCAGCATACAGACCGGGCACGTCAGGAACTGGTCGTCAAAGTCATCTGACGCTTGAAACTTACTCGCCATCGTGTTTCATGCGTTGTCAAAAATGTATTTAAGATAGTACGATACGTCCTTCCCAGTGCGGAGTACTCTAAATATTTACCTTTTGCTGACGTAGTTTCGGTCACATACTACAAAGCCAAGGTAACGGTCCATGACCTATCTTTTGTACCTTACTTCACATGTTCCACACCTGGC
The DNA here is from genome assembly GCA_019207045.1 of Branchiostoma floridae x Branchiostoma belcheri. Taxonomy (NCBI): domain Eukaryota; kingdom Metazoa; phylum Chordata; class Leptocardii; order Amphioxiformes; family Branchiostomatidae; genus Branchiostoma; species Branchiostoma floridae x Branchiostoma belcheri. Next base: position 19,368,669 of record CM033027.1, read on the forward strand.
ATACACGTGACCGAGATTTCAACTGTGTGTTGTAATGGCACCATTGTTGTGTTATCCCTCCATGTGCAATAGTGCTCGACTGTACAAATACTAGTCCTAGTATTGTTTTTAATTATTATTCCCTTTGACGTAGACATAGTGGTGGCGCACTAAAGTTGGGAACTTATATTCACGCCACCAATATACATATATACAAAGACATAGACATAACTGAACTAAGCGAAATACAAATCTAAGGAAGATATAAATAATACTGACAACAAGTAAAGATTAAATGATGTGTATAACAAAACTTGGTATGTGCGCATGCCGGATCCCCTACCCCAGTAACAAAAGATCAAATTTACAGAGAAGTAAAAAGGAATAATTCATAACATTTGACAAATGTGCTACAGTTGTTGTTTTTAATTTAAAAAAAGGTGTTAACAACAAAAAATGACACCGTTGTACCTAGCTTTGGAATAACACATTAAAAAAAGAGTATTTCCTGTGCCATAAAGTTTAACATAATTTCATCTAAAAAATAAATTTTCCGCCCTTTCATTCTGATGTGCAATTCAAAGAGTCATCGCACATGCAGTATGCCTTCTTCGCTATGGTATCAATACTTGCATCGACTCATACATAGCACTAGTACTACTGTAGGTATTTTTGGTATGGTAATTTCCTCTGAGCCTCTCCCACCACCTATGATTTGATACGAGCGCGAATAAAGACGACCGACCCTCGTGGCCTGTCAGCAGTTCTTGAACATAACCCAATGTGTCCGGACCTCTTCTCCGAGTCTCTCTAGCTAGTTTGGCCTCACGCTACAATAGTAAAGCGATGAGTGCTGGCAACTGATACCTAATTCAGCACCAAAGACAGTTGCCATGAACAATGGATGGAACTGTTACATGTTAATGCGTCTGTAGTTTCCTTTCAATGACCAACTGAGCTATGTTCGTACATGATGCAGTGTGCAGCCATGACTTTAACAGTGCCTGTCTTATGTAATGTACTATGCAATCTTTTCCGATAAATTGATCGTTGCTTGAGTAACATCCATAATTATAATACCGTCGCTAATCATAATACCGCAAAATAAATCAGCGATAAATTTAAGGAGATCTACTAGTTCATCTACAGTTATTTCCAAGTTATGCACATTTCAGACATCCACGTGTTCAACACATTTTTAAAAAGGCCGCAAAAAAGCGACCCCTTACGATCGGACTTCCGAAATTTCAAACAAAATGTGCGTTACTTTCAACACTTGAGTATCATAGTAAAACCCGTGGGCAAAAGGTAAAAAGTGATTTGAGTACCCAAAATTACTTTGTAACTTTTCTACATACGAATGAAGGCTCACCTGGGGGATTACCGCTAACCGCTAAGCGAACCATTCGATAACCGCAAAAAAGCGACCCCTTACGATCCGACTTCCGAAATTTCAAACAAAATGTGCGTTACTTTCAACACTTGAGTATCATAGTAAAACCCGTGGGCAAAAGGTAAAAAGTGATTTGAGTACCCAAAATTACTTTGTAACTTTTCTACATACGAATGAAGGCTCACCTGGGGGATAACCGCTAACCGCTAAGCGAACCCTTCGGTAACCGCAAAAAAGCGACCCCTTACGATCGGACTTCCGAAATTTCAAACAAAATGTGCGTTACTTTCAACACTTGAATATCAAAGTAAAACCCGTGGGCAAAAGGTAAAAAGTGATTTGAGTACCCAAAATTACTTTGTAACTTTTCTACATACAAATGAAGGCTCACCTGGGGGATAACCGCTAACCGCTAAGTGAACCCTTCGATAACCGCAAAAAAGCGACCCCTTACGATCGGACTTCCGAAATTTCAAACATAATGTGTGTTACTTTCAACACTTGAATATCAAAGTAAAACCCGTGGGCAAAAGGTAAAAAGTGATTTGAGTACCCAAAATTACTTTGTAACTTTTCTACATACGAATGAAGGCTCACCTGGGGAATAACCGCTAACCGCTAAGTGAACCCTTCGATAACCGCAAAAACGCGACCCCTTACGATCGGACTTCCGAAAGTTCAAACATAATGTGCGTAACTTTCAACACTTGGTTATCCCCCAGGTGAGCCTTCATTCGTATGTAGAAAAGTTACAAAGTAATTTTGGGTACTCAAATCACTTTTTACCTTTTGCCCACGGGTTTTACTTTGATATTCAAGTGTTGAAAGTAACGCACATTATGTTTGAAATTTCGGAAGTCCGATCGTAAGGGGTCGCTTTTTTGCGGTTACCGAAGGGTTCGCTTAGCGGTTAGCGGTTATCCCCCAGGTGAGCCTTCATTCGTATGTAGAAAAGTTACAAAGTAATTTTGGGTACTCAAATCCCTTTTTACCTTTTGCCCAAGGGTTTTACTATGATACCCAAGTGTTGAAAGTAACGCACATTTTGTTTGAAATTTCGGAAGTCCGATCGTAAGGGGTCGCTTTTTTGCGGTTACCGAAGGGTTCGCTTAGCGGTTAGCGGTTATCCCCCAGGTGAGCCTTCATTCGTATGTAGAAAAGTTACAAAGTAATTTTGGGTACTCAAATCTTTTTTTACCTTTTGCCCAAGGGTTTTACTATGATACCCAAGTGTTGAAAGTAACGCACATTTTGTTTGAAATTTCGGAAGTCCGATCGTAAGGGGTCGCTTTTTTGCGGTTGTCGATGGGTTCGTTTAGCGGTTAGCGGTTATCCCCAGGTGAGCCTTCATTCGTATGTAGAAAAGTTACAAAGTAATTTTGGGTACTCAAATCCCTTTTTACCTTTTGCCCACGGGTTTTACTTTGAAATTCAATAGTTGAAAGTAACGCACATTATGTTTGAAATTTCGGAAGTCGGATCGTAAGGGGTCGCTTTTTTGCGGTTATCGAAGGGTTCGCTTAGCGGTTAGCGGTTATCCCCCAGGTGAGCCTTCATTCGTATGTAGAAAAGTTACAAAGTAATTTTGGGTACTCAAGTCACTTTTTACCTCTTGCCCACGGGTTTTACTTTGATATTCAAGTGTTGAAAGTAACGCACATTATGTTTGAAATTTCGGAAGTCCGATCGTAAGGGGTCGCTTTTTTGCGGTTACCGAAGGGTTCGCTTAGCGGTTAGCGGTTATCCCCCAGGTGAGCCTTCATTCGTATGTAGAAAAGTTACAAAGTAATTTTGGGTACTCAAATCACTTTTTACCTTTTGCCCACGGGTTTTACTTTGATATTCAAATGTTGAAAGTAACGCACATTTTGTTTGAAATTTCGGAAGTCCGATCGTAAGGGGTCGCTTTTTTGCGGTTACCGAAGGGTTCGCTTAGCGGTTAGCGGTTATCCCCCAGGTGAGCCTTCATTCGTATGTAGAAAAGTTACAAAGTAATTTTGGGTACTCAAATCACTTTTTACCTTTTGCCCACGGGTTTTACTTTGATATTCAAGTGTTGAAAGTAACGCACATTATGTTTGAAATTTCGGAAGTCCGATCGTAAGGGGTCGCTTTTTTACGGTTACCGAAGGGTTCGCTTAGCGGTTAGCGGTTATCCCCCAAGTGAGCCTTCATTCGTATGTAGAAAAGTTACAAAGTAATTTTGGGTACTCAAATCACTTTTTACCTTTTGCCCACGGGTTTTACTTTGATATTCAAGTGTTGAAAGTAACGCACATTTTGTTTGAAATTTCGGTAGTCCGATCGTAAGGGGTCGCTTTTTTGCGGTTACCGAAGGGTTCGCTTAGCGGTTATCCCCCAGGTGAGCCTTCATTCGTATGTAGAAAAGTTACAAAGTAATTTTGGGTACTCAAATCACTTTTTACCTTTTGCCCACGGGTTTTACTATGATACTCAAGTGTTGAAAGTAACGCACATTTTATTTGAAATTTCGGAAGTCCGATCGTAAGGGGTCGCTTTTTTGCGGTTACCGAAGGGTTCGCTTAGCGGTTAGCGGTTATCCCCCAGGTGAGCCTTCATTCGTATGTAGAAAAGTTACAAAGTAATTTTGGGTACTCAAATCACTTTTTACCTTTTGCCCACGGGTTTTACTTTGATATTCAAGTGTTGAAAGTAACGCACATTATGTTTGAAATTTCGGAAGTCCGATCGTAAGGGGTCGCTTTTTTACGGTTACCGAAGGGTTCGCTTAGCGGTTAGCGGTTATCCCCCAAGTGAGCCTTCATTCGTATGTAGAAAAGTTACAAAGTAATTTTGGGTACTCAAATCACTTTTTACCTCTTGCCCACGGGTTTTACTTTGATATTCAAATGTTGAAAGTAACGCACATTTTGTTTGAAATTTCGGAAGTCCGATCGTAAGGGGTCGCTTTTTCGCGGTTACCGAAGGGTTCGCTTAGCGGTTAGCGGTTAGCGGTTATCCCCCAGGTGAGCCTTCATTCGTATGTAGAAAAGTTACAAAGTAATTTTGGGTACTCAAATCACTTTTTACCTTTTGCCCACGGGTTTTACTATGATACTCAAGTGTTGAAAGTAACGCACATTTTGTTTGAAATTTCGGAAGTCCGATCGTAAGGGGTCGCTTTTTTGCAGTTACCGAAGGGTTCGCTTAGCGGTTAGCGGTTATCCCCCAGGTGAGCCTTCATTCGTATGTAGAAAAGTTACAAAGTAATTTTGGGTACTCAAATCACTTTTTACCTTTTGCCCACGGGTTTTACTTTGATATTCAAGTGTTGAAAGTAACGCACATTTTGTTTGAAATTTCGGAAGTCGGATCGTAAGGGGTCGCTTTTTTGCGGTTACCGAAGGGTTCGCTTAGCGGTTAGCGGTTATCCCCCAGGTGAGCCTTCATTCGTATGTAGAAAAGTTACAAAGTAATTTTGGGTACTCAAATCACTTTTTACCTTTTGCCCACGGGTTTTACTATGATACTCAAGTGTTGAAAGTAACGCACATTTTGTTTGAAATTTCGGAAGTCCGATCGTAAGGGGTCGCTTTTTTGCGGTTACCGAAGGGTTCGCTTAGCGGTTAGCGGTTATCCCCCAGGTGAGCCTTCATTCGTATGTAGAAAAGTTACAAAGTAATTTTGGGTACTCAAATCACTTTTTACCTTTTGCCCACGGGTTTTACTTTGATATTCAAATGTTGAAAGTAACGCACATTTTGTTTGAAATTTCGGAAGTCCGATCGTAAGGGGTCGCTTTTTTGCGGTTACCGAAGGGTTCGCTTAGCGGTTAGCGGTTATCCCCCAGGTGAGCCTTCATTCGTATGTAGAAAAGTTACAAAGTAATTTTGGGTACTCAAATCACTATTTACCTTTTACCCCGGGTTTTACTTTGATATTCAAGTGTTGAAAGTAACGCACATTATGTTTGAAATTTCGGAAGTCCGATCGTAAGGGGTCGCTTTTTTGCGGTTGCCGAAGGGTTCGCTTAGCGGTTAGTGGTTATCCCCCAGGTGAGCCTTCATTCGTATGTAGAAAAGTTACAAAGTAATTTTGGGTACTCAAATCACTTTTTACCTTTTGCCCACGGGTTTTACTATGATACTCAAGTGTTGAAAGTAACGCACATTATGTTTGAAATTTCGGAAGTCCGATCGTAAGGGGTCGCTTTTTTGCGGTTACCGAAGGGTTCGCTTAGCGGTTAGCGGTTATCCCCCAGGTGAGCCTTCATTCGTATGTAGAAAAGTTACAAAGTAATTTTGGGTACTCAAATCACTTTTTACCTTTTGCCCACGGGTTTTACTTTGATATTCAAGTGTTGAAAGTAACGCACATTTTGTTTGAAATTTCGGAAGTCGGATCGTAAGGGGTCGCTTTTTTGCGGTTACCGAAGGGTTCGCTTAGCGGTTAGCGGTTATCCCCCAGGTGAGCCTTCATTCGTATGTAGAAAAGTTACAAAGTAATTTTGGGTACTCAAATCACTTTTTACCTTTTGCCAACGGGTTTTACTATGATACTCAAGTGTTGAAAGTAACGCACATTTTGTTTGAAATTTCGGAAGTCTGATCGTAAGGGGTCGCTTTTTGCGGTTACCGAAGGGTTCGCTTAGCGGTTAGCGGTTATCCCCCAGGTGAGCCTTCATTCGTATGTAGAAAAGTTACAAAGTAATTTTGGGTACTCAAATCACTTTTTACCTTTTGCCCACGGGTTTTACTTTGATATTCAAATGTTGAAAGTAACGCACATTTTGTTTGAAATTTCGGAAGTCCGATCGTAAGGGGTCGCTTTTTTGCGGTTACCGAAGGGTTCGCTTAGCGGTTAGCGGTTATCCCCCAGGTGAGCCTTCATTCGTATGTAGAAAAGTTACAAAGTAATTTTGGGTACTCAAATCACTTTTTACCTTTTGCCCACGGGTTTTACTATGATACTCCAGTGTTGAAAGTAACGCACATTTGTTTGAAATTTCGGAAGTCCGATCGTAAGGGGTCGCTTTTTTTGCGTTTATCGAAGGGTTCACTTAGCGGTTAGCGGTTATCCCCCAGGTGGGCTTTCATTCGTATGTAGAAAAGTTACAAAGTAATTTTGGGTACTCAAATCACTTTTTACCTTTTGCCCACGGGTTTTACTTTGATATTCAAGTGTTGAAAGTAACGCACATTATGTTTGAAATTTCGGAAGTCCGATCGTAAGGGGTCGCTTTTTTGCGGTTACCGAAGGGTTCGCTTAGCGGTTAGCGGTTATCCCCCAGGTGAGCCTTCATTCGTATGTAGAAAAGTTTCAAAGTAATTTTGGGTACTCAAATCACTTTTTACCTTTTGCCCACGGGTTTTACTATGATACTCAAGTGTTGAAAGTAACGCACATTTGTTTGAAATTTCGGAAGTCCGATCGTAAGGGGTCGCTTTTTTGCGGTTACCGAAGGGTTCGCTTAGCGGTTAGCGGTTATCCCCCAGGTGAGCCTTCATTCGTATGTAGAAAAGTTACAAAGTAATTTTGGGTACTCAAATCACTTTTTACCTTTTGCCCACGGGTTTTACTATGATACTCAAGTGTTGAAAGTAACGCACATTTTGTTTGAAATTTCGGAAGTCCGATCGTAAGGGGTCGGTTTTTTGCGGTTGCCGACGGGTTACAAAGTAATTTTGGGTACTCAAATCACTTTTTACCTTTTCCCCACGGTTTTACTTTGATATTCAAGTGTTGAAAGTAACGCACATTTTGTTTGAAATTTCGGAAGTCCGATCGTAAGGAGTCGCTTTTTTTCGGTTACCGAAGGGTTCACTTAGCGGTTAGCGGTTATCCCCCAGGTGAGCCTTCATTCGTATGTAGAAAAGTTACAAAGTAATTTTGGGTACTCAAATCACTTTTTACCTTTTGCCCACGGGTTTTACTATGATACTCAAGTGTTGAAAGTAACGCACATTTTGTTTGAAATTTCGGAAGTCCGATCGTAAGGGGTCGCTTTTTTGCGGTTACCGAAGGGTTCGCTTAGCGGTTAGCGGTTATCCCCCAGGTGAGCCTTCATTCGTATGTAGAAAAGTTACAAAGTAATTTTGGGTACTCAAATCACTTTTTACCTTTTGCCCACGGGTTTACTATGATACTCAAGTGTTGAAAGTAACGCACATTTTGTTTGAAATTTCGGAAGTCCGATCGTAAGGGGTCGCTTTTTTGCGGTTACCGAAGGGTTCGCTTAGCGGTTAGCGGTTATCCCCAGGTGAGCCTTCATTCGTATGTAGAAAAGTTACAAAGTAATTTTGGGTACTCAAATCACTTTTTACCTTTTGCCCACGGGTTTTACTATGATACTCAAGTGTTGAAAGTAACGCACATTTTGTTTGAAATTTCGGAAGTCCGATCGTAAGGGGTCGCTTTTTTGCGGTTACCGAAGGGTTCGCTTAGCGGTTAGCGGTTATCCCCAGGTGAGCCTTCATTCGTATGTAGAAAAGTTACAAAGTAATTTTGGGTACTCAAATCACTTTTACCTTTTGCCCACGGGTTTTACTATGATACTCAAGTGTTGAAAGTAACGCACATTTTGTTTGAAATTTCGGAAGTCCGATCGTAAGGGTCGCTTTTTTTCGGTTACCGAAGGGTTCGCTTAGCGGTTAGCGGTTATCCCCCAGGTGAGCCTTCATTCGTATGTAGAAAAGTTACAAAGTAATTTTGGGTACTCAAATCTTTTTACCTTTTGCCCACGGGTTTTACTATGATACTCAAGTGTTGAAAGTAACGCACATTTTGTTTGAAATTTCGGAAGTCCGATCGTAAGGGGTCGCTTTTTTGCGGTTACCGAAGGGTTCGTTTAGCGGTTAGCGGTTATCCCCAGGTGAGCCTTCATTCGTATGTAGAAAAGTTACAAAGTAATTTTGGGTACTCAAATCACTTTTTACCTTTTGCCCACGGGTTTTACTTTGATATTCAAGTGTTGAAAGTAACGCACATTATGTTTGAAATTTCGGAAGTCCGATCGTAAGGGGTCGCTTTTTTGCGGTTACCGAAGGGTTCGCTTAGCGGTTAGCGGTTATCCCCCAGGTGAGCCTTCATTCGTATGTAGAAAAGTTACAAAGTAATTTTGGGTACTCAAATCACTTTTTACCTTTTGCCCACGGGTTTTACTTTGATATTCAAGTGTTGAAAGTAACGCACATTATGTTTGAAATTTCGGAAGTCCGATCGTAAGGGGTCGCTTTTTTGCGGTTACCGAAGGGTTCGCTTAGCGGTTATCCCCCAGGTGAGCCTTCATTCGTATGTAGAAAAGTTACAAAGTAATTTTGGGTACTCAAATCACTTTTTACCTTTTGCCCACGGGTTTTACTATGATACTCAAGTGTTGAAAGTAACGCACATTTTGTTTGAAATTTCGGAAGTCCGATCGTAAGGGGTCGTTTTTTGCGGTTACCGAAGGGTTCGCTTAGCGGTTAGCGGTTATCCCCCAGGTGAGCCTTCATTCGTATGTAGAAAAGTTACAAAGTAATTTTGGGTACTCAAATCACTTTTTACCTTTTGCCCACGGGTTTTACTTTGATATTCAAGTGTTGAAAGTAACGCACATTTTGTTTGAAATTTCGGAAGTCCGATCGTAAGGGGTCGCTTTTTTGCGGTTACCGAAGGGTTCGCTTAGCGGTTAGCGGTTATCCCCCAGGTGAGCCTTCATTCGTATGTAGAAAAGTTACAAAGTAATTTTGGGTACTCAAATCACTTTTTACCTTTTGCCCACGGGTTTTACTTTGATATTCAAGTGTTGAAAGTAACGCACATTTTGTTTGAAATTTCGGAAGTCCGATCGTAAGGGGTCGCTTTTTTGCGGTTACCGAAGGGTTCGCTTAGCGGTTATCCCCCAGGTGAGCCTTCATTCGTATGTAGAAAAGTTACAAAGTAATTTTGGGTACTCAAATCACTTTTTACCTTTTGCCCACGGGTTTTACTATGATACTCAAGTGTTGAAAGTAACGCACATTTTGTTTGAAATTTCGGAAGTCCGATCGTAAGGGGTCGCTTTTTTGCGGTTACCGAAGGGTTCGCTTAGCGGTTAGCGGTTATCCCCCAGGTGAGCCTTCATTCGTATGTAGAAAAGTTACAAAGTAATTTTGGGTACTCAAATCACTTTTTACCTTTTGCCCACGGGTTTTACTTTGATATTCAAGTGTTGAAAGTAACGCACATTTTGTTTGAAATTTCGGAAGTCCGATCGTAAGGGGTCGCTTTTTTGCGGTTACCGAAGGGTTCGCTTAGCGGTTAGCGGTTATCCCCCAGGTGAGCCTTCATTCGTATGTAGAAAAGTTACAAAGTAATTTTGGGTACTCAAATCACTTTTTACCTTTTGCCCACGGGTTTTACTTTGATATTCAAGTGTTGAAAGTAACGCACATTTTGTTTGAAATTTCGGAAGTCCGATCGTAAGGGGTCGCTTTTTTGCGGTTACCGAAGGGTTCGCTTAGCTTAGCGGTTAGCGGTTATCCCCCAGGTGAGCCTTCATTCGTATGTAGAAAAGTTACAAAGTAATTTTGGGTACTCAAATCACTTTTTACCTTTTGCCCACGGGTTTTACTATGATACTCAAGTGTTGAAAGTAACGCACATTTTGTTTGAAATTTCGGAAGTCCGATCGTAAGGGGTCGCTTTTTTGCGGTTACCGAAGGGTTCGCTTAGCGGTTAGCGGTTATCCCCCAGGTGAGCCTTCATTCGTATGTAGAAAAGTTACAAAGTAATTTTGGGTACTCAAATCACTTTTTACCTTTTGCCCACGGGTTTTACTTTGATATTCAAGTGTTGAAAGTAACGCACATTTTGTTTGAAATTTCGGAAGTCCGATCGTAAGGGGTCGCTTTTTTGCGGTTACCGAAGGGTTCGCTTAGCGGTTAGCGGTTATCCCCCAGGTGAGCCTTCATTCGTATGTAGAAAAGTTACAAAGTAATTTTGGGTACTCAAATCACTTTTTACCTTTTGCCCACGGGTTTTACTATGATACTCAAGTGTTGAAAGTAACGCACATTTTGTTTGAAATTTCGGAAGTCCGATCGTAAGGGGTCGCTTTTTTGCGGTTACCGAAGGGTTCGCTTAGCGGTTAGCGGTTATCCCCCAGGTGAGCCTTCATTCGTATGTAGAAAAGTTACAAAGTAATTTTGGGTACTCAAATCACTTTTTACCTTTTGCCCACGGGTTTTACTTTGATATTCAAGTGTTGAAAGTAACGCACATTTTGTTTGAAATTTCGGAAGTCCGATCGTAAGGGGTCGCTTTTTTGCGGTTACCGAAGGGTTCGCTTAGCGGTTAGCGGTTATCCCCCAGGTGAGCCTTCATTCGTATGTAGAAAAGTTACAAAGTAATTTTGGGTACTCAAATCACTTTTTACCTTTTGCCCACGGGTTTTACTTTGATATTCAAGTGTTGAAAGTAACGCACATTATGTTTGAAATTTCGGAAGTCCGATCGTAAGGGGTCGCTTTTTTGCGGTTACCGAAGGGTTCGCTTAGCGGTTAGCGGTTATCCCCCAGGTGAGCCTTCATTCGTATGTAGAAAAGTTACAAAGTAATTTTGGGTACTCAAATCACTTTTTACCTTTTGCCCACGGGTTTTACTTTGATATTCAAGTGTTGAAAGTAACGCACATTATGTTTGAAATTTCGGAAGTCCGATCGTAAGGGGTCGCTTTTTTGCGGTTACCGAAGGGTTCGCTTAGCGGTTAGCGGTTATCCCCCAGGTGAGCCTTCATTCGTATGTAGAAAAGTTACAAAGTAATTTTGGGTACTCAAATCACTTTTTACCTTTTGCCCACGGGTTTTACTTTGATATTCAAGTGTTGAAAGTAACGCACATTTTGTTTGAAATTTCGGAAGTCCGATCGTAAGGGGTCGCTTTTTTGCGGTTACCGAAGGGTTCGCTTAGCGGTTAGCGGTTATCCCCCAGGTGAGCCTTCATTCGTATGTAGAAAAGTTACAAAGTAATTTTGGGTACTCAAATCACTTTTTACCTTTTGCCCACGGGTTTTACTATGATACTCAAGTGTTGAAAGTAACGCACATTTTGTTTGAAATTTCGGAAGTCCGATCGTAAGGGGTCGCTTTTTTGCGGTTACCGAAGGGTTCGCTTAGCGGTTAGCGGTTATCCCCCAGGTGAGCCTTCATTCGTATGTAGAAAAGTTACAAAGTAATTTTGGGTACTCAAATCACTTTTTACCTTTTGCCCACGGGTTTTACTTTGATATTCAAGTGTTGAAAGTAACGCACATTTTGTTTGAAATTTCGGAAGTCCGATCGTAAGGGGTCGCTTTTTTGCGGTTACCGAAGGGTTCGCTTAGCGGTTAGCGGTTATCCCCCAGGTGAGCCTTCATTCGTATGTAGAAAAGTTACAAAGTAATTTTGGGTACTCAAATCACTTTTTACCTTTTGCCCACGGGTTTTACTTTGATATTCAAGTGTTGAAAGTAACGCACATTTTGTTTGAAATTTCGGAAGTCCGATCGTAAGGGGTCGCTTTTTTGCGGTTACCGAAGGGTTCGCTTAGCGGTTAGCGGTTATCCCCCAGGTGAGCCTTCATTCGTATGTAGAAAAGTTACAAAGTAATTTTGGGTACTCAAATCACTTTTTACCTTTTGCCCACGGGTTTTACTATGATACTCAAGTGTTGAAAGTAACGCACATTTTGTTTGAAATTTCGGAAGTCCGATCGTAAGGGGTCGCTTTTTTGCGGTTACCGAAGGGTTCGCTTAGCGGTTAGCGGTTATCCCCCAGGTGAGCCTTCATTCGTATGTAGAAAAGTTACAAAGTAATTTTGGGTACTCAAATCACTTTTTACCTTTTGCCCACGGGTTTTACTTTGATATTCAAGTGTTGAAAGTAACGCACATTTTGTTTGAAATTTCGGAAGTCCGATCGTAAGGGGTCGCTTTTTTGCGGTTACCGAAGGGTTCGCTTAGCGGTTAGCGGTTATCCCCCAGGTGAGCCTTCATTCGTATGTAGAAAAGTTACAAAGTAATTTTGGGTACTCAAATCACTTTTTACCTTTTGCCCACGGGTTTTACTATGATACTCAAGTGTTGAAAGTAACGCACATTTTGTTTGAAATTTCGGAAGTCCGATCGTAAGGGGTCGCTTTTTTGCGGTTACCGAAGGGTTCGCTTAGCGGTTAGCGGTTATCCCCCAGGTGAGCCTTCATTCGTATGTAGAAAAGTTACAAAGTAATTTTGGGTACTCAAATCACTTTTTACCTTTTGCCCACGGGTTTTACTATGATACTCAAGTGTTGAAAGTAACGCACATTTTGTTTGAAATTTCGGAAGTCCGATCGTAAGGGGTCGCTTTTTTGCGTTTACCGAAGGGTTCGCTTAGCGGTTAGCGGTTATCCCCAGGTGAGCCTTCATTCGTATGTAGAAAAGTTACAAAGTAATTTTGGGTACTCAAATCACTTTTTACCTTTTGCCCACGGGTTTTACTATGATACTCAAGTGTTGAAAGTAACGCACATTTTGTTTGAAATTTCGGAAGTCCGATCGTAAGGGGTCGGTTTTTTGCGGTTGCCGACGGTTACAAAGTAATTTTGGGTACTCAAATCACTTTTTACCTTTTGCCCACGGGTTTTACTTTGATATTCAAGTGTTGAAAGTAACGCACATTTTGTTTGAAATTTCGGAAGTCCGATCGTAAGGAGTCGCTTTTTTGCGGTTACCGAAGGGTTCACTTAGCGGTTAGCGGTTATCCCCCAGGTGAGCCTTCATTCGTATGTAGAAAAGTTACAAAGTAATTTTGGGTACTCAAATCACTTTTTACCTTTTGCCCACGGGTTTTACTATGATACTCAAGTGTTGAAAGTAACGCACATTTTGTTTGAAATTTCGGAAGTCCGATCGTAAGGGGTCGCTTTTTTGCGGTTACCGAAGGGTTCGCCTAGCGGTTAGCGGTTATCCCCAGGTGAGCCTTCATTCGTATGTAGAAAAGTTACAAAGTAATTTTGGGTACTCAAATCACTTTTTACCTTTTGCCCACGGGTTTTACTATGATACTCAAGTGTTGAAAGTAACGCACATTTTGTTTGAAATTTCGGAAGTCCGATCGTAAGGGGTCGCTTTTTTGCGGTTACCGAAGGGTTCGCTTAGCGGTTAGCGGTTATCCCCAGGTGAGCCTTCATTCGTATGTAGAAAAGTTACAAAGTAATTTTGGGTACTCAAATCACTTTTTACCTTTTGCCCACGGGTTTTACTATGATACTCAAGTGTTGAAAGTAACGCACATTTTGTTTGAAATTTCGGAAGTCCGATCGTAAGGGGTCGCTTTTTTGCGGTTACCGAAGGGTTCGCTTAGCGGTTAGCGGTTATCCCCCAGGTGAGCCTTCATTCGTATGTAGAAAAGTTACAAAGTAATTTTGGGTACTCAAATCACTTTTTACCTTTTGCCCACGGGTTTTACTATGATACTCAAGTGTTGAAAGTAACGCACATTTTGTTTGAAATTTCGGAAGTCCGATCGTAAGGGGTCGCTTTTTTGCGGTTACCGAAGGGTTCGCTTAGCGGTTAGCGGTTATCCCCCAGGTGAGCCTTCATTCGTATGTAGAAAAGTTACAAAGTAATTTTGGGTACTCAAATCACTTTTTACCTTTTGCCCACGGGTTTTACTATGATACTCAAGTGTTGAAAGTAACGCACATTTTGTTTGAAATTTCGGAAGTCCGATCGTAAGAGGTCGCTTTTTTGCGGTTGCCGAAGGGTTACAAAGTAATTTTGGGTACTCAAATCACTTTTTACCTTTTGCCCACGGGTTTTACTTTCATATTCTAGTGTTAGAAGTTACGCACATTATGTTTGAAATTTCGGAAGTCGGATCGTAAGGAGTCGCTTTTTTTCGGTTACCGAGGGGTTCACTTAGCGGTTAGCGGTTATCCCCCAGGTGAGCCTTTATTCGTATGTAGAAAAGTTACAAAGTAATTTTGGGTACTCAAATCACTTTTTACCTTTTGCCCACGGGTTTTACTATGATACTCAAGTGTTGAAAGTAACGCACATTTTGTTTGAAATTTCGGAAGTCCGATCGTAAGGGGTCGCTTTTTTGAAATTTCGGAAGTCCGATCGTAAGGGGTCGCTTTTTTGCGGTTACCGAAGGGTTCGCTTAGCGGTTAGCGGTTATCCCCCAGGTGAGCCTTCATTCGTATGTAGAAAAGTTACAAAGTAATTTTGGGTACTCAAATCACTTTTTACCTTTTGCCCACGGGTTTTACTTTGATATTCAGTGTTGAAAGTAACGCACATTATGTTTGAAATTTCGGAAGTCCGATCGTAAGGAGTCGCTTTTTTTCGGTTACCGAGGGTTCACTTAGCGGTTAGCGGTTATCCCCCAGGTGAGCCTTCATTCGTATGTAGAAAAGTTACAAAGTAATTTTGGGTACTCAAATCACTTTTTACCTTTTGCCCACGGATTTTACTATGATACTCAAGTGTTGAAAGTAACGCACATTTTGTTTGAAATTTCGGAAGTCCGATCGTAAGGGGTCGGTTTTTTGCGGTTGCCGACGGGTTACAAAGTAATTTTGGGTACTCAAACCACTTTTTACCTTTTCCCCACGGGTTTTACTTTGATATTCAAGTGTTCAAAGTAACGCACATTTTGTTTGAAATTTCGGAAGTCGGATCGTAAGGAGTCGCTTTTTTTCGGTTACCGAAGGGTTCACTTTGCGGTTAGCGGTTATCCCCCAGGTGAGCCTTCATTCGTATGTAGAAAAGTTACAAAGTAATTTTGGGTACTCAAATCACTTTTTACCTTTTGCCCACGGGTTTTACTATGATACTCAAGTGTTGAAAGTAACGCACATTTTGTTTGAAATTTCGGAAGTCCGATCGTAAGGGGTCGCTTTTTTGCGGTTACCGAAGGGTTCGCTTAGCGGTTAGCGGTTATCCCCCAGGTGAGCCTTCATTCGTATGTAGAAAAGTTACAAAGTAATTTTGGGTACTCAAATCACTTTTTACCTTTTGCCCACGGATTTTACTATGATACTCAAGTGTTGAAAGTAACGCACATTTTGTTTGAAATTTCGGAAGTCCGATCGTAAGGGGTCGGTTTTTTGCGGTTGCCGACGGGTTACAAAGTAATTTTGGGTACTCAAACCACTTTTTACCTTTTCCCCACGGGTTTTACTTTGATATTCAAGTGTTGAAAGTAACGCACATTTTGTTTGAAATTTCGGAAGTCCGATCGTAAGGAGTCGCTTTTTTTCGGTTACCGAAGGGTTCACTTAGCGGTTAGCGGTTATCCCCCAGGTGAGCCTTCATTCGTATGTAGAAAAGTTACAAAGTAATTTTGGGTACTCAAATCACTTTTTACCTTTTGCCCACGGGTTTTACTATGATACTCAAGTGTTGAAAGTAACGCACATTTTGTTTGAAATTTCGGAAGTCCGATCGTAAGGGGTCGGTTTTTTGCGGTTGCCGACGGGTTACAAAGTAATTTTGGGTACTCAAATCACTTTTTACCTTTTCCCCACGGGTTTTACTTTGATATTCAAGTGTTGAAAGTAACGCACATTTTGTTTGAAATTTCGGAAGTCCGATCGTAAGGAGTCGCTTTTTTTCGGTTACCGAAGGGTTCACTTAGCGGTTAGCGGTTATCCCCCAGGTGAGCCTTCATTCGTATGTAGAAAAGTTACAAAGTAATTTTGGGTACTCAAATCACTTTTTACCTTTTGCCCACGGGTTTTACTATGATACTCAAGTGTTGAAAGTAACGCACATTTTGTTTGAAATTTCGGAAGTCCGATCGTAAGGGGTCGCTTTTTTGCGGTTACCGAAGGGTTCGCTTAGCGGTTAGCGGTTATCCCCCAGGTGAGCCTTCATTCGTATGTAGAAAAGTTACAAAGTAATTTTGGGTACTCAAATCACTTTTTACCTTTTGCCCACGGGTTTTACTATGATACTCAAGTGTTGAAAGTAACGCACATTTTGTTTGAAATTTCGGAAGTCCGATCGTAAGGGGTCGCTTTTTTGCGGTTACCGAAGGGTTCGCTTAGCGGTTAGCGGTTATCCCCAGGTGAGCCTTCATTCGTATGTAGAAAAGTTACAAAGTAATTTTGGGTACTCAAATCACTTTTTACCTTTTGCCCACGGGTTTTACTATGATACTCAAGTGTTGAAAGTAACGCACATTTTGTTTGAAATTTCGGAAGTCCGATCGTAAGGAGTCGCTTTTTTTCGGTTACCGAAGGGTTCACTTAGCGGTTAGCGGTTATCCCCCAGGTGAGCCTTCATTCGTATGTAGAAAAGTTACAAAGTAATTTTGGGTACTCAAATCACTTTTTACCTTTTGCCCACGGATTTTACTATGATACTCAAGTGTTGAAAGTAACGCACATTTTGTTTGAAATTTCGGAAGTCCGATCGTAAGGGGTCGGTTTTTTGCGGTTGCCGACGGGTTACAAAGTAATTTTGGGTACTCAAATCACTTTTTACCTTTTCCCCACGGGTTTTACTTTGATATTCAAGTGTTCAAAGTAACGCACATTTTGTTTGAAATTTCGGAAGTCGGATCGTAAGGAGTCGCTTTTTTTCGGTTACCGAAGGGTTCACTTAGCGGTTAGCGGTTATCCCCCAGGTGAGCCTTCATTCGTATGTAGAAAAGTTACAAAGTAATTTTGGGTACTCAAATCACTTTTTACCTTTTGCCCACGGGTTTTACTATGATACTCAAGTGTTGAAAGTAACGCACATTTTGTTTGAAATTTCGGAAGTCCGATCGTAAGGGGTCGCTTTTTTGCGGTTACCGAAGGGTTCGCTTAGCGGTTAGCGGTTATCCCCCAGGTGAGCCTTCATTCGTATGTAGAAAAGTTACAAAGTAATTTTGGGTACTCAAATCACTTTTTACCTTTTGCCCACGGATTTTACTATGATACTCAAGTGTTGAAAGTAACGCACATTTTGTTTGAAATTTCGGAAGTCCGATCGTAAGGGGTCGGTTTTTTGCGGTTGCCGACGGGTTACAAAGTAATTTTGGGTACTCAAACCACTTTTTACCTTTTCCCCACGGGTTTTACTTTGATATTCAAGTGTTCAAAGTAACGCACATTTTGTTTGAAATTTCGGAAGTCGGATCGTAAGGAGTCGCTTTTTTTCGGTTACCGAAGGGTTCACTTTGCGGTTAGCGGTTATCCCCCAGGTGAGCCTTCATTCGTATGTAGAAAAGTTACAAAGTAATTTTGGGTACTCAAATCACTTTTTACCTTTTGCCCACGGGTTTTACTATGATACTCAAGTGTTGAAAGTAACGCACATTTTGTTTGAAATTTCGGAAGTCCGATCGTAAGGGGTCGCTTTTTTGCGGTTACCGAAGGGTTCGCTTAGCGGTTAGCGGTTATCCCCCAGGTGAGCCTTCATTCGTATGTAGAAAAGTTACAAAGTAATTTTGGGTACTCAAATCACTTTTTACCTTTTGCCCATGGGTTTTACTATGATACTCAAGTGTTGAAAGTAACGCACATTTTGTTTGAAATTTCGGAAGTCCGATCGTAAGGGGTCGCTTTTTTGCGGTTGCCGAAGGGTTCGCCTAGCGGTTAGTGGTTATCCCCAGGTGAGCCTTCATTCGTATGTAGAAAAGTTACAAAGTAATTTTGGGTACTCGAATCACATTTTACCTTTTGCCCACGGGTTTTACTATGATACTCAAGTGTTGAAAGTAACGCACATTTTGTTTGAAATTTCGGAAGTCCGATCGTAAGGAGTCGCTTTTTTCGGTTACCGAAGGGTTCACTTAGCGGTTAGCGGTTATCCCCCAGGTGAGCCTTCATTCGTATGTAGAAAAGTTACAAAGTAATTTTGGGTACTCAAATCACTTTTTACCTTTTGCCCACGGGTTTTACTATGATACTCAAGTGTTGAAAGTAACGCACATTTTGTTTGAAATTTCGGAAGTCCGATCGTAAGGGGTCGCTTTTTTGCGGTTGCCGAAGGGTTACAAAGTAATTTTGGGTACTCAAATCACTTTTTACCTTTTGCCCACGGGTTTTACTTTCATATTCTAGTGTTGAAAGTAACGCACATTATGTTTGAAATTTCGGAAGTCGGATCGTAAGGAGTCGCTTTTTTTCGGTTACCGAGGGGTTCACTTAGCGGTTAGCGGTTATCCCCCAGGTGAGCCTTTATTCGTATGTAGAAAAGTTACAAAGTAATTTTGGGTACTCAAATCACTTTTTACCTTTTGCCCACGGGTTTTACTATGATACTCAAGTGTTGAAAGTAACGCACATTTTGTTTGAAATTTCGGAAGTCCGATCGTAAGGGGTCGCTTTTTTGAAATTTCGGAAGTCCGATCGTAAGGGGTCGCTTTTTTGCGGTTACCGAAGGGTTCGCTTAGCGGTTAGCGGTTATCCCCCAGGTGAGCCTTCATTCGTATGTAGAAAAGTTACAAAGTAATTTTGGGTACTCAAATCACTTTTTACCTTTTGCCCACGGGTTTTACTTTCATATTCAAGTGTTGAAAGTAACGCACATTATGTTTGAAATTTCGGAAGTCCGATCGTAAGGAGTCGCTTTTTTTCGGTTACCGAGGGGTTCACTTAGCGGTTAGCGGTTATCCCCCAGGTGAGCCTTCATTCGTATGTAGAAAAGTTACAAAGTAATTTTGGGTACTCAAATCACTTTTTACCTTTTGCCCACGGGTTTTACTATGATACTCAAGTGTTGAAAGTAACGCACATTTTGTTTGAAATTTCGGAAGTCCGATCGTAAGGGGTCGGTTTTTTGCGGTTGCCGACGGGTTACAAAGTAATTTTGGGTACTCAAACCACTTTTTACCTTTTCCCCACGGGTTTTACTTTGATATTCAAGTGTTCAAAGTAACGCACATTTTGTTTGAAATTTCGGAAGTCGGATCGTAAGGAGTCGCTTTTTTTCGGTTACCGAAGGGTTCACTTAGCGGTTAGCGGTTATCCCCCAGGTGAGCCTTCATTCGTATGTAGAAAAGTTACAAAGTAATTTTGGGTACTCAAATCACTTTTTACCTTTTGCCCACGGGTTTTACTATGATACTCAAGTGTTGAAAGTAACGCACATTTTGTTTGAAATTTCGGAAGTCCGATCGTAAGGGGTCGGTTTTTTGCGGTTGCCGACGGGTTACAAAGTAATTTTGGGTACTCAAATCACTTTTTACCTTTTCCCACGGGTTTTACTTTGATATTCAAGTGTTGAAAGTAACGCACATTTTGTTTGAAATTTCGGAAGTCGGATCGTAAGGAGTCGCTTTTTTTCGGTTACCGAAGGGTTCACTTAGCGGTTAGCGGTTATCCCCCAGGTGAGCCTTCATTCGTATGTAGAAAAGTTACAAAGTAATTTTGGGTACTCAAATCACTTTTTACCTTTTGCCCACGGGTTTTACTATGATACTCAAGTGTTGAAAGTAACGCACATTTTGTTTGAAATTTCGGAAGTCCGATCGTAAGGGGTCGCTTTTTTGCGGTTACCGAAGGGTTCGCTTAGCGGTTAGCGGTTATCCCCCAGGTGAGCCTTCATTCGTATGTAGAAAAGTTACAAAGTAATTTTGGGTACTCAAATCACTTTTTACCTTT
Organism: Branchiostoma floridae x Branchiostoma belcheri; assembly: GCA_019207045.1. Classification (NCBI taxonomy): domain Eukaryota; kingdom Metazoa; phylum Chordata; class Leptocardii; order Amphioxiformes; family Branchiostomatidae; genus Branchiostoma; species Branchiostoma floridae x Branchiostoma belcheri. The sequence continues at coordinate 19,388,581 of CM033027.1, forward strand.
TGCCCACGGGTTTTACTATGATACTCAAGTGTTGAAAGTAACGCACATTTTGTTTGAAATTTCGGAAGTCCGATCGTAAGGGGTCGCTTTTTTGCGGTTGCCGAAGGGTTCGCTTAGCGGTTAGCGGTTATCCCCAGGTGAGCCTTCATTCGTATGTAGAAAAGTTACAAAGTAATTTTGGGTACTCAAATCACTTTTACCTTTTGCCCACGGGTTTTACTATGATACTCAAGTGTTGAAAGTAACGCACATTTTGTTTGAAATTTCGGAAGTCCGATCGTAAGGGGTCGCTTTTTTTCGGTTACCGAAGGGTTCACTTAGCGGTTAGCGGTTATCCCCCAGGTGAGCCTTCATTCGTATGTAGAAAAGTTACAAAGTAATTTTGGGTACTCAAATCACTTTTTACCTTTTGCCCACGGGTTTTACTTTGATATTCAAGTGTTGAAAGTAACGCACATTTTGTTTGAAATTTCGGAAGTCCGATCGTAAGGGGTCGCTTTTTTGCGGTTACCGAAGGGTTCGCTTAGCGGTTAGCGGTTATCCCCCAGGTGAGCCTTCATTCGTATGTAGAAAAGTTACAAAGTAATTTTGGGTACTCAAATCACTTTTTACCTTTTGCCCACGGGTTTTACTTTGATATTCAAGTGTTGAAAGTAACGCACATTTTGTTTGAAATTTCGGAAGTCCGATCGTAAGGGGTCGCTTTTTTGCGGTTACCGAAGGGTTCGCTTAGCGGTTAGCGGTTAGCGGTTATCCCCCAGGTGAGCCTTCATTCGTATGTAGAAAAGTTACAAAGTAATTTTGGGTACTCAAATCACTTTTTACCTTTTGCCCACGGGTTTTACTATGATACTCAAGTGTTGAAAGTAACGCACATTTTGTTTGAAATTTCGGAAGTCCGATCGTAAGGGGTCGCTTTTTTGCGGTTACCGAAGGGTTCGCTTAGCGGTTAGCGGTTATCCCCCAGGTGAGCCTTCATTCGTATGTAGAAAAGTTACAAAGTAATTTTGGGTACTCAAATCACTTTTTACCTTTTGCCCACGGGTTTTACTTTGATATTCAAGTGTTGAAAGTAACGCACATTTTGTTTGAAATTTCGGAAGTCCGATCGTAAGGGGTCGCTTTTTTGCGGTTACCGAAGGGTTCGCTTAGCGGTTAGCGGTTATCCCCCAGGTGAGCCTTCATTCGTATGTAGAAAAGTTACAAAGTAATTTTGGGTACTCAAATCACTTTTTACCTTTTGCCCACGGGTTTTACTATGATACTCAAGTGTTGAAAGTAACGCACATTTTGTTTGAAATTTCGGAAGTCCGATCGTAAGGGGTCGCTTTTTTGCGGTTACCGAAGGGTTCGCTTAGCGGTTAGCGGTTATCCCCCAGGTGAGCCTTCATTCGTATGTAGAAAAGTTACAAAGTAATTTTGGGTACTCAAATCACTTTTTACCTTTTGCCCACGGGTTTTACTATGATACTCAAGTGTTGAAAGTAACGCACATTTTGTTTGAAATTTCGGAAGTCCGATCGTAAGGGGTCGCTTTTTTGCGGTTACCGAAGGGTTCGCTTAGCGGTTAGCGGTTATCCCCCAGGTGAGCCTTCATTCGTATGTAGAAAAGTTACAAAGTAATTTTGGGTACTCAAATCACTTTTTACCTTTTGCCCACGGGTTTTACTTTGATATTCAAGTGTTGAAAGTAACGCACATTTTGTTTGAAATTTCGGAAGTCCGATCGTAAGGGGTCGCTTTTTTGCGGTTGCCGAAGGGTTCGCTTAGCGGTTAGCGGTTATCCCCCAGGTGAGCCTTCATTCGTATGTAGAAAAGTTACAAAGTAATTTTGGGTACTCAAATCACTTTTTACCTTTTGCCCACGGGTTTTACTTTGATACTTCAAGTGTTGAAAGTAACGCACATTTGTTTGAAATTTCGGAAGTCCGATCGTAAGGGGTCGCTTTTTTGCGGTTACCGAAGGGTTCGCTTAGCGGTTAGCGGTTATCCCCCAGGTGAGCCTTCATTCGTATGTAGAAAAGTTACAAAGTAATTTTGGGTACTCAAATCACTTTTTACCTTTTGCCCACGGGTTTTACTTTGATATTCAAGTGTTGAAAGTAACGCACATTTTGTTTGAAATTTCGGAAGTCCGATCGTAAGGGGTCGCTTTTTTGCGGTTACCGAAGGTTCGCTTAGCGGTTAGCGGTTATCCCCCAGGTGAGCCTTCATTCGTATGTAGAAAAGTTACAAAGTAATTTTGGGTACTCAAATCACTTTTTACCTTTTGCCCACGGGTTTTACTATGATACTCAAGTGTTGAAAGTAACGCACATTTTGTTTGAAATTTCGGAAGTCCGATCGTAAGGGGTCGCTTTTTTGCGGTTACCGAAGGGTTCGCTTAGCGGTTAGCGGTTATCCCCCAGGTGAGCCTTCATTCGTATGTAGAAAAGTTACAAAGTAATTTTGGGTACTCAAATCACTTTTTACCTTTTGCCCACGGGTTTTACTTTGATATTCAAGTGTTGAAAGTAACGCACATTTTGTTTGAAATTTCGGAAGTCCGATCGTAAGGGGTCGCTTTTTTGCGGTTACCGAAGGGTTCGCTTAGCGGTTAGCGGTTATCCCCCAGGTGAGCCTTCATTCGTATGTAGAAAAGTTACAAAGTAATTTTGGGTACTCAAATCACTTTTTACCTTTTGCCCACGGGTTTTACTTTGATATTCAAGTGTTGAAAGTAACGCACATTTTGTTTGAAATTTCGGAAGTCCGATCGTAAGGGGTCGCTTTTTTGCGGTTACCGAAGGGTTCGCTTAGCGGTTAGCGGTTATCCCCCAGGTGAGCCTTCATTCGTATGTAGAAAAGTTACAAAGTAATTTTGGGTACTCAAATCACTTTTTACCTTTTGCCCACGGGTTTTACTATGATACTCAAGTGTTGAAAGTAACGCACATTTTGTTTGAAATTTCGGAAGTCCGATCGTAAGGGGTCGCTTTTTTGCGGTTACCGAAGGGTTCGCTTAGCGGTTAGCGGTTATCCCCCAGGTGAGCCTTCATTCGTATGTAGAAAAGTTACAAAGTAATTTTGGGTACTCAAATCACTTTTTACCTTTTGCCCAGGGTTTTACTATGATATTCAAGTGTTGAAAGTAACGCACATTTTGTTTGAAATTTCGGAAGTCCGATCGTAAGGGGTCGCTTTTTTGCGGTTGCCGAAGGGTTACAAAGTAATTTTGGGTACTCAAATCACTTTTTACCTTTTGCCCACGGGTTTTACTTTCATATTCTAGTGTTGAAAGTAACGCACATTTTGTTTGAAATTTCGGAAGTCGGATCGTAAGGAGTCGCTTTTTTTCGGTTACCGAGGGTTCACTTAGCGGTTAGCGGTTATCCCCCAGGTGAGCCTTTATTCGTATGTAGAAAAGTTACAAAGTAATTTTGGGTACTCAAATCACTTTTTACCTTTTGCCCACGGGTTTTACTATGATACTCAAGTGTTGAAAGTAACGCACATTTTGTTTGAAATTTCGGAAGTCCGATCGTAAGGGGTCGCTTTTTTGAAATTTCGGAAGTCCGATCGTAAGGGTCGCTTTTTTGCGGTTACCGAAGGGTTCGCTTAGCGGTTAGCGGTTATCCCCCAGGTGAGCCTTCATTCGTATGTAGAAAAGTTACAAAGTAATTTTGGGTACTCAAATCACTTTTTACCTTTTGCCCACGGGTTTTACTTTCATATTCTAGTGTTGAAAGTAACGCACATTATGTTTGAAATTTCGGAAGTCGGATCGTAAGGAGTCGCTTTTTTTCGGTTACCGAGGGTTCACTTAGCGGTTAGCGGTTATCCCCCAGGTGAGCCTTCATTCGTATGTAGAAAAGTTACAAAGTAATTTTGGGTACTCAAATCACTTTTTACCTTTTGCCCACGGATTTTACTATGATACTCAAGTGTTGAAAGTAACGCACATTTTGTTTGAAATTTCGGAAGTCCGATCGTAAGGGGTCGGTTTTTTGCGGTTGCCGACGGGTTACAAAGTAATTTTGGGTACTCAAACCACTTTTTACCTTTTCCCCACGGGTTTTACTTTGATATTCAAGTGTTCAAAGTAACGCACATTTTGTTTGAAATTTCGGAAGTCGGATCGTAAGGAGTCGCTTTTTTTCGGTTACCGAAGGGTTCACTTTGCGGTTAGCGGTTATCCCCCAGGTGAGCCTTCATTCGTATGTAGAAAAGTTACAAAGTAATTTTGGGTACTCAAATCACTTTTTACCTTTTGCCCACGGGTTTTACTATGATACTCAAGTGTTGAAAGTAACGCACATTTTGTTTGAAATTTCGGAAGTCCGATCGTAAGGGGTCGCTTTTTTGCGGTTACCGAAGGGTTCGCTTAGCGGTTAGCGGTTATCCCCCAGGTGAGCCTTCATTCGTATGTAGAAAAGTTACAAAGTAATTTTGGGTACTCAAATCACTTTTTACCTTTTGCCCACGGATTTTACTATGATACTCAAGTGTTGAAAGTAACGCACATTTTGTTTGAAATTTCGGAAGTCCGATCGTAAGGGGTCGGTTTTTTGCGGTTGCCGACGGGTTACAAAGTAATTTTGGGTACTCAAACCACTTTTTACCTTTTCCCCACGGGTTTTACTTTGATATTCAAGTGTTCAAAGTAACGCACATTTTGTTTGAAATTTCGGAAGTCGGATCGTAAGGAGTCGCTTTTTTTCGGTTACCGAAGGGTTCACTTTGCGGTTAGCGGTTATCCCCCAGGTGAGCCTTCATTCGTATGTAGAAAAGTTACAAAGTAATTTTGGGTACTCAAATCACTTTTTACCTTTTGCCCACGGGTTTTACTATGATACTCAAGTGTTGAAAGTAACGCACATTTTGTTTGAAATTTCGGAAGTCCGATCGTAAGGGGTCGCTTTTTTGCGGTTACCGAAGGGTTCGCTTAGCGGTTAGCGGTTATCCCCCAGGTGAGCCTTCATTCGTATGTAGAAAAGTTACAAAGTAATTTTGGGTACTCAAATCACTTTTTACCTTTTGCCCATGGGTTTTACTATGATACTCAAGTGTTGAAAGTAACGCACATTTTGTTTGAAATTTCGGAAGTCCGATCGTAAGGGGTCGCTTTTTTGCGGTTGCCGAAGGGTTCGCCTAGCGGTTAGTGGTTATCCCCAGGTGAGCCTTCATTCGTATGTAGAAAAGTTACAAAGTAATTTTGGGTACTCGAATCACATTTTACCTTTTGCCCACGGGTTTTACTATGATACTCAAGTGTTGAAAGTAACGCACATTTTGTTTGAAATTTCGGAAGTCCGATCGTAAGGAGTCGCTTTTTTTCGGTTACCGAAGGGTTCACTTAGCGGTTAGCGGTTATCCCCCAGGTGAGCCTTCATTCGTATGTAGAAAAGTTACAAAGTAATTTTGGGTACTCAAATCACTTTTTACCTTTTGCCCACGGGTTTTACTATGATACTCAAGTGTTGAAAGTAACGCACATTTTGTTTGAAATTTCGGAAGTCCGATCGTAAGGGGTCGCTTTTTTGCGGTTGCCGAAGGGTTACAAAGTAATTTTGGGTACTCAAATCACTTTTTACCTTTTGCCCACGGGTTTTACTTTCATATTCTAGTGTTGAAAGTAACGCACATCATGTTTGAAATTTCGGAAGTCGGATCGTAAGGAGTCGCTTTTTTTCGGTTACCGAGGGGTTCACTTAGCGGTTAGCGGTTATCCCCCAGGTGAGCCTTTATTCGTATGTAGAAAAGTTACAAAGTAATTTTGGGTACTCAAATCACTTTTTACCTTTTGCCCACGGGTTTTACTATGATACTCAAGTGTTGAAAGTAACGCACATTTTGTTTGAAATTTCGGAAGTCCGATCGTAAGGGGTCGCTTTTTTGAAATTTCGGAAGTCCGATCGTAAGGGGTCGCTTTTTTGCGGTTACCGAAGGGTTCGCTTAGCGGTTAGCGGTTATCCCCCAGGTGAGCCTTCATTCGTATGTAGAAAAGTTACAAAGTAATTTTGGGTACTCAAATCACTTTTTACCTTTTGCCCACGGGTTTTACTTTCATATTCTAGTGTTGAAAGTAACGCACATTATGTTTGAAATTTCGGAAGTCGGATCGTAAGGAGTCGCTTTTTTTCGGTTACCGAGGGTTCACTTAGCGGTTAGCGGTTATCCCCCAGGTGAGCCTTCATTCGTATGTAGAAAAGTTACAAAGTAATTTTGGGTACTCAAATCACTTTTTACCTTTTGCCCACGGGTTTTACTATGATACTCAAGTGTTGAAAGTAACGCACATTTTGTTTGAAATTTCGGAAGTCCGATCGTAAGGGGTCGGTTTTTTGCGGTTGCCGACGGGTTACAAAGTAATTTTGGGTACTCAAACCACTTTTTACCTTTTCCCCACGGGTTTTACTTTGATATTCAAGTGTTCAAAGTAACGCACATTTTGTTTGAAATTTCGGAAGTCGGATCGTAAGGAGTCGCTTTTTTTCGGTTACCGAAGGGTTCACTTTGCGGTTAGCGGTTATCCCCCAGGTGAGCCTTCATTCGTATGTAGAAAAGTTACAAAGTAATTTTGGGTACTCAAATCACTTTTTACCTTTTGCCCACGGGTTTTACTATGATACTCAAGTGTTGAAAGTAACGCACATTTTGTTTGAAATTTCGGAAGTCCGATCGTAAGGGGTCGCTTTTTTGCGGTTACCGAAGGGTTCGCTTAGCGGTTAGCGGTTATCCCCCAGGTGAGCCTTCATTCGTATGTAGAAAAGTTACAAAGTAATTTTGGGTACTCAAATCACTTTTTACCTTTTGCCCACGGATTTTACTATGATACTCAAGTGTTGAAAGTAACGCACATTTTGTTTGAAATTTCGGAAGTCCGATCGTAAGGGGTCGGTTTTTTGCGGTTGCCGACGGGTTACAAAGTAATTTTGGGTACTCAAACCACTTTTTACCTTTTCCCCACGGGTTTTACTTTGATATTCAAGTGTTCAAAGTAACGCACATTTTGTTTGAAATTTCGGAAGTCGGATCGTAAGGAGTCGCTTTTTTTCGGTTACCGAAGGGTTCACTTTGCGGTTAGCGGTTATCCCCCAGGTGAGCCTTCATTCGTATGTAGAAAAGTTACAAAGTAATTTTGGGTACTCAAATCACTTTTTACCTTTTGCCCACGGGTTTTACTATGATACTCAAGTGTTGAAAGTAACGCACATTTTGTTTGAAATTTCGGAAGTCCGATCGTAAGGGGTCGCTTTTTTGCGGTTACCGAAGGGTTCGCTTAGCGGTTAGCGGTTATCCCCCAGGTGAGCCTTCATTCGTATGTAGAAAAGTTACAAAGTAATTTTGGGTACTCAAATCACTTTTTACCTTTTGCCCATGGGTTTTACTATGATACTCAAGTGTTGAAAGTAACGCACATTTTGTTTGAAATTTCGGAAGTCCGATCGTAAGGGGTCGCTTTTTTGCGGTTGCCGAAGGGTTCGCCTAGCGGTTAGTGGTTATCCCCAGGTGAGCCTTCATTCGTATGTAGAAAAGTTACAAAGTAATTTTGGGTACTCAAATCACATTTTACCTTTTGCCCACGGGTTTTACTATGATACTCAAGTGTTGAAAGTAACGCACATTTTGTTTGAAATTTCGGAAGTCCGATCGTAAGGAGTCGCTTTTTTTCGGTTACCGAAGGTTTCACTTAGCGGTTAGCGGTTATCCCCCAGGTGAGCCTTCATTCGTATGTAGAAAAGTTACAAAGTAATTTTGGGTACTCAAATCACTTTTTACCTTTTGCCCACGGGTTTTACTATGATACTCAAGTGTTGAAAGTAACGCACATTTTGTTTGAAATTTCGGAAGTCCGATCGTAAGGGGTCGCTTTTTTGCGGTTGCCGAAGGGTTACAAAGTAATTTTGGGTACTCAAATCACTTTTTACCTTTTGCCCACGGGTTTTACTTTCATATTCTAGTGTTGAAAGTAACGCACATTTGTTTGAAATTTCGGAAGTCGGATCGTAAGGAGTCGCTTTTTTTCGGTTACCGAGGGTTCACTTAGCGGTTAGCGGTTATCCCCCAGGTGAGCCTTTATTCGTATGTAGAAAAGTTACAAAGTAATTTTGGGTACTCAAATCACTTTTTACCTTTTGCCCACGGGTTTTACTATGATACTCAAGTGTTGAAAGTAACGCACATTTTGTTTGAAATTTCGGAAGTCCGATCGTAAGGGGTCGCTTTTTTGAAATTTCGGAAGTCCGATCGTAAGGGGTCGCTTTTTTGCGGTTACCGAAGGGTTCGCTTAGCGGTTAGCGGTTATCCCCCAGGTGAGCCTTCATTCGTATGTAGAAAAGTTACAAAGTAATTTTGGGTACTCAAATCACTTTTTACCTTTTGCCCACGGGTTTTACTTTGATATTCTAGTGTTGAAAGTAACGCACATTTTGTTTGAAATTTCGGAAGTCCGATCGTAAGGGGTCGCTTTTTTTCGGTTACCGAAGGGTTCGCTTAGCGGTTAGCGGTTATCCCCCAGGTGAGCCTTTATTCGTATGTAGAAAAGTTACAAAGTAATTTTGGGTACTCAAATCACTTTTTACCTTTTGCCCACGGGTTTTACTATGATACTCAAGTGTTGAAAGTAACGCACATTTTGTTTGAAATTTCGGAAGTCCGATCGTAAGGGGTCGCTTTTTTGCGGTTGCCGAAGGGTTCGCCTAGCGGTTAGTGGTTATCCCCAGGTGAGCCTTCATTCGTATGTAGAAAAGTTACAAAGTAATTTTGGGTACTCAAATCACTTTTACCTTTTGCCCACGGGTTTTACTATGATACTCAAGTGTTGAAAGTAACGCACATTTTGTTTGAAATTTCGGAAGTCCGATCGTAAGGGGTCGCTTTTTTGCGGTTACCGAAGGGTTCGCTTAGCGGTTAGCGGTTATCCCCCAGGTGAGCCTTCATTCGTATGTAGAAAAGTTACAAAGTAATTTTGGGTACTCAAATCACTTTTTACCTTTTGCCCACGGGTTTTACTATGATACTCAAGTGTTGAAAGTAACGCACATTTTGTTTGAAATTTCGGAAGTCCGATCGTAAGGGGTCGCTTTTTTGCGGTTGCCGAAGGGTTACAAAGTAATTTTGGGTACTCAAATCACTTTTTACCTTTTGCCCACGGGTTTTACTTTCATATTCTAGTGTTGAAGTAACGCACATTATGTTTGAAATTTCGGAAGTCGGATCGTAAGGAGTCGCTTTTTTTCGGTTACCGAGGGTTCACTTAGCGGTTAGCGGTTATCCCCCAGGTGAGCCTTCATTCGTATGTAGAAAAGTTACAAAGTAATTTTGGGTACTCAAATCACTTTTTACCTTTTGCCCACGGGTTTTACTATGATACTCAAGTGTTGAAAGTAACGCACATTTTGTTTGAAATTTCGGAAGTCCGATCGTAAGGGTCGCTTTTTTGAAATTTCGGAAGTCCGATCGTAAGGGGTCGCTTTTTTGCGGTTACCGAAGGGTTCGCTTAGCGGTTAGCGGTTATCCCCCAGGTGAGCCTTCATTCGTATGTAGAAAAGTTACAAAGTAATTTTGGGTACTCAAATCACTTTTTACCTTTTGCCCACGGGTTTTACTTTGATATTCAAGTGTTGAAAGTAACGCACATTATGTTTGAAATTTCGGAAGTCCGATCGTAAGGAGTCGCTTTTTTCGGTTACCGAGGGTTCGCTTAGCGGTTAGCGGTTATCCCCCAGGTGAGCCTTCATTCGTATGTAGAAAAGTTACAAAGTAATTTTGGGTACTCAAATCACTTTTTACCTTTTGCCCACGGGTTTTACTATGATACTCAAGTGTTGAAAGTAACGCACATTTTGTTTGAAATTTCGGAAGTCCGATCGTAAGGGGTCGGTTTTTTGCGGTTGCCGACGGGTTACAAAGTAATTTTGGGTACTCAAATCACTTTTTACCTTTTCCCCACGGGTTTTACTTTGATATTCAAGTGTTGAAAGTAACGCACATTTTGTTTGAAATTTCGGAAGTCGGATCGTAAGGAGTCGCTTTTTTTCGGTTACCGAAGGGTTCACTTTGCGGTTAGCGGTTATCCCCCAGGTGAGCCTTCATTCGTATGTAGAAAAGTTACAAAGTAATTTTGGGTACTCAAATCACTTTTTACCTTTTGCCCACGGGTTTTACTATGATACTCAAGTGTTGAAAGTAACGCACATTTTGTTTGAAATTTCGGAAGTCCGATCGTAAGGGGTCGCTTTTTTGCGGTTACCGAAGGGTTCGCTTAGCGGTTAGCGGTTATCCCCCAGGTGAGCCTTCATTCGTATGTAGAAAAGTTACAAAGTAATTTTGGGTACTCAAATCACTTTTTACCTTTTGCCCACGGATTTTACTATGATACTCAAGTGTTGAAAGTAACGCACATTTTGTTTGAAATTTCGGAAGTCCGATCGTAAGGGGTCGGTTTTTTGCGGTTGCCGACGGGTTACAAAGTAATTTTGGGTACTCAAACCACTTTTTACCTTTTCCCCACGGGTTTTACTTTGATATTCAAGTGTTCAAAGTAACGCACATTTTGTTTGAAATTTCGGAAGTCGGATCGTAAGGAGTCGCTTTTTTTCGGTTACCGAAGGGTTCACTTTGCGGTTAGCGGTTATCCCCCAGGTGAGCCTTCATTCGTATGTAGAAAAGTTACAAAGTAATTTTGGGTACTCAAATCACTTTTTACCTTTTGCCCACGGGTTTTACTATGATACTCAAGTGTTGAAAGTAACGCACATTTTGTTTGAAATTTCGGAAGTCCGATCGTAAGGGGTCGCTTTTTTGCGGTTACCGAAGGGTTCGCTTAGCGGTTAGCGGTTATCCCCCAGGTGAGCCTTCATTCGTATGTAGAAAAGTTACAAAGTAATTTTGGGTACTCAAATCACTTTTTACCTTTTGCCCACGGGTTTTACTATGATACTCAAGTGTTGAAAGTAACGCACATTTTGTTTGAAATTTCGGAAGTCCGATCGTAAGGGGTCGCTTTTTTGCGGTTGCCGAAGGGTTCGCCTAGCGGTTAGTGGTTATCCCCAGGTGAGCCTTCATTCGTATGTAGAAAAGTTACAAAGTAATTTTGGGTACTCAAATCACATTTTACCTTTTGCCCACGGGTTTTACTATGATACTCAAGTGTTGAAAGTAACGCACATTTTGTTTGAAATTTCGGAAGTCCGATCGTAAGGAGTCGCTTTTTTTCGGTTACCGAAGGGTTCACTTAGCGGTTAGCGGTTATCCCCCAGGTGAGCCTTCATTCGTATGTAGAAAAGTTACAAAGTAATTTTGGGTACTCAAATCACTTTTTACCTTTTGCCCACGGGTTTTACTATGATACTCAAGTGTTGAAAGTAACGCACATTTTGTTTGAAATTTCGGAAGTCCGATCGTAAGGGGTCGCTTTTTTGCGGTTGCCGAAGGGTTACAAAGTAATTTTGGGTACTCAAATCACTTTTTACCTTTTGCCCACGGGTTTTACTTTCATATTCTAGTGTTGAAAGTAACGCACATTATGTTTGAAATTTCGGAAGTCGGATCGTAAGGAGTCGCTTTTTTTCGGTTACCGAGGGGTTCACTTAGCGGTTAGCGGTTATCCCCCAGGTGAGCCTTCATTCGTATGTAGAAAAGTTACAAAGTAATTTTGGGTACTCAAATCACTTTTTACCTTTTGCCCACGGGTTTTACTATGATACTCAAGTGTTGAAAGTAACGCACATTTTGTTTGAAATTTCGGAAGTCCGATCGTAAGGGGTCGCTTTTTGAAATTTCGGAAGTCCGATCGTAAGGGGTCGCTTTTTTGCGGTTACCGAAGGGTTCGCTTAGCGGTTAGCGGTTATCCCCCAGGTGAGCCTTCATTCGTATGTAGAAAAGTTACAAAGTAATTTTGGGTACTCAAATCACTTTTTACCTTTTGCCCACGGGTTTTACTTTCATATTCTAGTGTTGAAAGTAACGCACATTATGTTTGAAATTTCGGAAGTCGGATCGTAAGGAGTCGCTTTTTTTCGGTTACCGAGGGTTCACTTAGCGGTTAGCGGTTATCCCCCAGGTGAGCCTTCATTCGTATGTAGAAAAGTTACAAAGTAATTTTGGGTACTCAAATCACTTTTTACCTTTTGCCCACGGATTTTACTATGATACTCAAGTGTTGAAAGTAACGCACATTTTGTTTGAAATTTCGGAAGTCCGATCGTAAGGGGTCGGTTTTTTGCGGTTGCCGACGGGTTACAAAGTAATTTTGGGTACTCAAACCACTTTTTACCTTTTCCCCACGGGTTTTACTTTGATATTCAAGTGTTCAAAGTAACGCACATTTTGTTTGAAATTTCGGAAGTCGGATCGTAAGGAGTCGCTTTTTTTCGGTTACCGAAGGGTTCACTTTGCGGTTAGCGGTTATCCCCCAGGTGAGCCTTCATTCGTATGTAGAAAAGTTACAAAGTAATTTTGGGTACTCAAATCACTTTTTACCTTTTGCCCACGGGTTTTACTATGATACTCAAGTGTTGAAAGTAACGCACATTTTGTTTGAAATTTCGGAAGTCCGATCGTAAGGGGTCGCTTTTTTGCGGTTACCGAAGGGTTCGCTTAGCGGTTAGCGGTTATCCCCCAGGTGAGCCTTCATTCGTATGTAGAAAAGTTACAAAGTAATTTTGGGTACTCAAATCACTTTTTACCTTTTGCCCACGGATTTTACTATGATACTCAAGTGTTGAAAGTAACGCACATTTTGTTTGAAATTTCGGAAGTCCGATCGTAAGGGGTCGGTTTTTTGCGGTTGCCGACGGGTTACAAAGTAATTTTGGGTACTCAAACCACTTTTTACCTTTTCCCCACGGGTTTTACTTTGATATTCAAGTGTTCAAAGTAACGCACATTTTGTTTGAAATTTCGGAAGTCGGATCGTAAGGAGTCGCTTTTTTTCGGTTACCGAAGGGTTCACTTTGCGGTTAGCGGTTATCCCCCAGGTGAGCCTTCATTCGTATGTAGAAAAGTTACAAAGTAATTTTGGGTACTCAAATCACTTTTTACCTTTTGCCCACGGGTTTTACTATGATACTCAAGTGTTGAAAGTAACGCACATTTTGTTTGAAATTTCGGAAGTCCGATCGTAAGGGGTCGCTTTTTTGCGGTTACCGAAGGGTTCGCTTAGCGGTTAGCGGTTATCCCCCAGGTGAGCCTTCATTCGTATGTAGAAAAGTTACAAAGTAATTTTGGGTACTCAAATCACTTTTTACCTTTTGCCCATGGGTTTTACTATGATACTCAAGTGTTGAAAGTAACGCACATTTTGTTTGAAATTTCGGAAGTCCGATCGTAAGGGGTCGCTTTTTTGCGGTTACCGAAGGGTTCGCCTAGCGGTTAGTGGTTATCCCCAGGTGAGCCTTCATTCGTATGTAGAAAAGTTACAAAGTAATTTTGGGTACTCGAATCACATTTTACCTTTTGCCCACGGGTTTTACTATGATACTCAAGTGTTGAAAGTAACGCACATTTTGTTTGAAATTTCGGAAGTCCGATCGTAAGGAGTCGCTTTTTTTCGGTTACCGAAGGGTTCACTTAGCGGTTAGCGGTTATCCCCCAGGTGAGCCTTCATTCGTATGTAGAAAAGTTACAAAGTAATTTTGGGTACTCAAATCACTTTTTACCTTTTGCCCACGGGTTTTACTATGATACTCAAGTGTTGAAAGTAACGCACATTTTGTTTGAAATTTCGGAAGTCCGATCGTAAGGGGTCGCTTTTTTGCGGTTGCCGAAGGGTTACAAAGTAATTTTGGGTACTCAAATCACTTTTTACCTTTTGCCCACGGGTTTTACTTTCATATTCTAGTGTTGAAAGTAACGCACATTATGTTTGAAATTTCGGAAGTCGGATCGTAAGGAGTCGCTTTTTTTCGGTTACCGAGGGTTCACTTAGCGGTTAGCGGTTATCCCCCAGGTGAGCCTTTATTCGTATGTAGAAAAGTTACAAAGTAATTTTGGGTACTCAAATCACTTTTTACCTTTTGCCCACGGGTTTTACTATGATACTCAAGTGTTGAAAGTAACGCACATTTTGTTTGAAATTTCGGAAGTCCGATCGTAAGGGGTCGCTTTTTTGAAATTTCGGAAGTCCGATCGTAAGGGGTCGCTTTTTTGCGGTTACCGAAGGGTTCGCTTAGCGGTTAGCGGTTATCCCCCAGGTGAGCCTTCATTCGTATGTAGAAAAGTTACAAAGTAATTTTGGGTACTCAAATCACTTTTTACCTTTTGCCCACGGGTTTTACTTTGATATTCTAGTGTTGAAAGTAACGCACATTATGTTTGAAATTTCGGAAGTCGGATCGTAAGGAGTCGCTTTTTTTCGGTTACCGAAGGGTTCACTTAGCGGTTAGCGGTTATCCCCCAGGTGAGCCTTTATTCGTATGTAGAAAAGTTACAAAGTAATTTTGGGTACTCAAATCACTTTTTACCTTTTGCCCACGGGTTTTACTATGATACTCAAGTGTTGAAAGTAACGCACATTTTGTTTGAAATTTCGGAAGTCCGATCGTAAGGGGTCGCTTTTTGCGGTTGCCGACGGGTTACAAAGTAATTTTGGGTACTCAAACCACTTTTTACCTTTTCCCCACGGGTTTTACTTTGATATTCAAGTGTTCAAAGTAACGCACATTTTGTTTGAAATTTCGGAAGTCCGATCGTAAGGAGTCGCTTTTTTTCGGTTACCGAAGGGTTCACTTTGCGGTTAGCGGTTATCCCCCAGGTGAGCCTTCATTCGTATGTAGAAAAGTTACAAAGTAATTTTGGGTACTCAAATCACTTTTTACCTTTTGCCCACGGGTTTTACTATGATACTCAAGTGTTGAAAGTAACGCACATTTTGTTTGAAATTTCGGAAGTCCGATCGTAAGGGGTCGCTTTTTTGCGGTTACCGAAGGGTTCGCTTAGCGGTTAGCGGTTATCCCCCAGGTGAGCCTTCATTCGTATGTAGAAAAGTTACAAAGTAATTTTGGGTACTCAAATCACTTTTTACCTTTTGCCCACGGGTTTTACTATGATACTCAAGTGTTGAAAGTAACGCACATTTTGTTTGAAATTTCGGAAGTCCGATCGTAAGGGTCGCTTTTTTGCGGTTGCCGAAGGGTTCGCCTAGCGGTTAGTGGTTATCCCCAGGTGAGCCTTCATTCGTATGTAGAAAAGTTACAAAGTAATTTTGGTACTCGAATCACTTTTACCTTTTGCCCACGGGTTTTACTATGATACTCAAGTGTTGAAAGTAACGCACATTTTGTTTGAAATTTCGGAAGTCCGATCGTAAGGAGTCGCTTTTTTTCGGTTACCGAAGGGTTCGCTTAGCGGTTAGCGGTTATCCCCCAGGTGAGCCTTCATTCGTATGTAGAAAAGTTACAAAGTAATTTTGGGTACTCAAATCACTTTTTACCTTTTGCCCACGGGTTTTACTATGATACTCAAGTGTTGAAAGTAACGCACATTTTGTTTGAAATTTCGGAAGTCCGATCGTAAGGGGTCGCTTTTTTGCGGTTGCCGAAGGGTTACAAAGTAATTTTGGGTACTCAAATCACTTTTTACCTTTTGCCCACGGGTTTTACTTTCATATTCAAGTGTTGAAAGTAACGCACATTTTGTTTGAAATTTCGGAAGTCCGATCGTAAGGGGTCGCTTTTTTGCGGTTACCGAAGGGTTCGCTTAGCGGTTAGCGGTTATCCCCCAGGTGAGCCTTCATTCGTATGTAGAAAAGTTACAAAGTAATTTTGGGTACTCAAATCACTTTTTACCTTTTGCCCACGGGTTTTACTATGATACTCAAGTGTTGAAAGTAACGCACATTTTGTTTGAAATTTCGGAAGTCCGATCGTAAGGGGTCGCTTTTTTGCGGTTGCCGAAGGTTCGCCTAGCGGTTAGTGGTTATCCCCAGGTGAGCCTTCATTCGTATGTAGAAAAGTTACAAAGTAATTTTGGGTACTCAAATCACTTTTACCTTTTGCCCACGGGTTTTACTATGATACTCAAGTGTTGAAAGTAACGCACATTTTGTTTGAAATTTCGGAAGTCCGATCGTAAGGGGTCGCTTTTTTGCGGTTACCGAAGGGTTCGCTTAGCGGTTAGCGGTTATCCCCCAGGTGAGCCTTCATTCGTATGTAGAAAAGTTACAAAGTAATTTTGGGTACTCAAATCACTTTTTACCTTTTGCCCACGGGTTTTACTATGATACTCAAGTGTTGAAAGTAACGCACATTTTGTTTGAAATTTCGGAAGTCCGATCGTAAGGGTCGCTTTTTTGCGGTTGCCGAAGGGTTACAAAGTAATTTTGGGTACTCAAATCACATTTTACCTTTTGCCCACGGGTTTTACTATGATACTCAAGTGTTGAAAGTAACGCACATTTTGTTTGAAATTTCGGAAGTCCGATCGTAAGGAGTCGCTTTTTTTCGGTTACCGAAGGGTTCACTTAGCGGTTAGCGGTTATCCCCCAGGTGAGCCTTCATTCGTATGTAGAAAAGTTACAAAGTAATTTTGGGTACTCAAATCACTTTTTACCTTTTGCCCACGGGTTTTACTATGATACTCAAGTGTTGAAAGTAACGCACATTTTGTTTGAAATTTCGGAAGTCCGATCGTAAGGGGTCGCTTTTTTTCGGTTACCGAAGGGTTCACTTAGCGGTTAGCGGTTATCCCCCAGTGAGCCTTCATTCGTATGTAGAAAAGTTACAAAGTAATTTTGGGTACTCAAATCACTTTTTACCTTTTGCCCACGGTTTTACTATGATACTCAAGTGTTGAAAGTAACGCACATTTTGTTTGAAATTTCGGAAGTCCGATCGTAAGGGTCGCTTTTTTGCGGTTACCGAAGGGTTCGCTTAGCGGTTAGCGGTTATCCCCCAGGTGAGCCTTCATTCGTATGTAGAAAAGTTACAAAGTAATTTTGGGTACTCAAATCACTTTTTACCTTTTGCCCACGGGTTTTACTATGATACTCAAGTGTTGAAAGTAACGCACATTTTGTTTGAAATTTCGGAAGTCCGATCGTAAGGGGTCGCTTTTTTGCGGTTACCGAAGGGTTCGCTTAGCGGTTAGCGGTTATCCCCAGGTGAGCCTTCATTCGTATGTAGAAAAGTTACAAAGTAATTTTGGGTACTCAAATCACTTTTTACCTTTTGCCCACGGGTTTTTACTATGATACTCAAGTGTTGAAAGTAACGCACATTTTGTTTGAAATTTCGGAAGTCCGATCGTAAGGGGTCGCTTTTTTGCGGTTGTCGAAGGGTTCGCTTAGCGGTTAGCGGTTATCCCCCAGGTGAGCCTTCATTCGTATGTAGAAAAGTTACAAAGTAATTTTGGGTACTCAAATCACTTTTTACCTTTTGCCCACGGGTTTTACTATGATATCAAGTGTTGAAAGTAACGCACATTTTGTTTGAAATTTCGGAAGTCCGATCGTAAGGGGTCGCTTTTTTGCGGTTACCGAAGGGTTCCCTTAGCGGTTAGCGGTTATCCCCAGGTGAGCCTTCATTCGTATGTAGAAAAGTTACAAAGTAATTTTGGGTACTCAAATCACTTTTTACCTTTTGCCCACGGTTTTACTATGATACTCAGTGTTGAAAGTAACGCACATTTTGTTTGAAATTTCGGAAGTCCGATCGTAAGGAGTCGCTTTTTTTCGGTTACCGAAGGGTTCACTTAGCGGTTAGCGGTTATCCCCCAGGTGAGCCTTCATTCGTATGTAGAAAAGTTACAAAGTAATTTTGGGTACTCAAATCACTTTTTACCTTTTGCCCACGGGTTTTACTATGATACTCAAGTGTTGAAAGTAACGCACATTTTGTTTGAAATTTCGGAAGTCCGATCGTAAGGGGTCGCTTTTTTGCGGTGTCCGAAGGGTTACAAAGTAATTTTGGGTACTCAAATCACTTTTTACCTTTTGCCCACGGGTTTTACTATGATATCAAGTGTTGAAAGTAACGCACATTTTGTTTGAAATTTCGGAAGTCCGATCGTAAGGAGTCGCTTTTTTTCGGTTACCGAAGGGTTCACTTAGCGGTTAGCGGTTATCCCCCAGGTGAGCCTTCATTCGTATGTAGAAAAGTTACAAAGTAATTTTGGGTACTCAAATCACTTTTACCTTTTGCCCACGGGTTTTACTATGATACTCAAGTGTTGAAAGTAACGCACATTTTGTTTGAAATTTCGGAAGTCCGATCGTAAGGGGTCGCTTTTTTGCGGTTACCGAAGGGTTCGCTTAGCGGTTAGCGGTTATCCCCCAGGTGAGCCTTCATTCGTATGTAGAAAAGTTACAAAGTAATTTTGGGTACTCAAATCACTTTTTACCTTTTGCCCACGGGTTTTACTATGATACTCAAGTGTTGAAAGTAACGCACATTTTGTTTGAAATTTCGGAAGTCCGATCGTAAGGGGTCGCTTTTTTGCGGTTGCCGAAGGGTTCGCCTAGCGGTTAGCGGTTATCCCCAGGTGAGCCTTCATTCGTATGTAGAAAAGTTACAAAGTAATTTTGGGTACTCAAATCACATTTTACCTTTTGCCCACGGGTTTTACTATGATACTCAAGTGTTCAAAGTAACGCACATTTTGTTTGAAATTTCGGAAGTCCGATCGTAAGGGTCGCTTTTTTGCGGTTGCCGAAGGGTTCGCTTAGCGGTTAGCGGTTATCCCCCAGGTGAGCCTTCATTCGTATGTAGAAAAGTTACAAAGTAATTTTGGGTACTCAAATCACTTTTTACCTTTTGCCACGGGTTTTACTATGATACTCAGTGTTGAAAGTAACGCACATTTTGTTTGAAATTTCGGAAGTCCGATCGTAAGGGGTCGCTTTTTTGCGGTTACCGAAGGGTTCGCCTAGCGGTTAGCGGTTATCCCCCAGGTGAGCCTTCATTCGTATGTAGAAAAGTTACAAAGTAATTTTGGGTACTCAAATCACTTTTTACCTTTTGCCCATGGGTTTTACTATGATATTCAAGTGTTGAAGTAACGCACATTTTGTTTGAAATTTCGGAAGTCCGATCGTAAGGGGTCGCTTTTTTGCGGTTGCCGAAGGGTTCGCCTAGCGGTTAGCGGTTATCCCCAGGTGAGCCTTCATTCGTATGTAGAAAAGTTACAAAGTAATTTTGGGTACTCAAATCACTTTTTACCTTTTGCCCACGGGTTTTACTATGATACTCAAGTGTTGAAAGTAACGCACATTTTGTTTGAAATTTCGGAAGTCCGATCGTAAGGGTCGCTTTTTTTGCGGTTTCCGACGGGTTTCAAAGTAATTTTGGGGTACTCAAATCACTTGTTTACCTTTTCCCCACGGGTTTTACTTTGATATTCAAGTGTTGAAAGTAACGCACATTTTGTTTGAAATTTCGGAAGTCCGATCGTAAGGGTCGCTTTTTTTTCGGTTACCGAAGGGTTCGCTTTGCGGTTAGCGGTTATCCCCCAGGTGAGCCTTCATTCGTATGTAAAAAGTTACAAAGTAATTTTGGTACTCAAATCACTTTTTTTTGCCCACGGGTTTTACTATGATACTCAAGTGTTGAAAGTACGCACATTTTGTTTGAAATTTCGGAAGTCCGATCGGGGGGTAGGGGTCGCTTTTTTGCGGTTACCGAAGGGTTCGCTTAGCGGTTAGCGTTATCCCCCAGGTGAGCCTTCCTTCGTATGTAGAAAAGTTACAAAGTAATTTGGGTACTCAAATCACTTTTTACCTTTTGCCCACGGGTTTTACTATGATACTCAAGTGTTGAAAGTAACGCACATTTTGTTTGAAATTTCGGAAGTCCGATCGTAAGGGGTCGCTTTTTTGCGGTTGCCGAAGGGTTCGCCTAGCGGTTAGTGGTTATCCCCGGTGAGCCTTCATTCGTATGTAGAAAAGTTACAAAGTAATTTTGGGTACTCAAATCACATTTTAACTTTTGCCCACGGGTTTTACTATGATACAAGTGTTGAAAGTAACGCACATTTTGTTTGAAATTTCGAAGTCCGATCGTAAGGGGTCGCTTTTTTTTCGGTTACCGACGGGTTCACTTAGCGTTTAGCGGTTATCCCCCAGGTGAGCCTTCATTCGTATGTAAAAGTTACAAAGTAATTTTGGGTACTCAAATCACTTTTTACCTTTTGCCCACGGGTTTTACTATGATACTCAAGTGTTGAAAGTAACGCACATTTTGTTTGAAATTTCGGAAGTCCGATCGTAAGTGTCGCTTTTTTGCGGTTGCCGAAGGGTTTACAAAGTAATTTGGGTACTCAAATCACTTTTTACCTTTTGCCCACGG